>NDXB01006573.1:101510-145417 GCA_002631895.1 Agapornis roseicollis | reverse complement strand
CCCCCCCTTGTGTCGGGGCGGGGGGGGGGGGGGGGGGGGGGGGGGGGGGGATGTCTGACCCGGGACGGTTGGGGTTTGGGTTTATGGGGGGTGTTTTGGGGAAGGGGAAATGAAACCCACCCCCTGAGCCACGGGGAAGCGGAGCGGCTCCCGCCGGGCTCTGTCCCGCAGCACCGCTGGGGGAAAGGCGAAGGCGAACTTAATTTCCGAGCAGTTTGAAGACTTTCCACCCTCCTTAAGCCACCGCTTTGCTTCAACACCGCCCCTCCAGCCGCCTTTCCTCATGCTTCTGCCATCCTTGCGGGGATGTAGGCGAGCATCTCGGGCTGGGAGCAGCGGAGATGCTCTCCCATGGGTTGTTTTTTAACCCCCGGGACACCCCGTCTTTTCCCTAGTGGAAAGCTGGCAGCCCAGCACAAGCTGCTTATCTGGGGTGGACATTCCCCCCCATCCCTCTCTGGAAATATCTTGCGTGGTATTTAGGAAACAAAACTCCAGCGGTACCTCGTCTAGATTTAAACCAGGAAAACCTGCTGCTTTGATTTGCTTTTTCCTCTCTGGAGCTGGAGAAATGGGTGGAGGAAGGGTGCAGGAGCTATCAGGGACGGTAGCACCATGTTACTCAAAGTCTGTGGGTTTCTTTTCTGTTGTAGCGAGAAGTTTAGCTGGCTGTGGTTAATGCTCGTAGTTGAGTCTTTACCATAGTAAAGGCTATTATTCACATACTGATGTTGTTTCATTGCTGACCCCGGGTACTCGACTGATGTCTGATTTGCTCAGTCGAGGTGGAGGATGGAGCTTGGAGGGGCTGCAGGGCAAACCCCTCCTTTTCCAAGGGTGCAAGGGAGGGGGAAGTGAGCCCTGTTGTAATTCCCGCTGCCGTGGAGGTTTGCTGGATTTGTGCAGCGCCGGCGCGGCGGAGAAAATCGAATTAGAGCTGCGCCTTCCTTTGCAGATAGCAGGTTTCGAGGAAACCCAGGAAGGGGCTCGGCTCAGCTCCTGCCAGGCAATGGGATTTCAGGCTGCATGTGCGAACTGAAGTGACAGCTCCAGCCCAGTGCTGGAGCGCACAGGGGTTGCGGCTCCGGCTTAGAGTAGAGGCTTGTGTAGCATCAGCTGGTCTGCAGAGCTCCGGTAGTGAAGCAGACGTCTGGGGGGATCTGCTACAAAGTCTCCAGTGCAGGGACGTGGCTTTGCATGATCCATCCTCCCCTTGCCCTGCTGTAGAGAGGGTTCAGTTGCTTGTTGTAACTCTTTAGGGCTGTGTGTCCCCAGCAGCAAAGCTGACTCTGGCTTTAAGGTGTGGGCTTGGAAGGATCCGGCTTCAAAGTGCAACAGGGACAGCAAGGATGATTTTCCAAAGCAGGTTCAAGGGGGAGTTGAGCTGTTTGCGCCTGTTTCCTGCAGCTTTGGTTAAAAGAACACTTACTTACATTTACTTACTAAGTTAAAAGAAACTTACTCAGGTGGTGACAGCAGCCTGCTTGATGCAAGGGGAAGAAAATGGGATAGGGAGAAACACCTGAGGGTTGGTTTTCAGTTCAAACCAATGTATCTGTTTGAATTTAGGCTCTCCTGGCATGGGTGAGAGCCTCTCAGGCGCCTTTCTGGTATTTAGGTGTTTGAGCATTGGGTCAATGTAACTGCCTTGTGCCTGAGGAGAAGACATGGTGTTTCACCCTGTCTTAAGTTCGTTTTTTTTCTCTCTGCAAAAGCTCTTTTGCAGCTTGTGACAGCGTTTTAGAGGTGACCCAAAGTTTAAGCTTTAGCAGGAGGAGCGCTGAAAAATAAAACCCCAAAAGGTAAAAAAGAGCTGACTCCCTGTTGGCTTCAGCTGCAGTGGCTTCTGTTCTGGTGGCTACGCTAACGCTGTGAGCCAGAAAGGTCAGTGCTGTCAATTAGCTGGCTTAACCTCATTTCCCCTCTCAACTTTTTAGAGGATGCTGTAGCTTTCTTGCTTGGTTGGATTGATGTTGAGAGGTGTATGGATGCTGCTACATGTTACTGGCACCCAGCGATGCACGGGAGACATAGTTTTTATCTGCTCCTGGGTGGTTTGGGCTTCATAGAATCAGCCAGGTTGGAAAAGACCTTTTAAGATCAAGTCCAACTGATGCAGCACTGCCAAGACTGTCACTAACCCATGGCACTGAGGGCCTCATCTGTATGGTTTTTGACCACCTCCAGGGACGGTGACTCCACTGCTGCTCTGAGCAGCCTGTTCCGATGCCTGAGCCACCCTTGTGGGGAAGGAGTTTTACCTGATCCAGTCTAAACCTCCCCTGGTACAGCTTGAGGCTGTTTCCTCTTATCCTATCCCTTGTTCCTTGGGAGCAGAGCCCAGCCTCCTCCTGGCTCCATCCTCCTGTCAGGCAGTTGTAGGGATTAAGGTCTCTCCTGAGCCTTCTCTTCTCCAGACTGAACCCTCCCCAGGTCTGTCAGCCTTAAGACGTTATAAGACTGAGGACTTAACTGCTCCCTGATGCCTTGTTCAGCCTTTGGTCTTGGTGTCTGAATGTGCCACCAAACGTGCCCATTGCCCTCCTCAAAACGGTCATTGACCTCCCTGAGACAGAGTCCAGCACCCTGTTCCTTTTGGCACCAGCAAACAACAAAGCAGATTTGCTTCACGGGGTCCATAGGGTTAACCTTACACAGGGAGAGTCCTTACAGCCATAGGTTTTCAATTGTGCAAGCTGTTTAATGTACCAGGTGCTTGATGCTGTGTAAAACTGCAGAGGTGCATTGGTACTGTGTCCCTCTCCCACCCCTGAAATGAAACCCAGCTCCAGCCCACTCCTGCATGTATGAGTTCGATGGGATTTGTAGTGTGTCCAAAGGATTTAAAAATAACCCGAAAGGGATGTGAAGTTGTACAAAGCTTCCAATGCCAAATTCCTCCCTGCTGTTGCCAGCAAGAATGTGTGAGTGAGATGAGTAGGTCAGGAGCCAAAAAAGCCACGGTGGTGGGCTGCTCCTTTAACATGCAAGTTGTATGTGCGTGGGTTTTCATTATAGGATTTGATAGAGGAGATGGCAACATCACATTTGATTGCAGATATAGGATTGGTCTATTGGAAGGTGTCTCTGCTCATGGCGGGGGGGGGGTGGGGGTGGGGTGTTGGAACTGCATGAGCTTTAATGTCCCTTCCAGCCCAAACCAGTCTGGAATTCTATGACTGATCTACCAGTGGGATGGTGTGATTTAGTTTACTGGCTTTTTTCAGACAGCAGAGCTCTAAACTATGTGAAAATCAGCCCTAGCGGGAACTTCACCTTGCAACTAAGTAAAACGCTGCCCTCTGCAAACTAATGTGTTTCCTCCAGTTCTTCAAAGCTCCATTTGCTCTCTGTGGCCAGTTAAGAGCAGCTCCACACCCCTTGCTGGGAGCTGGCAGCCCATGACTGGGACTCCGAAGTACTCAGAGATAACTAATGAAGCTGCTGACTTGCTGCCCCTGAGGCATCTCACTGGGTACAAGGGAAGGGCTGTAATGCAGGTGGGTGATGCTGGAAGTCCCTGGTGAGGCAGAGATGCTTCTGCATCCACTTCCCTTCTCAGTTCCTTCTCTGGAGGTGTGTTATGTGCATGATGGTGGATTTGTTCTGGCCTGGCATGAAAAGAGGAATCAGTCTGGGCAGAGGCAGTGTGGAATCCTGACTGAGGTGAGATGGGACAACCCCATGGGCTTAAGGACAGCTGGGAGCTGGAGGCGTTGTTCCCATTGGCCTGCGTGGGGGTGGCATCCCAGGGGTGTATTTTCATCTGGCAAGAGCTTTTCCCTCTGCTCGGGGTCTGGGACAACATCAGGTCAGGGCTGAAGGAACATTTCTCCTGCTGTGGTTGCTGCAGGAAGCAGACAGCCTGTATGCAGTGTGGATGTGGATGTAGGACCTGCCTGTGTGCAGTGTGGGTGTGGATGTAGGACCTGCCTGGATGCAGTGTGGATGTGGATGTAGGACCTGCCTGAATCTTTTCCAAAAGGGAAGGTTTAATCCTGTATTATCCTTGCAGAACACTCTGGGCTGGTCCCTATGGCTGTATCAGCTGCTGTGTGACTCAGTTTCCCTACTGCTGTTATGAGAGCTGTCTTGGTGATGGTTTGCAGTGGCTATGCCAGTGGAAGCCCAGCAAAAGGGGAAGGGAAACAAGCTCTGAAAGGTGGAGTGACCCCAGGGATGCAGAGAATTGCATTTGGCATCTTTCTGAAAGCTTTAGCATTAACAGCAAAGGTGAGAACTCAGCTTTGGCTGTGGTTTGCTCTGTGTGGGCAGGAATCATCAGCCAACGTGGGCAAGACTCTAATAAATTGGGGGCTTTGGGCTCCTCTGGCTTTCTCGGTGCTGATTGCCTGTGGAGGAGGTGAGAATTTGAACTGAAAAAGAGCAATTATCTGTCTATGTGCTTACAAAATGCCCATTACTGTGGTATCCAGCTAGGATGGGGGAGTGAGAGTTTCCCTGGAGGGAGGGGACTGTCTGCCACCAGCTCCAGCCTTTTTAGTGTCACCTTCTGTCTACTTAAGGGACAAAAGGTGGAAAGAGTCAAAAAGAGGGCAACTCCGTGGACTTTTCTGTCAGGGATACAGGTCTAAAGCATATCCTTGATTAAACTATTTTTAACATAGGTACAGGGAGTGAGGTTTCCAGGAAAGAGGAGCAGAACCCCATTCCTTCCAGGTTTCCATCATGAACTCCCCAAAGCATGTAACAAGTGTGTAATTACAGTGTTGTTACACGAAGTGGGTGCTAATTTGCCATGTAATTACAGTGTGCCATGCTTTGATAGGCCTTATAAAATGAAGGGATAACACAGCCTCATGCTGGAATGCCGCACTGGAGCTCTCCAAAGTGAGCTGACAGGCCCGTCCTGTGCCATCCCTGCTCTCCCAGATCCATAGCAGATTGCTGGCAGGCAGCAAGGAGCCAGGAACATGTGTGCTCTTTCCAATGGGACTGTGGCATGCTGAGTTCGACCAGGGGAACCAGCTTTTGAATATGGCTGCATCATCCTGAATGGATCCCTCTTGTGTGGGTTTAGGGTGCCAAGGTTGACCTGTGTTTAGACCCTGGATTACAGTTTGATGCTGTATGGATGGTGGGTTCTTCAATAGTTGCTGTTTTGGTGATAGCAGATACATCTCAGGCACTTGGGGAAGAGGTAGGTATGAGTAAAACCATGTCTGAGCATAATTTAGTGATGTAGACTTGCAGATCTGTCATCCCGAATGGTTGTTTTCAGATGTGGTGCTGGTATTGGATGGCATTTTGAAGAAGAAAGGAGCAAATCCAAGTGGATTTCTCTCAGACAAGGAAAGAGGGTCTTTGCCTTTTTGCTCACAGGTGAGCAGATTCCGTGACTTAGGAGAGCAAGTGTCATTGCTGTTCCTGGAATGGATCCGAAGGCTGGAGCTGGTGGCATCTTCCAGGCTTTCAGATTTTCATCAGTGCTTGGTGTGGTGGTGCCAGAGGATTGACTCAAGTGAAGGAGGAGGGGATTATCTGCCTTACTGGATCATTAAAATGCCCCCAGAGCCAGCCAATGACTCTTCATTGCACTGTGAACTTAGGGGATCCCCATGGAAGCTGTGATCTTTGATGGGTGCAAGACTGTGCCTCCATAGGTCAAGACCTAACTCCCCATCTTTTTTTTTTGGTTATGGGCCACTCTGCAGCTCATCCACATCAGTGTAGCTCTGCTGAAGGCGGCGAGACATGCTCTGATCCAGCACAAATCCTCATCACTGCAGAAGTCAGTGGGACAAACGTATACCTGATACAAAAGGTACAGCTGCCTTAGCCAGAAATCTGGCCTGCATCCACCTTATGTTTTATAGACCCACGACATAGTTTTACATCTCAGCAGTTTCGTTCCTCTTCCGTGACTAAGCTGCTCGCTGCCTGTGTTTCTTTTTCCTTCTTTTTTTTTCCTCATTGTGTAGTTTATAATCTTCCAGCTAGATACAGAAAAAGATTTGTTTGCAGTGCTGGCCAAGAAGGCTCTGGTTTCACTGGCACAGGGCCATGCTTACATCTCCAGTCAAAATACTGCTGGTTAAACAATAAATATTTATCGATTCTCCTACAAGCTCCTACATTTTTCCCAGGTGCAGTGGAATTCGAGGGGAGGGAGGCACTTGAGTCCTGCTGATGGCAAAACTCTATGAGATGGTTCCAGAGATAACGGCTGAGATGCTCTTGCACAACTGGGTTCAGCCCTGCTGCATGCACGTGCAGCTGATGGATCTGCTCTGTCCTGGTCTATCCAGGTTTGGGGATTTGAGTGCAGCAGCCTTGGGTGGTAATTACCTGAAATCATGCAAATCTGCAGGTGGCTTTACCTGGTATCAACATGAATGAACACTGGAGGGTCTCGCATCCGGCTGAGATGTATGATTTGATGTCAGCTCCTGAGATGTGGCCAAGAAAAGGCATAAAATCAGCGTGGTTTCAGGTTGTAATTTGGTTGAAAGCCCCAGCCTCATAGGTTGTAGACAATAGACCTGAAAGTGAGGAGCATTAGCAGCCTGCTAATGTTTGCATGCAAAGCCTGAGCTCCTCCGTGGCAGCCTGTGTTCAGCTGAAGGCTCTTGGCGCCTGCATCCACCAGTGCTCCAAGTTGTCCTGTCCCCTGCCCCAATGTGCTGGGTGGCTCCCAGTAATTTCTGGCTTGTTTTTATGCTGTTGTGCCTCAAATTGCTGTCAGTGCTCTGTGCTTTGCAGGTGGACCCGTTGTTTGTAATGCAAGAAGCCAGGATGCTGTGCTGGTGTAGCACAGCCATCCCGCAGCTGGTTCCTGTAGCTGTAAATATAACCTATTACAAATGTGAGGAAGAATTAGCAGCTTTCCTTTCCAGAGAGGAAAATCCACTCCTTTCTGTGGTTTGGGAATGAGAGTTGGAGATCAGAGGTCACCATGAGCATCCCATCTACCGTGAGCATCCTATTTGCTGTGTGCTGGCAGCAGCCCTCAGTGTGGATTGGGATAACAGGGCTTTGTCTGGCTCTAAGATGTAATTCCCATTCCCATCATGTCCTGGTGGGTGTTGGACACTGCAGCAGTCCCCTCCTCCAGCAATTCCTGCTTTCCAGCTTTTTTTGCCTCCTGTTAAACCTTTCCTATGAAAACAGAAGAGGCAGAGACCCATCTGAGGTGGCCAGTACAGTGTTATTCCAAGACAGC
The DNA here is from genome assembly GCA_002631895.1 of Agapornis roseicollis. Lineage (NCBI taxonomy): Eukaryota > Metazoa > Chordata > Aves > Psittaciformes > Psittacidae > Agapornis > Agapornis roseicollis. The sequence goes on along the minus strand of NDXB01006573.1, from coordinate 138,234 downwards.
ATTCCCAGTGTGGGTGTGCAGGGACATTGCTCTGCTTTAGGACATGGCTGTATGTAGGAAAGGGGTGGTTGTGGAGCTTCAGGCTGGCTCCTCATCCTGGCTGAAGCGTTCAGGGCTCGTTAATGAACAAAACTCGTTTTCTTACGTGGAGGGGATGTTAAATTGGCTCCACATGGATTATGGACGTTGTCGCGCTTTCCCGGAGGGTGATGGCATGAGTAGGAATGTGGGTTTGATGAAAGAAGCCAGACACTGAGTCAGAAGTGGAGTGTCTCCCCCCGCGCTCCCCTCCCTGTGCCCCTTCTCCCCCCCCCCCCCAATCCCATTGCAAATAGTTGACATGATTCCAAGGCATTCTTCAGATGGCTGGTGGGGAGTACAGGAGAAGGAGCCAGTGGGACTTTGCTTCTTGTTCTTTAATGCAGCATGCATGCTTTTGGGGCCTCTGACCCCAAAGGATGTTGAAAAAAGGCCTGATGAGACATGATTGGAGGGGAAACTGAGGCACGGTGCCCCCGTTCTGCTGCCTGCTGCACATGGGAGCATCACTAATGTGTGTTCCAGGTCTCCCTCTCCTTGCTGTATCCATAGAACCATAGAATCCCAGACTGGTTTGTATTGGAAAGGACATTAAAGCTCATCCAGTTCCAAACCCCTGCCACAGGCAGGGACACCTTCCACTAGAGCAGCACGCTCCAAGCCTTTGTGTCCCAACCTGGCCTTGAACCAGAGATGAAGCAGCCACAGCTTCTCTGGGCAACATGTGCCAATGTCTTATATAGGTTTTCTTATGGCATGTGTTAAGCTTTACTGCTACCTCTTTGCCTCCTCCACAGCACCAGGCACGCCAGGACCCATCTGACCTTTGGGATATCCAGTTTGAGTGTGCTGGTTGACTGTGATTTGGGCTGGGTGCTAGACTGGGGGGAGGCAAATGGCTCAGCCCTGCATCCCTTCAGAGTGAGGATTGCATGTCCTTGTGGAGGCTGGGATTCCCACTGGGCTGCTGCTTCTCCTGTTATGTCCTTAGAGGTCTCTGGATAAAACTGCTGACTTGAGGAAAGCTGCCACTGGTGTTTGCAGCTGGTAGACCCCAGAAAGTGGAGCTGGACACTAGGAAGCCTTTTGGGGTTTGTTTTCTGTTGCTTTCTTCATCACTGTGTCAGCAGCATCTATTGCAATAATGAAATTGTGGCTTTTTGACCCACATGAAAGCTTTTTTTGTAGGTGTCTGCATGTGTTTGTGCGCAACCACTTCATTTTGGTCAGTGTTCGAGAAGCAGCAGAGTGATGGGGTTTTTTTCCTTACCTTTTAGTTATGAGAAGTTGTTTACCAAAACGTGAACTGTCAGAAGAAAGAAACAACTTGTGTTGTTTCTTGCAAAAGCTGAGGACTCCTGGCTTTTTGCACTGGAAAATTCAAAGATGTAGTGGAACACGTGAAATTTGGGTCTTTTTTTCTCTTCTTCTTTTACACATTATTGTTAGAAGCGGTTTTAAAGCTCACTGCCAAATGCTTTCTCTTTTCAAACGCTCAAGGCGTGTTACCCAACCACTCTGTCTCTCCAGACTGCTTTGTGAGGTCAGTAAATGCAATTCCTCCTCATTTGCAGCCAGAAGTGAGGAAAAACTCATTTCCTCAGTCCCCAGCATCAGCCATGGGATGGGTCCAGCAAGTTGGTAGCAGCATCTTGGTGCATCCTGACCCCGTGGCATTTGGCAGCCCCATCCTTTTGAAGGGATGCAAAGGAATTGGATGTCAGAGGGTTTTCCCTGGTTCTGGGAAGCCCGGTGCCACCATGGCACTGGGAAAGTTCCGCTTTTCCAGCGTCAGCAGTGGGGTTTCGGAGCTGTCCCGGTAGCTGTGGCCCGGCGGGGTGGTTAGTCACTGGGGCTGGTTTCCATCCCTTTAAGCAGCTCCAGATTTGAAGCTGGCTTTAAAGCTTGCGACTTGAAAGGCCCCAGCCATGCGCCTGCTTTGCCTTCAAGCTGGATGACTCTTACGTCCCTGCTTTCAAGCGGCTGGGGCCATATGGATCCTATGGAGTGACCTGCGTGGACCAGCATCACATCAATGGGGTGGGGAAGGAGCAGGGGCTGCCTCCGGGGCTGGACTACCAGCCCAAGCCATTTGGCAACTTCTTCCTCAGCTTCCCAGTGAGTTTGCTGGTCCCAAGCACTCACTGAGAATGAGAATGGGGGGGAAGCCAGAGAAAAAGAAGGAAAGCAAAGGGAAGGGGTAGTGTGCCTTTAAGCAGCTGTGCGCCAGCATGTGTAACTGTGCTCTAATCTGGTGACTAATTTGGTTGCAAAGCAGCTGCCAAACCGGGGCCTGAAGGCTCTCCAGGAGTCATCGGGTCCCTCCCTCCTTTCATCCCGCACCCCCCCAGCCGCCCCAGCGCTCCCTATGGCAGTTAATTCACTCATGTGGAGGGCACAGCCCCGGCGGTCTCTTGACTCAGCAGTCCGGGGCCGATGGGAGCCGCGGGAGCAAATTCCAGGCAAGAAATAATCTCATGACTTGTCTTGGAAAAGATTGCTCCGAAATGATCCCCTTACGGTCATGGAGCTGCTCCGTGCCCGCCCCTCCAGCACAGCCCTGATGAGGCTCCCGATTTCCCAACCTCAGGAGCCGCAGCAGTCAGCCGAGGCAGCGCAGGGGGACTCATTGGATATATCCCTCCCTTGGAAAAAGAGGGATGGATTTGGAGGCAAGGGTGCCCTGCAGCTGGTGCCTGTCCCCTGCAGGGCACAGTGGTGTGTAGAGCTGGTTTGCTAGGGCAGGGAGCCCAGAGCTTGGGGTTGTGTTGCTTTTGGGGTCACTCCTTTTTCTTCCCCCATTTCCCTAGGGGGGTGTAAACCTTTCCTACATCCTCAGGCAATTTGGGTTCTTCCATCACTGTTTTTGCTCAGACACATGGCATTACCTTCATCATGGCTGGCACTATGGATGACTTTAGAATCAGATTTATGCTTCTTTTGCCTGTTGGCTTTTTTCCTCCTGTCCTACATGGCTCTTGCTGTGGTGTTTTTTCCTCTCCCCTCTCCATCCAGAGTCACTTGAGTCCCATCCCCTTTTGAAGGCAGTTTGGGAGGGCTGGTCTCACATCCAGCACCTTTTCTAATCGGGTGGGATTAGGCCAGGTTGAAAATGAAGTGTCTGTGCATATGTTTGGGAGGAAGGCTGGCTCCATGGGCAGGCAGGGCTGTTGAGCTGTTAGCTCTTACATCTCCTTCTCAACAGGGATCAAGGCTTGGGAGCACAAAGCTCCTAGGCCTGTGACCGCAGGGATATACCTCTCTGAGGGCATCCTGCCTCCCTGGAAGGGTGCCTGTCCACTGCAGTGGCTGTGCTGCCTTTGGAGATGAAGGTGCCTGGGGAGAGGAACCAGCTTCTGGCTCCTGCTATCCATACACTTATGGCTCCATAGACATCAGGAGCTGGCAGCCACCAATCCAGGGCCCTGCTGTAGCTCCTTCAAGCTTCTTACGGTTGGTGGAGGATTCCCGGAGTTCCTGGCACCGGCTCCCGGCTCCTGAGTTGCCAAATGACGCCCCCTCCACCCCCTTCTCCATTTGTGTCTCCTCCTAATAGCTTGTTGGCCTGAGCAGCCAAACTCAATCAGCCCTTTCACCATCTGCTCCCAGGCACTTCTGCCTGGGAAGGCTCAGGGCCAGGGAGGCTGTAATTCCTTAATAGCTTCCGGATGCTGCTTGCCGGGTGGATGCGAGTGTCTCAGCCTCTTTCACCCCCCAGCCTTCACTGAGGTTTCCAAGCTCATTCTTCCTCTGGGCAGATCCAAGCACCTCCAGATCACTGCTCTGATTTATCCCTTCATTCTCCTGGCTCTCCAGGCTGAGGCCAATAGGTGACATAATCCTGGACAGCCGTTGGCACTGGGATAGGGATGACTGAAGCTGACGGGGGAACCCAGTGCATCTTTGGCCACCTTCCCCAGCTCACTCCCACCTTCTTCATCTTCCCAGGGCCAGTCTCTGCACTGGGCTCTTCCTGGTGAGAAGTTTCCTAGATGTAGGAGCTGGAGAAGAAGGCATTGCTGGGGTTGATGGGGGAAACAGTTGCTCTTATGCATGGGGATGGTTGATAACCAAGAGGTTCCGTGGTTCAGCACAGCTCTGTGCTCAGCTTGGGATGGAGAAGGCTTAATCTCAGAACTCTTCAACTGCCTGATGTGCTTGGGAAAATCCCCTTGTCCTTTGCCTTAGTTTCTTTGTCTGCTTGAAAAGAAACAATACTAGGCTTTTTCTCCCCTCACATTAAATGAAGCTGTGGTGAGAGATGCAGCAAGCATAGAGAAGATGCTCAGAGTGTGCAGCGAATATTACGAGCTACTTCGGCTTTGATTTCAGCTGCAGGGGCTGTTGTATGCATTTGTGAGCCACAGAGAGGGAGGAAGGATGCCTTCAGAGAGGAGGGGTCAAAGTACTTGCAAGTGCAGGTCTTCAGTGGCAGCAAATCCAGTGATGCAGAGAAGTAAATCCATATCTAGCGCAGGGGAATTAGAGGTATGTGGATCGTTGTGCTACCTGTCATCTCTTGGCAGCAGCTGGCAGAGCAGACTATTTGCTCTGAAGACTTATAAATATTTTTGTTGATTAAAGTGATTGATTATCCTTGCTCTAATATTATTTAGTTTGAGCAAACAGTGCTGAGATTTACCAGCCCCACTCTGACCTCCCAGCCCTGATCCGTTTGCAAAAGCCTGTGCAATTATTTGTTTGGTTTCAAAGATAAACACCCTCATCTCTCCTCTGTTGGTAACTGCAAAGACAACTGGGCAGCTCGGCCTGGTACGGGAGGACAAACCTGGAGTCCTCATGTATGATGGTAGAAAGGTGGTGAGATAGGGACTTGATGGTCACCAGGTGAGGATGGGGTGAAGCTCTTGGGCTGGTTCTCCTCTGCACATACTCACTTTGCTCATTGGGTGCAGAGCCAAAACACTCCCTGCTGTATGGAGATGCTATCAAAAGCCCAAGAAGGGCTTTCTCTGGTACGGCCTTTGCAATCCAAGGGGGATGTGATATGCTTCAACTTGCCCCCTCTGTTGAGCAATCGTCCGCGGGGTTTTTGCCAGCTTGGCTGTATGTCTGGCTGGCCTTGCCCTGAAGGGAAGGGTTGGCCAGGAAGGTTGTGGAGGTGGGGTTGGATGGGATGGGCGGCAGGAATCTGCACCTGCAGAGGGATGTGGCAAGCTTCGCCCCCGTCCCTTGCTGCCCCAGGGCAGTGTTTGTGCTCTGGAGGTGACCCAGAGCTGCCTTTGGTGCTTCTTCATCATTGGCTTCACCTCTTCTGCATCAGCAGCTTCCTGCTCTGCGTCATGTGGAGGTGTTCTGGGCTTGAAGAATGCTGTAGGAATATTCATGGGCACCTCCCAATAGACACTTGCGTTGCATGGACACCACCAACGTGTTTCCAGCCCTTCCAACTTTAACATTCTTGGTTTATGAATGAGAGCGCTGGCGAGTGGAGGACAGAGACTTTGATGTGGATGGAGATATTTTAGGGGTTGACCATCATCCTTGCTTGAGGGCACTTCAGGCTGTGTCCTGCCATGTGGTACCCTCGTGTCTGGTGTGATGTGATGTTAACTCAGCCTGGGGGCAAAGGCTAAGGCCAGGGTACAGAGAGATCAGTTTATGTACGTCTTGGACTGAAAATCAAGTGAAGGTTGGGGAATTCCTTGTAATGGACAGATTGGAGGTGTTTGGCTGAGTGTGTGTGTATCTAATCCTTTCCTGAGGCAAGCATAATAGAGGCTTCTGTTTAGAACCAGTGTGTTCCCAGCAGCAGGGACATCAGTGGAGTTCATCGACATCAGAAGTGTGTTAGATCATGGTCAGGGTAGCACAAGTAATTGTGGTCTTGATTCTGGGCATGGAGTCATTTCACATGGCTGCAGATACACAGTGAAACCATCCCAAGCTGTGAGGTCATGTGTAGCTGCTTACAAAATGTGTTAGCACAGCATGTTTTTCAGGTGTGTTTGAGTCAGCTTAGAGGGGTTGAGATCTCTTTGTGGGGTAATGAAAGAGATTAACATGAGTGAAGGTTCCTCAGCCCTTATCCCTATTGCGAGGGAACAGCCCTGCCAAGAGATCTCAGCCATCCCTTTCCTGACAGCATCTTCCTCACACAATGTACTGCCAATTAACCTCAAGCCTTGCAGTATCTCTGCTTTCCCATTCTGGAAGACTCTCACGTGTGGTTTGGCAGTCCCATCCTTCTCCAGAGCAAACAGCTGGAGGTGTTGGAGCTGAATCCCCATTGCGTGTCTGTCCGTATCCCTGGGTGATGGAGGAAAGGGAGATTAATGTCTAAGGAGAGAGAAGGGGCTTGTTCAGATACAGGAATGCTCAGTCTGAACTGCTCTGCTGTGATTACAGTACTACCTTGGTAGCATGCTGTATGTAAGTCAATGTCAGGGTACTGGGATGCCTACAAGAAAGCTGGAGAGGGACTTCTTACAAACGTAGTGACAGGACAAGGGGGAATGGCTTTCAACTGACAGAGAGGAGATTGAGCTGAGCTCTTAGGCAGAAGCTCTTCCCTGTGAGGGTGCTGAGGTGCTGGCACAGGGTGCCCAGAGAAGCTGTGGCTGCCCCATCCCTGACAGTGTTCAAGGCCAGGTTGGACACAGGGGATTGGACCAAGCTGCTCTAGTGGAAAGTGTCCCTGCCTGTGTCAGGGGCTTGGAGCTGGATGAGCTTCAAGGTCCCTTCTGACCCAAACTGGTCTGTGATGCTGTGATTCTGTGATGTATCATTTCTTTGAAGCAGCCACAAATGGCATCATCAGGTGAGAGCAGCTGAAGTCCTGCTTTTTACCTGGCTGGAAAGAAATGTATGCTCAGATGGTGAGAAGCACTGGGTGGGGGTGTCCTGGACCACTGTCTTTTCCATATAGTGCCAGAGCCCAGCTGTGGGTTTGCTTTGGGAGGGAGGGCTCAGGCCATGCTCCTGTGGTTATGGAAGCCTCCATGGTGGTGAAGCCAGTGCCAGGCTTTGCAGGGCTCCTAGCCCAGCCTGTGGGGAGCAAGGAATTTCAAGAGGCTTCTGGTCCCAGGCATGAGCCATTTGAATCCCTTCGGCACCCTTCCAAGAGGCAAATGAGTAGTTGTTTGATGGGGATCGCTAGATTTGGGGGGCTTTCCCCTTTGTTTTTATATTGCTGTTAAGCAGTTTGTGTTTTGCTGCTGGTACTGGGCTGTGAGGAGCCACGGTTTAGCTGCTTGTTCACAAAGGAGCATCTCCTGGAGCTGGAGCACAGATACACAGGCATGACCGGGACTTGCTATTTACACTTGACCTCCTTTCAGTCAGGGCTGGGTGTCCATTACAGGCTTTGCTGAGCCCACCCCGTGCTCCCATTAGTGCCTGTGTGCCTGTGCCTGGGGATTAGAGCTCTTTAGCAGCACGGTTAGCAGGGATTAGAGCGAATTATCACAGGAGAAGCATGTCTCATAGCATTGCACGAGGCAGGGAGTGTTCCTCCCAGCCCTGCTAAGGGAAGATTGGAGGTAAAAAAGCCTGGGAGTGAGATGCTAATCCTGTTTTCCAAGGGGATGCCCGGCTCACGTGGTGTTTGATTGGGAAAGGCAATAAGGGCCTGACCGCTGCAAGAAGAGGCTTTTTGGCTCCCGAGCAGGAGTGCTTTGGGCACGTGGAAGTTGTTCCTCACTGCCTCTGCATTGCCTGCACCTTCTGGTCCTGGCTATCTCTGGAGTGCTGACCTAGAGCATGGGTTGCATTAACCCCATGCTCTACCATCAGGTTGCAGAAGGTTTTAGTTGTGATGCCGTTAAATCTAAAGCTGCAGAAGGTGTTTTGAAGCTGATTTGAGAGCGTTTTGCCTTTGCATGGGAGGTTTTGAGTGGAGCTAAACCACACCAGCCTCAGAGCACAACCTCACCTCTGCTGCTGCTTTGTCTTGATGGAAAATCTTTCTGCTGACTGCTTTGCATAGTTCTGAGGAGCGTTGTTGAGCTGTGGCCAAAGTCCCCAGCCTCAGAGGTGGCTGTGTCTCCTCTGTGCTTGCTTTTCTCCATTGGTGCACCTGAAATGGGGAGGATGGAGCCAAGCCCTCCATCGAGGGAAGCCCTGCTTTGCGTTGCTGCAGGAAGATGATCCATAGGTCCTGTCCCTGCCTGCTGAGGCTGGGGAAACTTTCTGTAACTGCGATGAGCATTGACTCAAGCCCTGTGGTTTTGCTTAGCTTTGGTCCAGGGGTTTCTCTCATGCTTCTTTCCCCCCTCTCCCCCAGAAAAGTAGGAGGATGGAGCGAGCTGACCACCCTGTGAGCTCCTGGGACTGCAGGGAATGCTGCTTTCCCAGGATCACCGTCCAACACCCACAGTATAAATCTGGGAAGGAGAGGAGTGGAAAGAATCTGAAGGAGGGCAGCAGGCTTGGAATCCGGGTAGGGTGGTGAGGCGCTGGCACAGGGTGCCCAGAGAAGCTGTGGCTGCCCCATCCCTGGCAGTGTTCAAGGCCAGGTTGGACACAGGGGCTTGGAGCAAGCTGCTCCAGTGGAAGGGGTCCCTGCCCGTGGCAGGGGTTGGAACTGGGTGAGCTTTGAGGTCCCTTCTAACCCAAAGCAGTCTGGGATTCACATGCTGGTGATGCTGCCTGCTTCCTCCCCAGCTGCAGGATACCCAGAGCTAAGCCAAACCCTCTCTCACCTGCCCTGTGCCCAGTTCTGCGAGCATCTCCCTGTCTCTTCTGGCAAACGTGCTCCCTTTTTTAGAGGGGTGAAGCCATTTACCCCACAGCCTGAGGCCCAGTGGAGCATCCTGACTTCTCATCTTCACCTTTCCCCTTCCTTGCTGTCTGTGATGCTCTGAGTGCTGAGAGCCCAGATTTGGAAGAGGTGCATTTAGGGAAGATGGTTTTTAGGCCCTTTATTTAGGGGAAGAGCTCACCCCTATGACACACCACATCTCCATAAGAAAGCTGCTGAATGCCCGAAGAAAGCCGGCTTTGTTGTGCTTTCTGCAGGCTAAGCAGTGTGGGCTTTTGGTTTCCTCTCTTGTTTTTCTCTTGAAGCCCAGCTTTCATCTCACAGTATTTATTTTTCACTGCTTGAAGGAGAAAAAAAGAATTATTATTCTTTTTCTTTCAAAAAGAAATATATTTATTTTAAATTAAAACAGCAAATGGCTGTGCCTTTTGTGCCATTCCTTGCAGAGGGAAGCAGGGCTGGTCTCTGGTGAGTTGCTGCAGGAAGGGGAACCAAATCTCGCCTTCGTGTTGCCCGGTCCCATCTCATCCCCACATCCCCAGCAGACACCTCTCCCTGTGCTCACCCTTTCTCCCCATCCATCCTTGCTTTCCAGATGTCCCTCTGTTCCCTTTTATTCAGGCGCTCTGCCCTGTTTTCCCTTTTCCCCCCTTGATTTCGCTGCCCTTCAGTCCGAGGAGCCCTAATTGGAACAGGCCGGCTCCTCTCCCGCTTCCTGCGTGGGAGTGAGAGGCAACGCTTGTGAAAACAGTTCAAAAGTGCATTGAAAGTTTTAGCCTAATCCTGCCTAAATAACAGGGGGCTCAGCCCGGGGTTCTTTGCCCGGGTGTCCCTGCTCTGGAGCTGGGGGCACCTGGGAAAAGCGGTGGTGGAAACCTGAGATGGGGAGATGAGGCTTCCATGGTGCCCAGGCTGCTGCCTCGGGGAGCGTGGGAAGGGTCTGGGCTCCCGGCCCCCCTCTCCACAGCCTCCTCTTATCCTGAGAAAGGTTTCTCGGCTGCTGAACCCTGCTGTTGGGAATGCTTGTGTGTGTTTCGGCTTTCCTCAGTCGCTAGCTCTGACATGGGTTTGCGCCTCGGGAAGGCTGGGATGGAGGGGAATTGGAGTAGCAGGGGGATGAACTCAGGCAGCTTTGAGCTTGTCATAAACTGGGTATGGAGAGGCATGGGGGTCTTAATGCTCATGGCCTTGCAGTGGGCACATGTGAAGAGGGTTCTGAAGCCTCTTAGAAACTCCTCTGCTCCATCTTGAACATCCAGCGACGGGAGGAAGTCCTGGATAGTGGACACCTCAATGTGGAGCAGCACTGGGGCTTAAGGGGGATCTTTGGTAGCTCAGGGCATAGGGATTGAGGTCTTCTGAGGAAGGAAGGCCCAAATTCCTCCCACCCTTGGATGCATAATCTCATAAAGAAGACTTTTCTTGATTCTCTGCAAATGATCTGGTTTGAAACTAACACTCGTCTTCTCCAAAACGTGTCCTCATGCCTCTTCCAAGCCACCAAAAGACCAGAAATCCTCATGATACCAGAGTACTGCAGGGTTAATCTGAGGCCTGGGAAGGGCAGGATAAGGATGCTGTGCAGGGAGCAGGGTTTTACCTGGGACAGTGGTGGGTTCCTGGCCTTGCTGTCCATCCGTCAGAACAAGAGCAGGAGAAGGGCACTGCGTCAGTTACACATCGATTTACATGCAGGCTCCTGAGTAAAAGAGCAGGGACCAGACAAGGGCACAGTGACTGGGAAAGAGAGTGTCCGAGGGGAGCTTTAAAGAGGCATTGACCCCGAGTGTAATCTCGGGTGAAAAATGACTTTGCTCCCATCCTCTTGCTAGGAACGTTTTGGGTTTTTGTTCCCTTTGCTGCCATTTGTTTTGCTTTTGCAATCAGATGCTAATGCTTTGGCATGCAGCGGGGCTGCTTGCGTTTTAAGGTCAAAATCCCTGAAGTTTGTAAATCAAGCTCCTTTAAAAGGATCAGATGCATGGAAAAAGTTTATACATGTGGAGCCTGGTGAGAGCAGAGCGGGAATGTGGCTGGGAGATGAACCTGGTGATCTTGACCTCCTTGTCCATTCGCTGGCTGGTTTTCTCTCAGGTTCCACATCTCTAGCTGCAACACCTAATAGGAGTCGGGTGGTAGGATTTGGGCATGAAACCCACATAGGGATGCAGTACTGGCTCTTGGTAGGGTCAGGGTTGTTATCCTTTTGTCTTTCTGAAGTCTTGTTACCAGGGATATTGGGGAGCCTCTGAGGTCTTAGTTGCAGCTAAGATAAGTAGATGTCCCTCTCTGCCTTCCCCCCATGCAAGGCAAATCATAGAATGGTTTGGGTTGAAAGGGACCTTAAAGCTCATCCAGTTCCAGTCCCCTGCCACAGGCAGGGACAGCCCCATTGCTGTGCTCGCTTTTTGGGTTAAACCCCTGACGTTTCTAAACCGAGCTTGGGTGTAACAGATGGGTTGATGCTGGCTCCTGCTTCTCCAAGTGTATTTCTCCCGCACTCACATGTGTGAGCCTGCGAGCGTGTGTGTGGTTATGGAGAGCAGGAGGGACACAAAAGAAGACTTCTTCTTTGCACAAGATTTGATTAAAATCTTGGAAACAGGTTTCAGATGGTGGCGAAAGCTGAAACCGAGGACCTGAGCCTGGTCGCTTTTGTTACAGAAAGGCTGCTTCACTCTGACCTTTAGGCATCCCAAACTGAAGGCTAAAAGGGTGCTGGAGGACATCACCAGGGCTCAATTCTCCTCCCCAGGCAGTAACTGCCCTGTACCCAGCAAAGCTGCATCAGGCAGAGCCAGGTAAAGCCCATTGTGCTCCCTGGCCCCACAGGGATTCACAAAGAAGATGAGACTGAAGTAAATCCAGTAAATACTTAAGTAAATTAAGTAAAGTCTCAAAACCAGCAGAGGTGAAATTCAGGTTAAAAACTCCATCCTTGCCATCTCTTCCAGGTCCACAAACACTCATGGAGGGCTGTACAAACACATTTTGTTTGACACATAGGAACTTTTCTGTCTACATGGGACACTGCTGACTCAAATAAGGCTTCTGGAGGCATTTGCTTGCTTGGGGCTTTGGGGCTGTTTTGTCTTCTGAAGAAATGGTAACTGGTAGCTGTGATCTAACAGGAAAAAGAGGAGATGATGTTTCAAAGCTGAGTGCAACGTTATTTGGAGAAGCAGCCTTGAAATGGGCATTCTGGTTTATTTTGGTGTCTAAATAGAAAACCTCTTGTGGCACTTTGCGTTTTCAACTTGAAAACAGACTGTTTGCTTCTCCGGTGACCTCTCTCTGGGATCGCTTTTAAGTCTTCCCTGTTTTGACATGGTGTTTGTGCAGAGCTCAGTGTTCACCTTACCAAACCGAAACCTTATCCCCCGCTACTGAAAAATTGATTCACTGGGTATGTACAAACCCAACCTCAATCCTGCTGGAGAGGATGGGGGGGCCCATGAGAGGTATTTACTTGTGTCATAAGTAAACCTCACCTTGCCCTGCTGCTTTTCTAAGGAGACCAGCTCCATAGAGGTTTTTGCGAGTGATTCAGTGTTCAAACTGGGGTTAGAAACGTTCTTTAAACCCAACTTTGACTCATGGTCCCATAGCACTCGGGAGCAGTGAACTGCTGTTTAACCAGCCAGTGGAGAGGAGCAGATTCCTGGGTGGTCCCTGTAACCACAGAGCACGGAAAAGCAAATCATTAAAATGTAACATGAGGATGAAGGGAAAGGGGCACCAAACCACTTTCTCCCAGTGTTATCTCGGCACGGGAGATGGAGAACAGAGATAGCGAGGGTGGCTGCTCGTTTTTCCATGCCTTCTCCGTCCAAATCCAGTAAATAATGAAGTGTAATTTGCCAAATAGCCTTTCAGTGCATTATTTGCTTTTTGAAGGTCCTGATACTTCCACTGTGGACAGGCAATCTTTGATTTATGTGATGAGGTTGGGAGGAGGAATCAGGTCCCGAGAGGCTTGGTGTTGGGAATTCTGGTACTAGTGCAGTTCCTTCTGTGCCTTGGTAACTAACTTTAGAGGGAGCTGTAAGTAGAGCGGGGGGAATTTTGCATGTCTTTTACTTGGGGATGATAGGTGGAAAGTGCAAAGATGGAGACAAAAAAGTTGCTCTGTTTGGCTTAGCAGTGGAATTGCATTTGGTGCATCCAGCTGATGGTATTATTTGGACTTTAAATGATGCCTGTGAGTTTGGCTGGGGAGGACCTGAGTGGAGCAGAAAGCCCAGACTGGGAATCCCACAAGCCCAGACTGATGTGGGTTGGAAGGGACCTTAAAGCTCATCCAGTTCCAACCCCTGCCACGGGGAGGAACACCTTCCACTAGAGCAGGTTGTTCCAAGCCCCATCCAAACTGGTGATTCAGATGGGGGAGGGTTTTCCTTCAGGTGGTTGCTTGTATGAAACTCTTTGGCTACAAACACCCCCCTCCTTCCACATGAATTGGAAAAAGGGAAAAAGAAAGGAAGAGCTTTGCTTCTCATCAGGATGTACTCCGAGGCCTGGCTCTTGGCTCCATGCTCTCCCATGGGGGTGGCTCAGTGTTGTTCAGTGACTCACCCTGAAACGCATTGCTCTGTACCATGGGCTGTGCATGATGTAACTCCGTGCTAATGTGGGATTTTCCAGCTCTTTGTTTTCCCTCCCTTCTCAAATGGGTTTTCTGCCGGTTCTTCATCCTGCCCCGGCCTGCTGTCAGCTTACTTTTTCCAGGGCTGCTTTAAAATGAATGTTTTCCTTTTGCTTTCCTTTGGAGTGGGATGCCCAGAGATGGAGCGGGGTAGTTCAGAAATGCTTCTCTTCCTTCTTCCTCCTTCACACTGGTCTAGGACTCTACCTTCCCTGGTGTTTGGGACTGCTCAGCTATCTCCCAGGCTCTAGATGCTACTTTAGATGATGAAGCCAAGCAAGATGATGTCTGGAAAGGTCTTTATCACTGTCATTCATGGTCAGATTACAGCGAGACCATGCATACCGTGTTACCCAGCTTCAGTGCAGGCTTATTATAAGCTCAAGATTCTCCTTGTGTTTCAGAAGCCTGCTCATGGACTTACAGAGTTTATGTGTTGGATTAGAGCGATTTGGGTGTGAAAATTCCAGAAGAAAACATGATTTCTTTGTTATTCTAGCAGTTCAGTGGTCAGCACAACTCCTGTCATCTTTCCCAGTCCCGTATCCTTATGACTGATTTTCTCTCCTGCCTCTTTCAGATATGGAATGTGCAGATGTGCCTTTATTAACTCCCAGCAGCAAAGAAATGATGTCTCAGGCCTTGAAAGCCACCTTTAGTGGCTTTGCCAAAGAGCAGCAGCGGCTGGGAATCCCCAAAGGTAAGACATGGTTTCCCACTGAGCAGCCACAGATTGTCTCCTCCTGCCACTTGCAGACTACACGTTTGTGACCAATTGTGCCTGCCTGTCCTGTTAAGTTCTGCTCCTGCACCTTTGGGAACCTACTGCTTTGGAGCTCCAAGATGTCCATTTGCAAGGCATCTCTATGGAGAAGCAGCAGGAGCCCTTTTAATAGAGCCTGATGACAGGCAGAAATGGAGCAAAATGGAGAATTGGGTGGGAGAAGAGGTCAGAGAACTGGTGGGATTGTTAGAAGTCCCAAACAAATCCTAACTCATTCCTTGTATAATGAAATGTATTTGCAATAGGGCTAATCCAAGCTGTGGGAATGATGTTCCCCTACCACATTTTACTCTTATGCCAATGCACTGCCAATCTCTGTAGGATGAGGCTGTGCAATGCAGCAGTAGCACCATCTGTATCCTGTTCTCCTGTGAAAATGGCTTGTGGTTGCTCACTAATGCATCTCTTCTACCCCCTCCTTGTTGCAGATCCCCAGCAGTGGACGGAGACGCATGTGCGGGACTGGGTGATGTGGGCAGTGAATGAGTTCAGCCTGAAGGGAGTGGATTTCCAGAAGTTCTGCATGAACGGAGCTGCTCTCTGTGCCCTGGGCAAGGAATGCTTCCTGGAGCTAGCCCCTGACTTTGTGGGAGACATCCTTTGGGAACACCTGGAGATCCTGCAGAAAGGTGAGTCCTGGAGTCCCCAGGGTAAATGACTCGCGCTGTCCTTGCTAGCCTGATTTCGGGCCTTTCCAAAGACCTTGGCTTGCAGTCTGACTGCAGTGAGGTGTTCACCCTGGGCTCAGCTTCCCAGTAGGATTTCAAATGGGCATCCCAACTGGTAGCAGGCAATGCAAGTCCTGGCACTGCTTGAAAGAGGAAGAGTGTTAGTGCCGGGTGCTTGGCAGGAATCCTCAGTGGGCAGGGGCACTCTGTCTGCCTGGAAACAACGGTGGGATTTTCCAAAGCATTCTTTCTTGGCTCATTCAGCTCCTGTTGTGAGTTTTACTACTTCCTCCAGTAGAGCTGAGTACAACAATGCCACCAAAATCCCACCCTCATTTCCCAGCTGTGATTGGAAGCTGCTCTGCTTTGCTTCATGTCCCAGATGGTGTTTTCCCCACAGGAAAAGCCACCTCTGCCAGTCCCTGCGTGACAGCATCAAGGGCATTAATTTTCAGTGATCTTGGGGGGACACGCATCACACATGGATTTTGAGTGTTGATTTTCACACTGAGCAGCACTCAGCCTCGGATGGCTTCTAAAGAGCAGGAGAAGAGCTTAGCACCTTTAACTGCGAGCCATGAGCAGCAGCAGCAAATCAGGGCTCCTTTCTATGCAGAGCTATTTGCTTTCCTGGAATATCCCTTGTACTGTCAGACCAATCCTGTGTGCTTGTCAGGAAGGGGAGGGGGAGCAAAGTTATGCCTTCCAGGAAACCATTGACAAATGGATGTTAATTGCTGAGTACTAATTTTACTGCTACCTGTGGTTTGCAGAAAGTAAACACGGTTCTTCCCAGGGCCTGTGTACAACAGGCTGTTATTCTGCTCTTTGACTCTATATCTGTTCTCCTCTTCTTCTCATTTTGCCTATTTTTTATTAAGTGCTTGTATCAACAGCAAGCAGCTTAACTAAACAAAGCAAAATGTTGTGGTCAATCCAATTTCTCCTTGCTATGAGCCATTGCTTGGAATGCAGCTCTGCCTTCCCACAACCCTTCTTCATTTATTTGTACCACTGGAGAGGGTGATGGAGGTATTAGAGCTGGGTTTGCAGCTCCTTCCTACAGATTCTCAGTGCATGGAGATGAGCTTGGAGCTGTAGTTTCATATTAAAGTAGGCATCCTGTTTCCTGTCTCCATAGCAGAGGTGCTCCAGCCCTTGAAGCATCTTTGTGGCCTCCTTTGGATTCACTCAAGCACGTCCACAAAGCGTGAAGAGATTAAGGTTTCTCCAGGCTTAACCATGGAGTCAGGGTCCAACTTGTTAACCCCAACTGTTCCATCTTCCCCAGCCACCCGCCGTCATCACTTGGGGACACTGATGTTGGGAGTGGTGGTTGACCCCAGAATGCTTGGCTTTACCTGTAGGATCAGGTCGTGCTGGGACAGGCTATGACCTTGCTAACATGCCTCCCTTGTGAGTGCTTTCTGAGAGTGACTCACATACCACAGGGTTTAAAAAAGGCAGCAGATGGGTGACTTTCCCCTGCATGGATTTGGGTATTTTCAGGCCTATTTTTCCTAAATTTCTTCCCAAAATAACCTCTTCAGTTACCAGCAGCCAGTGGTGCCCTCCACTTGACTGTAAGCATAGCAGAAGGTCACTCTCTCTTTCTGTGGTCACCCACCCTGCCCCTTGGCAGACACTGGGGAGTGGAGAAGAGCATTTCTCATTAGGTCTCCATTTGCACAAACCCTCCTTTTGTTAGGGAATATTTTCCACCCTGCAATCCCCAGGAGAGAGGGACAAAATTAGGCTCCTTGCAAGCGAACGTGCGTTATCTTCGGTTCGCTTCTCTTCAGCTTCAGCAGAAATAAACATAACCCAGAGTGGTCTCTGTGTGTGTGTGTTTTATTTTGGTTACCCTCTGCAAAGAGAAGAAAGTCTCCCATGCCAGTGTCTCAGCCCACATACCGTGCTGGGATGAGTAAGGTGCTAATGGAAAAACTGGTCAGGGGAGCAGCAACGTGGCTTTTACATGGGCTTGGCACTGGATTTGCTTTCCCAGGACAACCAGAGTGCTCGGAAAAAGGCATGGAAAGTGGGGAACCTATGCTTTGATGTGCTACCCGCTCTTTCTCAGTGAATTATGCCTATAGAAAGGTGACATTCTGTGTGCTGCTCATACATACACGGTGAGGTCTGTATCACAAGTTGGGTGATGGGCGGCGTGGCAAAGCTTTTTCTGAGCATGGCATCTTCTGCCTGCTTCAGGTGCAAGGTAAAAGGTGCTGAGTAGGCTGGGAATTAGTATTGTTTTGGGTCATAGGAGCTGGTTTTGCATTACCCACTCACTTGCATGCTGTTGTTTTAGAAATAGGGGTTTCTTCAACAACTGTCCTTGTATGGTGGAGTTATTTCTTGTGCTCCTACATGTGCGATAAGCAATCCTCAAGAGAATGAAAGACAACAGAAATTAAGGCAAGCAAGGAAATGATGCAACTAGTATTTCAGAACTACCTGGAGCTTCTGGTTGAGAAGTTGTTGCTGTTTGGTTTGGTTTAAATCCAGGCCTTCCTGCAGCAAGAATTCTCAGAGGACTCCAAGTGCATCACGCACTTGCTTGGATGGCATTTCAACTCCTAACTCATTTCTGTTCCTTTGGACATTCCAGCATAACCCAGATAGAAGCATTTTAGGAAGTTGAGAGCTCTGTCTGTTACAGCAAGGCTTGCGCAGCACGATGTGCCTACAGACATGTGATATTTCCTTCCTTTCCTCTTTGCAGAAGAGGTAAAACCGTACCCAGCAAACGGAGCGAACACAACGTACCCAGAGTCCCGCTATACTTCAGACTACTTAATTAGTAAGTCACAGTTATCAGTATTGTTCTGGTGCTTTTCTAGCCATGAAAGTGTCACCTATTAGAGATCTGACCGCATCACATGAGGACTGCACCGTGTTGCTCTGTCATGGCAGAGCCTGCAAAGTGCATGACTTTGTCTTTCCCAGTGGTGTTCTTGGTTTATTTACAAGCCATCTGTATTATTTTGGTGCCTGCATTGAGATGACACAGTACGACCTTGCAAGCACTGAAAAGAGACCTCAACATTCCAGAAAAATGTGGATTTTTAAGAAGCTTACTAAAAAAGGGCAGGAATGGGGAGAACAAGGCATCATTCTGCTTTGTGAGGTGGGAGCCTAGCAAGGAAAGCATTGAATTGTCAATTTGGACTCCTGCACTTCCCATTGCCATTGTTTTGGAGATGTTTCTTAAGGGCATTTGAAATCTGTATTTCATGAACCAGCCAGAAAACCCCAAATCCCTTAAATAGGGATTCCAGGCTTTGGCCTGAGAAAAGAGGTGACTCTGGAAGTGACTCATGCGTTACAATTGTCAGACTTCTTTGCCTTTTGTCTCCTTTGCTGAGGCTACACTCTTGGATTTTTCCAGCTTTTCCCCACTAGCAGCTTGCCTGAGAGGAGTTTGTCGTAATGCACATTGATGCTGGTTAAGGATGTCTTATTCTATAACTTGCTGTATTGATAAGGCTCTATCTGTCTGTAGGTTTTAGAAACTTTCCTCAATATTAGTGCCCAGTTGTGCCAGGTATTTTATACCCAAAGACAGTCTCCTTTTGCACTCAAGACTTCAAATCTCACTGTGCTGACGGGGAGCAAGTGACGTTCTGGTTTCTCTGTTTGGGTTGCTTTCTAACACTCCTATTCTGCCAACAGGCTATGGCATTGAGCATGCGCAGTGTGTGCCTCCCTCTGAGTTCTCTGAGCCCAGCTTCATAACAGAGTCCTACCAGACCCTCCACCCCATCAGCTCGGAAGAGCTCCTGTCCCTCAAGTACGAGAACGACTATCCCTCGGTCATCCTGCGTGACCCAGTGCAGACGGATTCCCTGCAGACAGACTACTTCACGATCAAGCAAGAAGTGGTAACGCCAGATAACATGTGCATGGGACGTGCCAGTCGAGGTAAAGTTGGGTATCTCCCAGGATTAACTTGGGTTCTTGCTACTCTGCCTGTATCAACCTAAGTGCTGCTTTCCCTTCTGCAGGAAGTAGTGCTCTGGGGCATCAAGGGAGCCATGCAGTGACAGTAACAAAGCCATTTCCCAGATATATGTCTTACAAGTGAACTCCCAGATGGCTTCGAGCCCTCCCTGCCTTTCTCTCCAGGGAAAAACATGAAGGAGTTCTTTCTTTTCTCTACTCTGCTGCCTGTTTTTACAACATCTGCAGAAATGTGGCATTTCTGGCTCTGCACTTTGATGTCAGACTCAAGTGAAGCTGAAATAGGCTTTAAGGTTATTAGGGAGGACAGGCTGCAGTGTGCTGGTATAAATCACATTTCCTAGGAGACCAGGCAGAACCCCACAAATTCTTCCATAAGTTTGTATCAGGCCTTGAAGGGTTTTACGTTTGATGATCCAGAGTCTTTATCCATGATCTCCATTGATTTTGATGGCTGCTTGCTAGAACTAATAATCTGTTCCGATTAACCCATGCCCTGTGCTTTGTTAGGAGATGCAGATGTCATGGGTTGAGTCTGCAACAGAGCCGAAGGGACCCCCTGAATCCTTGTGCTACAACCCTACATCTCCAAAGAGTTATAGGTACATGATTCCTGTTTGAGATGATGGGATTTAAACACCTAAACACTTCTGAGGGCCTGAGCCCAAATACCTTTTCAATTAATGTTATTAAATGCTGTACATGTGGGGCCCAGATGCCGGACTACTTTGTCATTAACACAAGGCTGAGGATCTGGCTCATGGTTTATATTCAAAGGCAAAGTTTAATCCATAGAGCTCAAAGTCGCTTACAAAGGGATATCATTATCTCCTGATTCCAGGTAGGGAACCTGAGGCACAGGGAAGAGATGTGACCTGCTTGCCATCATGGCCTGAATAAAATCCAGGTGTCCCCATGCCTCACATTCATTATAGTAACATGTTGCTGTGAGCCAGGTTTGATGTTGAAACATTTAAACCCATTCATCTAGCTCTGAGAGCTGAGGATGTTTTGGCTCCCTGCACAAGCAGGAGCTCCTCTGCAGGTCTGCGCTGCATATGTGTGCTTAGTGGAGCTCGTTTTAAGTTCCTCATTCTTCTCCCAAGCTGGGAGAGCTAATGACAGGAAAGTTATTATTTGTATTATTACCTCTGCTTCTGCTGCTGGCTCAGTGTTAATGTAAGAGAGGTGACTTGGACAATAAAAGGGCAGCAGTGTTATGATTTTAGGTAAGCTCCTCTTTCTGGGCTTGTTTTCTGGCTGTTTCATCAGTGTCTTTCCCTTTTCTTGACCTTTTCTTTAGCATAGGTGATTTCATAATGATTCTCATCAAAATGCGATGGTTCAGGCTTGCTTTTGCAATTGTACCTTCAGGCTGGTTTCACTGGCAAGCCTAAAAAGGCTCCAGGAGAGGAGAGAAAGAGCCCTTAACTCAGAGTTGGGGACCAAGGGCCCCTGGCATTAACAAACACTTTAACATACTGATAGTGACTGAAGAAATGCAACAGGCTGTGGCTGTGCTTACACTTACTTGCCTTTCAGCCATGTGGAAGGGCCTTTGGGTGGCATAAATCCTTAATATAAAGCAGAGTCCAGTTAATTCATGTTTACCTGCCTCTTTACCTTCCACTGTATTAAAAAGTTAAGGTTAGTCTGCCACCAAGTCAAGCTCTTCATCAGTTTGACATTCAAGATGAAGGTTTTCCAGATGGTCGCCTTTTGTCTTCCTTTGTGTGGGCTTCAGGAGTTAATTTTGGGGTCCCATGGGGGTTACTTCCCTCTGCCTTATCAGTGAGGGCGTCTGGTTGGAAGGTGTAGCTGCCAAACCCATGAGTTCTTCCTCATTTTTCCAGCTAAGTCAAATCAGGTGTATTTTCAAAGATTACCAGCAGAATTAAGCCAATGAATCCCAACTTCACATGGTGCTGGGCCAACAATCAGTGCAGAGCCTGTGGTAGTTGAGTCTTCCCAGAGCAAGTGCTCTTCAAACTACAACACAAGTATTTGGGGGAGCATGCCAGCATCCTTCCACGTTCCCATTCCTCTGGGATTTACTCTGTGGGCCCAGGCTGCGGGTAGCTTTGCCAATGGAAATTTCTCCAGGAGTTCTTGCACAATCCCAGCAGCTGTTTTTAGCCTGGTTTGGGAAATTACTGAACTTGAATGATCCTGTTACGCTCTGAGTTTGTCAGTAAAGATGTTGAGCAATCAGCAGCTTATGGGAGATCAGAGAGAACAATTTCAGTTTGTTCTTTGGAGCCTATTTTAGCTCTCTGTTTTAAGTACAGAGGGTATACTTATGCTGTCTCTAGTGGGTGTAAAGCAGCATAGCACTGCTGAGGATCTGGCCTCTCCTGCTCTGGTCTGTACTAAAAATATCCCAGAGAGTAGCCTTGATACAACCCAGCTGTGCTCACCTTACCAGAACTGGGAAAAGAACTGTTTGAGCTCTCAGCCTTTTGCTCTCCTCCTTCATCAGATCTGCTGCTGTTTGGGGATTTTGGGGGGGGCAGAAGCTGGTCATAACATACAGCAATAAAAGGCTGCTGTAGTTTTGTAGGAAGCATCAAAAGTAAAGAAGCTGGGTGTCCAGCGCTGGCAGATGGGACTTACTAGAAACCCAGAGCTTTCAGCAGCAAGAGGTCCTGGAGTGCCCATATTCAGGCACTTGAACTGAGCCTTGAATACCTGTCTGAAGTGGGTTATTTCTCTGCTGTTGCCTTTCTGAAATAGAGGGTGATTTCCACTTAGCCCCATGCATTGGTCTTGGGTTGAGAAGTCAGGACTTTGGGTTTTTCACAGTCTCTGGGGCTCAGATAGGCCAGCTCTGAATTACAAGATAGCACAGGTATCCTGGTTTCAGGCTTCAAGTTTCTTTGGAGATGAAGCGTAGCTGGAACTGTCCCCCACAGAGCATTCAGAACAATAGCTTTAAACTGAAAAAATGGTAGATTTAGATTAGATATTAGGCAGAGGTTCTTCCCTGTGGGGTGCTGGCACAGGGTGCCCAGAGAAGCTGTGGCTGCCCCATCCCTGGCAGTGTTCAAAGCCAGGTTGGACACAGGAGCTTGGAGCAAGCTGCTCCAGTGGAAGGGGTCCCTGCTTGTGGCAGGGAGTTGGAACTGGATGAGCTTCAGGGTCCCTTTCAACCCAAACCATTCCAGTATCATTGCCTGGTTGCTGTTTTCCTTGCACAGCAAGCAGGTGAAGCATCCGTCTGGCCGTAGCAAAGCAGTGCATCCCTGTGCTGGCCAGGCACATCTCACACTCTCTTCCTTCTCGCCAGGTAAACTCGGTGGCCAGGACTCCTTCGAGAGCATAGAAAGCTATGACAGCTGCGACCGCCTGACGCAGTCCTGGAGCAGTCAGTCCTCCTTCCAGAGCCTGCAGCGTGTCCCTTCCTATGACAGCTTTGACTCAGAAGACTACCCCGCCACCCTGTCCAACCACAAGCCCAAGGGCACCTTCAAGGACTATGTTCGAGATCGGGCCGATATGAACAAGGACAAGCCTGTCATTCCTGCTGCTGCCCTTGCTGGCTACACAGGTAGGGTCACACTCCTTGTGAAACAGCCTCTTTGGTGAGCATCTTGGGTCGAACCTCTCCATCGGTGGAAGGCAGAGACTCCAGCGTCTCTGGGTTGTCTGTGAGTAAGTTTCAGAATGTTTCTGGGGTCAGCCTAAGAGACGCAGCCCCCCAAGCATGGGCATTCCAAACCTCACAGAGGATGGAGGACCTGGCTGTGAGCGCAGGGCATATGATGCCTTGTGTTTTCATTTACACCTGGATGCTTCCTGGGTGGGTTTGCTTGGAACTGGTGCCTGGTTTGTATTGCTGAGAACACAAGGTAGTAGAGAGCCCTCATTTCCCCATCTGACACTTCTGTGCAACGTGCTGGGCACTTGCTTGTGATTTCCCATCTTGGGCAGGAGCGGCTGCATTCCAGTGTTGCTGTGTGTGATGTGAAATGGTCTTCTCCCTTTTTTGCATGGAGGAAGCACTTGGGTTTGCTCTTTACCTTGGTGTGAGGCAGGGATGTGATGATTCCAAAGCAGACCCAAAGATTTTTCCATTCCCTGTCCTGAAAGAGATGAGGTGATAGGCCATGGAAACTGCCGCCTTATATGACAGCCCTCCAGCAATCTGGCATCTCCATGAAGAAAAACCTGTTGGGATGGGGCTTTCAGCTCCAACTGAGATAATCCTTTCCAGTCCTTCTGTGCCTTGTCTTTTCCCTGTGCTATAAGTAAGATCCGCAGGACGGCCTCCTGCCAGTTCCCCTTTTCCCTCCTACATACTGATCTCTCCTGCCCCAGCTGGTAGCAGCTGGTGGAAATAGTTTGTGCAGATAAAGATCATCAGCAGGTTCAGAGCAGATCCTGAGGTGCGACTGTCCCTGAAATCTCCTCCTACACACAGGCTCATCTTAGGGCTGATACGTAGTTTTCTGTAAGGTGGGCAGAGATGCGGAGGGGAGGAGAGGTGGAGAGATAATTTTAGGAGCTATGTGTAAAAAAGGAAGTGGTTTGTTGCTATAGCTTTAGTTAGAAAGAAAGCTCTGAGCTCTGCCTGCTCAATGAGCCTGTTTCAACCAAGTCAGTGTAAAATTCAAATGTGCTCTGCTGTTCCTGAATGGTTTTGGGCTGGGCCATGCCCTGGGACCCCATCCGCTGCCATGCCATGGCAGTTGATATTCCTAAGAAATGAGACAAGTGAGCAAGTTCTAGTGCTATTTTCTCCTAATGACACTTATCACTGCACCCCATAGAAGTGTTTTGGGTAGCCAGTGCCTGGGCAGGAGTGTTGTTGCACTTCAACAACTGGGGAAACTGAGGCACGGAGGCACTTGGCAAAACTAAGAGCTTTATTTTCCAAGCTGGACGTTTCCCTCCACGTTTGTAGCTCATAGAAAAGAGCAACCTCCATAGAGAGGAGCTGAAGGCAGTGGCTGGATCCTGAGTTTTGCCAAGGAGTCTTAGCACCCCGAAGAGTGTCCTTGGAATGGTGCCGCCAAGAAGGGGAGACTTGGGTTAATGCAGTGCCAGAGCGCACTTCCAAATGCTTTGCACTGCCTAACATTTTCCCTTGCCTCATTTCAAACCCCGTTTTTGAGCCGGGAAGATAATCCCTGGACACAGGCATTTTGGTGTGATCTGCAGTGGGGAGTGCCTGATTTTTACTTCTGTGTTGCTTCACTTGAGAAACTTTAAATGGGGAGAGGAAAACCTGAGGTTTCCAGAAGCAGCGCTTACTTGGAAATCCTTGGGCTGGAGCACTGCTAAGCAGTAATTCAGTCCTCAAACCTCCTCAGTCTGTGTTTGCCATTGGGAAGAAGCTTTGTAGAAATGATCTTTGCAGGCAGTGTTCTCTGTCCTCTTTTAAAGCCTACTGAGCTGTCAGCACCTCCTGTTTTCTGTGCAATGGGAGCCCAGTGTGGGTGCAAAGCAAAGCCAGGTTGATATGAAAGCAGGTCCCAGTGAGAACACATTGAGTGAGAACACAAACTAGGAGAGCTGGCACTCTCAGAACTCAAAACTAGTGTGTGTCTGCAAAAATGGATGTAAAGAATCCATACTGGCCACTGAGAAGTGCTGGACATTTGTCTTGGGCCAGCTGAGCAAGGGACTCTCAAGCAGAACTCCTAGGTCCTTCCTTATTTGCTTTGCTTTGCATTACTTCGAATTTACTCAGAGGGGGAAGTGCTGTCTAGCAGCTAGAGCAGAGGAACTTCAGTCTGGGCTCTGCAGCTCTTGTGAAGAGGTGGAGCTTCCAAATGAGCAGAGTAGGGGATTACCAGCCCGGGGTCCCAAAGCGACCAGGACCTTAATTTCTGTCTCTCAGATGATGCTGCCATGCCCAGCACATTACCAGCCAATGGAGCACCCAACACACATGCCATGATGTGCACCTTTTAGGGTGGGAAGAATGAAGCCTGGGAGATAACATCCTCCAGGTTGACTTTAAGAACGTGATGATATTGTTCAGGCTTTGTTACCAAGAGGCTGTTTTGCTGGTGGCCCAGGGAGGTGGCACAGTTCTTTATCACAGATATCTGATGGTATCTGCCCCAGGAGGCACATGCTTTGGTGAGAAGGTGCATTTTGGCGGAAGCTCCATTTGCGTTTGATGTGTTCTTCACCCAGCTTGAGAGCAGCTTTTCAAAGCTGCCGTATCTGCCCCCACATCTTGACCTAATTTAACAAGTTGTCATGGTTGCTCAGAGAGAGGTTGATGCAACTTTCTTATCTTTTTGGGTTTTTTTTTTCTGAAGGAGAAATGTAATTGCTCAGGAGTTGGTGAACTTCAGTTTCCATAGCCGCAGGGAAGGCCAGCGCTGGGCACCTCTGGTTTTGGAGCTGGCTCTTCCAAAGTTTGGCCAGCTTGAGCCTTACATTAAGCCAGATCTTATTTCTCTTGACATGACCTAGGAAATGGAGACAGAATGCATCCGTTTATATTTTGTCAAGCAGTGTGTCAGGATGCATCTTCCATGCAGGCAGATGTGCTAAACCTCACATTTGGCTTAGCTAAGCTCAGTTTAAGCTTCCTCATTCATGCAGCAGTGCAGTGTTTGGTGTTGGTGGGTGGCCAGGTAGGACCTGGTCTAGTGGAAGGTGTTCCTGCCTATGCCAGGAGCTTGGAACTGAGTGAGCTTTAAGGTCCCTTCCAACCCAAAGCATTGTATGGTTCTATGATTCTATTTCTCGAGTGCCCCAAAGCACCTGCGTGGATTTATAGCCATGGTGTGTATTTGCTTTGTGGTGTGTAGAACCTCAGCGTCGTCTCTGCAGGCTGGGGCTTTCCATCCCGCAGTGCTGTTTGCATTGCCGCAATACCAGAGCTGTGGTGTGCTGAGCTACTGCTCCATTTAGCTGAACAGGCAGAGCAGAGTGATTCCGCTCATGTTGGAGGAAAGAGTGATGAGAAGGGCGGAGTGCTCACCAAACCTTAATCTCTCATCTGCAAGGCTGGTTTTGCGTTTGTGATGCTGCCCTTTCTTATAGACCTGGTTAGGAAGTTGTTGATGTCGTTACAGCACCTAAAGAGTTAACACCCCTTGCCCAGCTAATATCGCACATGACCTGAGTGTCTCTCTTGAGGACACATTGATGCTATCTTCATTATCATGCTGCCCTTGAAGAAGACAGACCGTAGTGCAGGGAATAGCCACCTCTCACAGATGCTATCTTGCCTGAGTGCCTGTCTGCCAAACGGTTTTGCCCAGGCCAGATCCCACCCTAATCCTTGCTATCAGCATTCGCAGTGCCGTGTCAATAGGCCCAAATTTGCCTGCTAAACCCATCTGCCCTGCTTCAATTGTCTGGGGTGCAGAGCCTTAAGCTTCTGACAGGCCTCCATTTCTGAGCGATGCTTATCTGTGACACAGAAGTGAAAGCACGCAGCTGCTGTTTTGCAAGAAAGTCAAGTCTGTGCCAAAGAAAGTGGGTCTCTTTCAAGAGAGCTTGTGTGCTGCTTCCCCTCTTCTTGTTGCCTGTGCTGCTGGACTGAAGCTTCCACCAGCGAGCTCCCTGGATGTGCTGTGGTCATTGACATCCAGAAACCCCACCAGCAGCTGCCTTCCCAGCAGTAGCTTTCCTAGAAACGTCAGCATCCTTCCTGCCTGCTTCTGGAGGCTGTGCCTTTGTGGGCATCCATACCACTTGTAACTTGGGTTGAGGGAATTTGGAGATGCAGTCAGCTGCCCCAGCCATCAGAATCACAGAATCATGGAGTAATTAGGTTTGAAAAGGATCTAGGGTCATCTGGTTCCAACAAGCAGCACAGCAGCACCTTTGTCCACTGTGTGATGCAGGGGATGTTGTTGGCTTGCTCCTTTGGGGTTATACCCTGTACCTGCCCTTGCAGGGTGACTTCAAGTGTGACCAGCTATACTAACTCGTGCTTGTTTTCTGCTTCTTGTATAGAGCCTGCGTGGCTCAGCAGTGAGGTGGGGAGCTCAAGGGTAGTGCTAGGGCTAGGGCTGGTTCAGTGGCCCCTGCTCCACCTGCCAGACATGTGCAAATGACAGTGAAATGAGCCCCACACTACGCTGCCCAAGCGTGACAGCAGCTCAGCTCTCACCAGAGCAGCTTGGTTTGTTTTGAAGAGACTTCAAAGCTCATCCAGTTCCAACCCCCTGCCACAGGCAGGGACACCTTCCACTGGAGCAGGTTGCTGCAAGCCCCATCCAACCTGGCATTCCAGCATGTTCTTCCTCGAAACAGAGGAGATGCATCAGGAAAGCAGAACTCGCTCATTGTGGCTGCTCTCCTGTCTGTACACATGGCCAGAAGTACATGCATATAGGAGCTTTCTGGGTCCTTCTCTGCTTTCTTCATGCCAGCTCTTTGTAGACACTTCTATCTGAGCTCCACCTTTGTCCTCCCACCCGTGCAAAGGCGGCAGTTTGTATGACTGCGTGCACCAGCTTGGGCAAGAGCTGGCGAAGAGGTGGTTGGACTTGGTCTAACAAGGGATTGCTGGGAACGAGCTTTGCTGTTCCCCAGCACACTGGGAGAAATGAGGGGACCTATGGTGCCATCAAAGGGGGCTCAGGCAGGGCAGGCACGTGTGTGAGGTGAAGGCTGTTTTGGAGACGTTGCTATGCCCAGTTGTTTTGTTGGGTTGGAACCACAAACCACAGAGCGCACAGGATAGGTGCGCCGCTTTTTTTTTGTCAGTGGGGTGGTTTTTTTCACTTCTTTTCTTGTTTGAAAGAAGGGAAACAAAACGGAGGCCGTTGAGAGGGGTGGGTGTGTGAAACCTGTCTCAGGAGAGAGTGGGGATGACGTGGTTTGGGCCGTGCCCTCACTGATATGGTGCAGATACTGGTCTGACCCAACCCAACTGGTTCCGCCATCACTGCATAAGTGACAGTGGCTGTTCCAAACCCCGCCAGAGCCCCTGAGTAAGAAGGTGCTGGGGTCCAAGGGAGGATGTCACAGGGATGGCATGGCACCAAACCTTTTGCTCTGGGGACCCCAAGGGGTGCTATTGGAGGACTAATGCTGAAGGGGCAGTGCTCAGCAAGCACTTCCCACTGTAGCAGCTGGCTGTCATCCGGCTGCAAGGCATATTTTCCCCCTGACGTGGGGAGAATTCCTGTGGTGTGACACTCCCCACTGAAGGACCCCGTTCAGTGCCACTGAGGGCAGACAGGGCCCCCATTGTGGCCTTGGCAGGCACTATTCTTAGCATCCTTCATGGGTGCCTGAGGTCTCAGTGGGGCAGGAGGATGTCCCACGACCGTTTGAACCCTTGCCTTGTCTTTTGTGGAGCAGAGCTGCCCCCATTCCCTAGCCAGGTCTGGGTTTCCTCTGGGAGGACTAGCACCAGAATAGGTGGGGTGTGTGTCCCCACTTCATCCTTAGGGCTGCATCCAAAGGAAAGGCTGCAGGAATGCTCAGTAGTGGCTGTATTTGGAGATAACCAAGGCAACCCATTGCAGGGTGGGATACACCCGCTGGCCTTGGGGCAGTCGGTGCGGCTGTGCGTGCCTGTGCCATGAAGTGATCTGGTCCCCGCGTTGCAATGGGGATTTCCAGCCCCAGGCGGGGATGAGTGGAAGAGTTGAAGCAAAAGGGATGGAAAATGGGCAAAGCTCCCGGCTCTGCAGGGGCGGAGGTTTGGGACGTGGAGACAAGCCCAGCAGCTTCATGCTTGCCCTGATAGCTTTGGGGATGCGAGATATGGGGGGGGGTGGCATCACTGTGTGAGCCAAAGGTCACCTTAAAATCCTGTTAGGCATTGGGAAGAATAACTCCCTGCTCCTTGCTGCAGAAGCAGCTCATAGAATAGTTTTGGGTTGGAAGGGACCTTAAAAGATTATCTTGTTCAAATCCATGTTTCAAGCCCCGTCCAAACTAGCCTTGAACACTGGCAGGGATGTGGCAGCCGCAGCTTCTCTGGATAACTTATGCAGCACTCTCATAGTGAAAAGCTTCTTCTAATATTTAATTTCTGTTCTACCATTTTCTGGTTTAAAGCCATTCCCCCTTGTTCTACCAATACCTGGTGAGCTTCTCATCTCTGAAGGTAGCCCTCCAAGCACTAATAACAGCAGTACAGGTCCATCAGATGATGCACAGACCTCCAGCACCCCTTCCCTGACCATTTTGCCTTCCTACCCTCTGGTGTCCCTCCTCAGAGCAGTTTCTGGCCATGCAGGCTGGGGCCTATGAGTCTGTGTGCCAGGGCTTGGTTTCTACACCTCAGCATTGCTTGCCTCGCTGATGTCTCCAGGTCAGCAGCAGTGGCACATCTGCAGGGCTTCTGCTGCCTTCCCCTCCGGCAGGGTGTGTGTTTAGAGGAGCTCAGACATGCCTTCGAGCCCTGCAGTAAACACATTCTTGACATAATTGCTTGTCCAACACAGAGGAATTTGGGGTTTTACGGTGTCCCACAGGCAGCTCGGAATAGAGCTTGGGAATCCCTGTTGCAGGGATGACACCGCTTCCTTCAGAATCCCAAAATATCCAGCCGAGCAGAGGCGGGAGCCCTGCGTTGCTTGCTGGAGAGAGGGCAAGAAATTCCCAGGTTTCCCAACACCTCTCCATGCCAGATGTGAGAGGGGTTAATGGCACTTGAACCTTGAAAGGATCCCACAGAAGACAAAGTGGGCCAGACAGAACCTGGTGCCAGGGTGGTGGGTTTTCATCCATCTTATTCTGGAAATTAGATACCCAGAGAAGCTGTGGCTGCTCTATCTATGGCAGTGCTCAAGGTCAGGTTGGATGAGGCTTGGAGCAAGCTGCTCTAGTGGAAGGTGTCCCTGCCCATGGCAGGGGTTGGAGCTGGATGAGCTCTAAGGTTGCTTCGAGCTCTAACCATTCTATGAGTCAATGAATAATCCTTGTTTGGCTGAGCAGGAGAGAAATCAGTGCAAGGTGATGAACCTGGTCTTGCTTAAATCTTGTCTCCTTGGACTGTTTCTCTGTTAACCTGCTTCGGGTGTTGGATACTCTCTGTGTAGGGAGTCGCTATGAAGCCAGATTGGCTGGGAGAAGCAGGCTCCATGGCAATTCACCTGTGATTCCCCATAGAAGACCTCAGGCTGCTGAAATAACCTTTTTTCTCCAGTGTTTTCTCTGTGTTGGAAGCTTGCTGCTATAAATAGGTCTGAGTTTTGAGATGTGGTGGCATTTCAGGCCAGGGTTTTGGCTCTTCCCTTTCGGGTGGGAGGCAAAGGCATCATCTGACTTTCCTCCCCTATTTTGGCATGGATAACCCTACAGGAGAGCGTGGTCATGGAGTCAACATCTTGGCAAACTCTTGCCCAGAACAATGCCGAGCTGGAGCCTTTTCGCACTGAGTGTCATCTTCTCATTCACAAGCAGAGAGATGGTGTGAGCTTCCTGCTTGTCCAGCCCATGGCTGTGTGATAACCCCCAGGCTTGGCCAGAACGCCCTGGAGTAGCTCCTTAGGAATAACAGGAGGGAAGACAGTTTGGGGAGGGCTGGATGGGGCACAGTGATTTTGCTGTCACAGAGCCAGCTCTCTTTTATTTTCTCCTCCCTAGCAGCTCCTCTGCTTTTGAGCCATTTTAAACCTTGTGGAAAAAGGGGAACAGCCCTCTCTTCCCTCCACAGGTTATCCCGCAGCCACAGCTCAACAGCGTTCATTGTCATTCCTGGAAATAAGCTGTTCTCCATCCCTTTGTCTGAGTACATAATTCTTCTTCCTCCCTGCTTGAAGCCTGTGTTCATTGCTGTCAGCAGGCGGGTTTACCCCAGCCTGCTGTCTTAATGCAGCCCGTGCCGTTCTTCTTGTGATAAATCATTTCCTCTAACCCCTGGATCTGTTTATTATTATTATTGTCATTCTTGTTATTAGTGATATATTTTAAGCTGCGTTTAAAACATGGCAATGTCTCTCCCGAAACATGTTGCCCAGAGCTAAGCACAATATTTAGGGTGCGGCCGCATTTGGAAGTTGCTCATCAAAGAGCTTTGGCTTGAGGGCTTCTCCTACCTTTGATTGGGACACAAAAAGGGAAAAGGGTTTCAAAATCACTCCACGTACACCATTCGTCCAGCCCAAACCAGGCTGTGAAGCCGCAGGCACCAGGTACTGCAGATTAGATGTGTCAGAGTGCTGTCCGCCAAAATTAGCACGCCAGGGACTGTGGTGTTGTAAGGAGAGGTTGAACCTACGTGGTATGGGATGCTATGGGCCACTTTGAGTGGGGGACCAGCAGCCACAGGGAGGTTTATTATGACTTTGCTAAGACCATAAGGAGATTCAACAGTCCTGAGCTGGTGAGACCCATGCACAGAGCCAGCCAGCCCCTGCCTTCCCTGCACTGAGCTCTGTGCACCAGCGCAGCCCATTCCTGCAGCAACACGCCCTGGAAAGAGGCCAGATGATTTTCATACCTGGGTGTCCTCCCCCTTATCTCAATGAACAGCAACCGAGCAAAGAGTCAAGGTCGGGAAGCAGGAGTCTGCCGGAGTTCATGTGATGGCCAGCAGCTTTTTGGCACAGAGAAAGCAGGGGTGCTGTTGTGCCAAGACAATGACTGCTCGCTGTTTGGATGCCAGAAAAGTAATCCTATTTATGTAACTCGAAGTGAAGCGTTCCAGTGAGTGAATGTTCAGCTCTTAGTACAAATAGGAAGCTCTTTTACCTGCAGGATTTAACTCTCAAGCTGTCATTTCAGACTGCATCTTTCCCTGTGGTCACTGGTTATTTTCTTTATAATAGTAGAAGGTTTTACTCTTTTCAGTGTGTACTGTTTGGATGTGATATTTCCCCCTGCCTCTGGGATAGAAGGAGCTCTGCTTTTCCTGGCATTAATTTCTCATATTTCTCTTGTCTTTCTAGGCAGTGGACCCATCCAACTGTGGCAATTCCTGCTGGAACTGCTCACTGACAAGTCCTGTCAGTCCTTCATCAGCTGGACGGGTGATGGCTGGGAATTCAAACTTTCCGACCCAGACGAGGTAGAGTGCCCTGGAACAGAGTGCGTGGCTGAGATTCCTTTGAAATAGTGGTGTGGATAACCCTGCCCTCCTATCTTCAGGGCTGAGATTTGGGTCTTGCGTATGCATAGGGGAAACCAATGAATTAGATCCCAGCTGAAAACTGGGCTGCACTAATACCTGGGAAATCATAATTTGTGCCCACAGTCAGTGAGAAGTAGCTGAAACATGGCAGAGAAGAGGTATAATGCCAGAAAAGATGTGTACAGGTGAGAAGGGAGACTTCCCACAGATTTTGGGGAGAGAATACTGTACCAGCTTGCCCAGAGAGGTGGTAGATGTACCAGCCCTCGAGCCATTCAAGGCTGGATGTGATTCTGGGCAGTCTGATCTAGTTGAAGATGCCCCTGCTCATTGCAGGAGGATTAGACTAGATGATCTTTGAAGGTCCCTTCCATCCCAAACCATTCTATGGTTCTGTGACCCAGGATGACTTGCAGATGCTCATAGAGTCCTGTGCAGTGTGCTGCCATTGCATGGAGGTTGGTTTCCCCAAACCTTAATGCTTGTGACCCATCCATGTCCATCTTAAAGATGAGGAAACTCCTCTCTCTCTTCCCTCATACCCGGCCCCTGTGATGTGCATCCCTCCTTGACTCTCTTCTCCCCTCTCCCAGGTGGCCAGGCGATGGGGCAAGAGGAAAAACAAGCCCAAGATGAACTACGAGAAGCTGAGCCGTGGCTTGCGCTACTACTACGACAAGAACATCATCCACAAGACGGCTGGGAAACGCTATGTCTACCGCTTCGTCTGCGACCTGCAGAGCCTGCTGGGCTACACACCCGAGGAGCTCCACGCCATGCTGGACGTCAAGCCGGATGCCGATGAGTGAAGGTGGCCGGCCGGGGTGGAGGGTCACCCCGGGTCATTTTGAAGAGTCGATGGGACTTTTTCTGTTGGTTCTTTTTCTTAACTTTTGCTGTTCTTTTGGTCATTTGTTATTTGTTTTTGTTGTTTTTAAAGAGCGACTCAGATTTGATGCTTTGAGGATGTTGTGTGGGAGAGAGGGAGGCGGAAGAGGTAAACTGTGTTTGGTTCGGAGAAGGATGAGCTTTTTCCTCCCCCTGAAAGCTCCAAGACAGGCTTTTTTTGGGGGGGGTGGAAATTCTGAGTTTTAAGAAAGCCAGAAAAATGTAGCTCACTTAAAAACCCCAACGAACCCTTCCTCATCCCTTGCTGTTAAGAAAAAACATTATCGAATGGATCCCTTTGGATTTTGTGTTACTCGCACACAGGCAGTTCAGGAAATGATAGTATTCCCAAGGATTTGAATTTCTCTTTGAGGGTGGGGAGAGAAAACCAAAGTGGGTGACTGTTCCTGCTTCGGAGAGAGGCAATATGGGAAAACCCCAAGAACTCTTTGCCGTTCTTGGCCATCACCTTTCTGTCGGTCGTCTGCTTTTCTACAAAGGACAGAATTTTTGCTAGGAGGGATCAAGACTTTTTTTTTTTTTAAGGAATCTGTTAAAAGTTTTATTTTATTAAATTTTGTGCCAGTATTTTTTTCTTTTTAAATAGTCTTAAGCTCTAAGATGGTCTCAGTATTGCAATATTGTGTGTGTTTGTTTCTGTTATGCCAGCAGAGTTTTAGCACAGTGAGGAAAAGGTTAAAGATGAAAATAGGAGTTTATGTAGACCCCACTGGAGGAGTGGAGCACTATGACCCGCATCTCCGCATCATATGTGAAGGAAAATGAACTCCAAACTGGCTCCTAGTGATGCATGCTGGATGTGCTGCTCTCACTTCCAGCCCCACATGCTTTGCTCTGCCACTTGCTGATAAAGCTGGTTGAAATTCCCACTCTTGGGATTGTTTTGCAAAGGGGCTTTTTTGTATGGCTGCGTTTTGGACACAAAACCTAGCCAGATTAGCAGGGAAAATGTCTCCTTTGTGTTTTGCAAATACTTTTTTTCTTGCTCAAGGAACACCTTGGTGCTTTCAAAAAATTTGAGTTGTTCTTTTTTGGAGGGTAAAATGGAAAAAAATCCCTTGTTTTTGGTGTCATAAATGGAAAATGTATCAGTTGATTTGAGGCATAAAAATCAGGAAAAAGTTGGAAAAACAAAGTTTTCCTTCCTGTTTCAACCAGCTTTTATCCTTATTGCTGTATGTGACGCTGGCACAGGCTGCCCAGAGAGAAGCTGTGGCTGCCCCATCCCTAGCAGTGTTCAAGGCCAGATTGGATGGGGCTTGGAGCAACCTGCTCTGGTGGAAGTTGTCCCTCCCTGTGGCAGGGGTTTGGAAGTGGATGAGCTCTAAGGTCCTTTCCAACCTAAACCAGTCTGGGATTCTGTGATTCTGTGTCTTAACCAGCCTGGCACATGCAGAAAGGAAATTATCCATGCAAATAGGTTCTTTACTGCCTTTTTGGAAGCCTGATCCTGCAGCCCCTGGCTGGGTGTGATCAACATGAACTGCTGTCAGTGGGGTGAATGATGAGAGCACTTCCTGAGGTGATGCTGACTGCTGTCACTGGGAGCTAGGTGTGAGTTGGGAGGATCAGGCAGTGAGCTTTTCCATATCCCTGGAACTGGATCCATGTGGATCTGGCTGCCAAATGGGATCTTTCTCCCTTGAGAGCCACTGGGCATTTTCTTTTCAAAGACAGTATTAAGTGTTTGAACCAAAAGTACCTTCTTTATGTGTTGTCTGTCTGTGTGTTTTAGGGAGTTGTGTTCATTATGGAGGCACTGCAAGAGGGAAGCTGGAGGTGAGGTAGGGAAAGGCTTCCCAGAGATGCTCATTGGGATATGCCTGCCGGATACAGGCTGATGCATCAGCTTGGCAGGAAAGGACCCTGCCTGCAAAGAGACAAAATACACAGGCTCCTAAACCCTCTGTACAGGAGCAGTGTTGGATGAGGAGCTTAATCACAAGGAGATGCTTAGAGGGGTACCTCTATATGCCCAGTTGGCCATTCTGGGGCAAGTCATCCCCAAAACTGCTGCATGCTTATAAAAAACGTGATGGTGGAGGGGAAATGAGTGGGCCACAAAGGAGCTCCAGCCCAGGGAGATGGAAGAAGGTGGTGGTTTAGGTAAGGGAGGCTATTATGCTGTTAGCTGATGGGACTCTGTATTGTTCCACTGAGCACAGGGAAAGAAAAGGGCTGGATGGATAGAGAGGAAAGAAAAGGGGATGAAGGAAAGGTGAAAGAAGCATGCACCAAAGGTGCAAAGAAATGATGCCCACTGGGAAATCAGTCTCCTCTGGTAGGCAGGATGGAAGAAAGCAGCTTGGTCAAGCTGGAGAGAAGGAAGGAAGGAAAATCAGTATCATGGATGAGGCCCTGAGCAGAGCTCTGCTGCAGAGCCAAGGCTGGAAAGGGAGTCAAGCAGATGTGGCAGCATGGAAGTGTGGAGGGGAGGAGTAGCGCAAAGGCATCCCAACAGGACATGCTGTGTGGATTTTCAGCCATCAGATGCGGGTCTGTAGGTGTCCTGTTGCTGTCCTGCATGCAGCTGCACAGTGCCCTTAGCTTACCCTTCCCAGTGCTTTGAAAGAGCCCCCAAGAGCCTTAGAAAGGGGCTGTCTCCTGCCCTCGGCACTATGCTGCATCCCAGGACATGTCTCCTGCCTTGCTTGGCTGCTCTGCTGCAGCTGAAGTGCCTTTTCCAAGCAGAAAACAGGGATAAAGTTTCCTTCCTATAGGAATTCGGGTACCAACCCAATCTTCCTGCCAGGCTCAATCTCTCTTCCACTCCACTGTGCTTAGATTTTCCAGGTTTCCAAGCTGAACCTGTGTGCTGCCAGTATTTTGGGGCAGCTGATTTAGAGGTTAGAAAGGGTGAAGTATGGAAAGCAGGTCTGGTTTTTGGGGAGTAGCTCCTTGCTGGTGCTTCTCCCGGCCTTTTGCCATCCCAGCTCACAGGCTGTGTGCAGCAAAAGGGCAGTGCAGTCCTAGGGATGTCAGGTTCATCGTTTCCTATTTTCCTTTGCTTTTTATTCCCATTCTAGAGACCATCCCAGAGAGGGCTGTGTGCTGTTTATACACTGGAACTTTGCAGATTTGTTGCTGTTTCTGTTCTTCTTTGTATCTTCCTGCTTTTTGGCTTTTGGCGAGGGGTGTGCTGAACCAGATGTGCTGGACCCCAAACCCTCTGACCTCCTGTTGCCCAAGGCCATGGAGAGTTGGTTAGTCCACTCACACATGCTGGACCAGATGGGTTTGAGAGGGATGATGGAGATCTGCTGAGGACACGGCTTACTCTTGTGCTGGTTTCTCCGCATGGGGTTAAGTTTCCCTCTCAGCAGATACACATGGCTTTTGGAACTGGGTAATTATGTCTTGCTTTGGAATGTCTCAGGTGCTTTTGGTGGGAAAAATAGCCAAACAGGGCACGAAATAGAAGATACTGTATAATTGAACCTTCTCACATCTTCCCAAACCAACCTCCTCCAAAAGAATGGTCCCAGGAAGCACCACTATTTGGATGCTGTGGGAAATGTGTCCATCTTCTCATGTTTGCTTTTCAGGAGGGGTTTTCTGCAATGCTTTAGGGCTTTAGTTGCTTGTTCCTTTTTAATGTCGCAATATTGGGATGCCTTGGTGTGCTCTGCTCTCTGGTAGGGTCTATATAACATCCGTGAGCTGTTGTCTACATTCCAAAGAGGTTTAAATAAATGATAAATCTATGTATACATATATGTTATAATGGAATATCTCCAGGAATTATCTGCCTCAGTAGAAAAAGAGAAAAAAAAAAGTGGTGTTTTGTTCTTTTTTTGTTTAATTTTGTTTTTACACATGGGATTTTCTTTTTAAGCTGATAGAAGAAGAAGAAGAAAAAGAAGAGATTGTTATATTGTGCTGTTCAACTATTTTCCAACTTGTATTTTCATATAATTTATATTTTTTAAAAGTGGAAAAAAAAAGTTTAAAAGCCAGATTAAAAAAAAAAAGTAGATTAAAAAAA
>NDXB01006573.1:83176-101423 GCA_002631895.1 Agapornis roseicollis | reverse complement strand
TTATATTTTTTAAAAAAAAAAAAAAAAAATTTAAAAAACAAAATAAAAAAAAAAAGTAGATTAAAAAAAAAAAAAACAAAGAAAAAGCAGGTGCTTTTTAAAACAAACTGAGCTGAGGTAGCTTAGAGATGTAGCGATGTGTGTGTGTGTGTCTGTGCGTTGTGTTGTGTTCTGTTTTGGTTTTTTAAAGGATGCAAAAAGAAGTCCCTCCTCTGTTGAACCCTTAAAGAAGGAGGGGATTGGTTTTGTTTTAATTGCTGATGCTGGCACATCATTTTGCTGGAGAGTTTTTTATATACTGTAGCCTTATTTCATATTGTATTTTAAACCATGTGAAATTAAAAAGAAGAATAATTCCTAACCTGTGTCGGTGTGGTGCTTCATTG
This sequence comes from Agapornis roseicollis, assembly GCA_002631895.1. NCBI lineage: Eukaryota > Metazoa > Chordata > Aves > Psittaciformes > Psittacidae > Agapornis > Agapornis roseicollis. The sequence continues at coordinate 101,037 of NDXB01006573.1, read as the reverse complement.
CCTTTGCTCTTGGAATTCAGGGAGAAAGGGGGGAAAGCAATGCAAAATCTCGTAAATCCCAGCAAGTTCTGGGGTTTTGTGCATTATTATTGTGTAATTATAGGAAATAAGGGTCTGGCTGGAGTCATAGCCTCTGGGTGGACATACAAGATGCTGCATGACACCAGCTCCCTCTTGCTTCGGGTTATCCTCTTCAGCCCCTTGAAGACCATCACCAATCCTCATTGCCATCCCAGGGGCAATTCCAGGGTTTCAAAATGGGCTTTCATCCCAAATCATCACTGGGAACTCAGGCTGTCTGTGATTTACCATGCAAAATGACTTCTAGTTGTAATTTCTTCAGCAGGCTGTTGCAAAATAGGTGCAGCCATCTTGCAAAGCCAGCAGCTCAGCCTTGCTGTGAAGATGCTCTTGGGCATCTACGTTTCTACTTGAGACCTTGGGCTGTGGCCTGTCAAGAGGAGAAATCCACCTCTGGGCTCCCACTAAAGCAAATCAGACCATCGTGCTTAAGATCTTTGAAAGATCCATTTTTATACGTTATGTTTTTTCTAGTGCTGTTATCCTGCTGTTATCCTCATCCAACCAGGATTGATTGGAGCCTGTTAACATGTAGGTCTGCTTAATGAAGCATCTTGGGAGGTTCATGGTCCAGGAGCTGACACTTATTCATAGGTCTGGTGAGTTTGTGTGATGGGGAATTCCCAGAGGACATCACTGACGCTTGTTTGCTTGAATCAGCACGAAGACAAAGCACTCAAGATCCGTGGAATACCAAGAAGGGACGTCAGGTCATCGATGTGGAGAGGATGGAATGGATGAATCCAGGGTAAGGAATATTTATAATAACTCCATTTATAGTTGCTCAGGAAGTGAGAGGTCCTGGGGAAGGATGAGGGTGGAGAAGTGTTGTGATGCTTCAGTGTGGGCCTGGGATGCTACTGAGTTTTGAACACTCAGCATACCTTAAGCTTGATAGCACCAAGGTGTGTCAGAGAGGCAGATGGGACCCAAAAGCAGGGAATACCCCAGGGACGCCCTGCTTCATATTCAACAAGGAGCAACAAGCAGGAGCAGAGCTCGCCTCTGTTGCCAGGACCTTGATCTTGCCGTAGCTCTTTTAATCACAGCTGGAGGCACTGAGCCAGGCACAGCCCGGCCACCCTGGGTAAATAAACAGCAAGAGCAGCTCCGTTCCCATCCGCTGCTTTCAAGTCTCTGTGCAGTCCCCAGCAACTGCAGGCAATGCTAGCACTAAAAATACTGGCTGGGGAAGCCCCCATGCACCTGTGGTATCCACTGGGGAAATGGTGGCCAGCAGCTAACAGCCCTGAGGCAAAGCAGATGCTCCCCCTTGATCATAGAATGGTTTAGGTTGGAAGCAACCTGAAAGCTCATCCAGTTCTGAGTCCCTGCCATGGGCAGGGACACCTTCCACTAGAGCAGGTTGCTCCGAGTCCTGTCCAACCTGGCCTTGAATGCTGTCAGGGATGGGACAGCCACAGCTTCTCTGGGCACCCTGTGCCAGCGCCTCAGCACCCTCACAGTAAAGAATTTCTAATACCTATATCAAATCTCCCCTCTCAATTTAAAGCCATTCCCCCTTGTCCTGTCGTTGCTCAGGCATGGGATTTAAACAACGCCAGAGCAACAAGCAGGGTCTTCCAGGCTCTGTCATTTATGCATTCAGAGATGTGGGCATCCAGCCACACAGTGCAGGAGGATGCAGTGAATCCCCTGCACCAGGGCTGGTGCCTGCAGGATGGAGGGGGCTTTGCATGCTTGAAAGCGGCTGCATGTGCTTGGAGCTGCTGTTCTAAATAGAGGCCAGAGAGCAAACGAGTCTTTTTTAGGTCAGTGTCTTGAAATGAGATGTCTAAACCTGGCGCTAAAGGGAAATAGAGATTGAAACAGGAACTGAAATTACTGAAGCCTAAACTAAGGGAAGGGCTCTCTAGAAATCTCTGAGATAGAACAAGAGATGTGGAAGGAGGTGGTGAAAGAGGAGAAATGTGATAGAAATGTCATGGAATAGCAGATGGGTTTGGGTTGAAGGGATCTTAAAGCTCATCCAGTTCCAACCCTCTGCCACAGGCAGGACACCTTCCACTAGAGCAGGTTGCTCCAAGCCCTCGGGGCATTTCCTCTGTACTTGCTCCAGCAGCTCCAATTCTCTCTTGTGGTGTTGCCCCAGAGCTGGATGCAGGACTGCAGTGTGTGTGTGTGGGGAATATAGGGAAAGGGAGAAGGAGAGGTGTGAGGGGTGCTGCAGCAGCAAGGGGATGAGCTTTGCTCCTTCCTTGGCGATTTGGAGCGCACGCAGGGATGCACACACGCTTTTCATGCTTGCTGGAGACCTTACCCCAGAATAACTGGAGATTTAGGGCTATTGGAAGGAATTTAGACCCCTGGGCTCTATTTCACCGCCCGTGGCAGTGCCGGGGATGCCAGGGACGCCTTTCAGAGTCAGCACTTTCCACTCCGCGCTCTGTTTGCTTTCCGCGGCCGGTTCCCTCCCGCTGCGCCGGGGCCTCTGAACGCCATCCAACAGCAACTTCCCGGCTTCTCCAGCGGCCTTTCCCCCGCGCCGCCCAGCGCTGCCGTTCCCTGGACTCGCTTGAAAGCCGGCCCCACAATGAGCTATTGTGCCAGGCTGCACAGCAACAGCCACGGCCAAAAACCAGCTTCTGGGGGGGTCCGTGTTCCTGCCAGCGCCCAGCTGCCTCCTAGAGAGCACAGGGACAGGGATGCTCCGCGGTGCTGCATCCCCGGGGTAGGGATGCTCTCTGAGATGCTGTATTCCCCTCCTGCCTGCAGCATCCTTTTGGGGTGGAAGCAGGACACTCTCAGCCCTGGTCATGCTGATCTGAGCTTATTTAGACCTTAAGACAGCACTGTCTTTGCATGAGGTTAAACTGGGATGTCCTAATTCCCCCCTCCCAGCTTGAATTGCCCTTGATGCTTCCTTTCTACTCCCCCACTCCTTCTTCTTCAACCTTCCTAGCTTTCCGAACCCATTATTTCTTCCTGCCTGGGGTTATCCCTGACCCCATCCCTCCCTTCTCCTCCTGCTCCAGCCCTGGCACCGTGGGAAAGGCATTGTAGTAACGGTGCCCTTTATTTCCAGCTTCAAATAATGACATTTACCAGCTGGAAATGCCAAGCCAGAGCCATGCAGCATGTTGGCTCAATGCAGACCACCAGTGTGCCCAGGGCCCTAAGCCCAAACCTGAGCAGTGCTGGGGTTTGCAGGGAGCTGGGAAGGATGGAGGGGGGAGCAATGTGCTGCTGAGCTCAAACCCTGGCAGAGGAAGAGATTTCTTTCAGAGTGGGGGAAAATCAGGTAGGGAGATTTGGCAGTAGGAAAGGGGTTTGCTGCTGGCACATCCCTGCTTTGGCTTTTCCCTCCCTGTGAGAACAGCCCCCAGCCTGGCTGGCACAGGGTGATCTGTGTGTTTAGTTTTCCCTTTGCCCTTCTTTGGGGTTGTGGTGTTGCTCCTGTGAGGTCCCTGTAGTGGCTTTCATGGCAGATCCAATCCCCACTGACAAAAATAGGAACTGAGAGCTTTGTGCCAGCAAGAGAAAGAGGAGAAAGAGGGGATGAAACACAAAATAAGTAAGTAAAGGCAAGTGAGTGGCACTTGCTGGGCTGCATGACTTGTGCATCCAAGGATCCACATGATAATACCCACATAATGGGTATTAATAAAGGGGAGGGTCTCAAATGGTGAGACTTTACCACCATCCCTGGGCGATGCAGGCAGCACGATGCAATGGATGCACACTGATTTATGCCCTCACTTGTCAATCTATGTCAATCTAAATCCTAGAGCCCATTTCCCTGTCAAATTTGGGTATCTCTGCCACTGTTGAGCTATTTAAAGGTAGTTCCAAGCTCTTGGCTGGGATGTGCCAAAGGGTTTAGATCCCACAGTGTCCAATCTGTTCTGGTGCCAGCAGTTCCTGCAGTGATTTCAGTTGCCCAGCAGCCCCCATGAGACTCCCAGCACCCATGGGTGCCTTTACAAGGGGCATCGGTGGGTATTCTGTGCTGGCTGAGCAATTCAGTTCAGCATCTGAGAAGCACAATCCAGCTGATGGTGTTATAGAAATGATGATTTGAGGGAAGATTTTGTTGCTGTATGAGATTTTGCTTGATGCTGGATGGGGTTTGGTAAGTCCTGTCCTCAATTTTAATGTTCGTGCATCCTTGTCCCATGGGGAAATAAGGTTAACAACCAAAAAAAAGAGTGCTTGGTCTCATGGTGCTGCCAGTATGTGAATATGATTTTGGGGTGAATAAGCAGGGGAATGTGAACTAGGAGCAGCAAGGAGCATCCCCACAGTTGACAGCTTTTGGGCTCCAGCAGCACCAATATTTACAGCCAGAGTGGGGGAGCTGCAGAACTGGCTGCAATTCAGGGCAGAGCAATGAAAATGATTGGAATGAGTATCCGGGAGCTTCACTTCTTTCCCTACGGGTAGGAAAGGGCTTATCCAGCTTGCAGACTCCCTCCCTCCATGGGAAAAGACACTTGGCAGTGGAGGGCTGAGAGATCCAGAGGCAAAATCTGGGCAGTGAACACATTGAAAGTGGAAATGAGGAAGCTGTATTTAAGCATTGAGGTTTGTTAACCACTGGAGGGGCTTGCTCATGGCTGTTGTGGTTTAAATGGAGCTGGGGGGTGGGGGGGGTNCCAAAGCGTAGTTCCGTTATACAGAGGGTATGATGTGTTTTCTGCTGTGTAGTCTGAAAACACTGTTATCTAAACGTTTGGGGGGGGGGGGGGGGGGGGGGGGGGGGGGGGGGGGGTGGCTCTTTTGCTTCTCCTGCCCCCAAATACTTGCTGTAGCTCAAAGAAATACATGCCTTTTAGCAGAGGGCACAGCAGCTCCTTGTGGAGATCCCATCAGCCTGCCGAGGTAGAGATGCTGACAACAAGCCTGGGATTTGCACGTGAGTTTTGGGAGAGTTTTTACAACCGAATCATACTTTGAGCTGGAAACATATGTCAGCGCTGACAGGAATCATGTTGTGATTCTACGTTTGTAGCAGTAGCAAAATGGGATTTTCCATCTTTTTCTTCCCAACCACCTAGGGCAGCACCAACCTAGCACGAAGCTGATGCCCCTCCCCAAACCCTCACAGCCTGAACCCAAAAGGGTGGTTGCAACCAGACAAGGGCAGGGAAAAACCTAGAGCCATGGTCACTGTGAGTCACTGGAAGCCTCAAGAACAGCAAGGCTGTACTTGCTTGCTCACCCACCAGCAAAGAGGAAAAAACCCAAGAACTCAACAAAAAGACATTGGCAAGTCTTCTCAGGAAGAGCCACCTGGGTGCACACACAACGAGCTGGCAGACAAACATGGTGCGGTTTCCATAGGAGCATTCCCGATGGCAGCATGGCGATCTGTGCAATCCTTCTCTGTTAAAATTAGTGATGAGGAATTTGCAATTCCTACAGGGCTGGCTTATGGAAATGATAAACAGAAACTGAACAAATGAAGTTTTATGTGTGGATTTAGAAATCTCGGCAGTTGGAGCATTCGATTCCCCCATTGCGAGCACCGGGGCTCATAGGACTGGGGGAAACAAAGCAGAGCCAAGCTGCTTCCAGAAGTTGCACATTTCAGCTAAATTAGTTTAATAAACAATATGGTTTGTGATTCAAACTTGCTTAACCACACAAACAACACCGATACAGATCAGTCATGGGCTGGTATGCACTCACTGCCTGGTGTGCATGAATCTGCAAGTGGTCCTCACTCCCTGAGTGCCTGCATGGAGATGACCCATTACTGACAAGGGTTGGGTTGATTCAGGAGAGTGAATAGAAGAAGAATGTGAAGAACGTAGTCCCAGATCTTGCCTTGATCGTGACCAGAATGAGGTGGCACAGGAGCACAGAGCACAGGTGGTGGTCCTCCAGCCACACATTGAGTGCATCCTTTTCTCTTTGCTTAGGACATCCTTTCTGTACCCAGTCAGTCTTTCAGAGCCAACAGTTTTCTCAGACATTCTTTTTAAGCCATGGAGATCTTCATTTTGGGTTGCTGTAACTACAGAAATAAACACAGAAGTTTCTGGTGGTGGATAAAAATGACTTGTGTTTTTTGACAGACCAACTTCTGTGCATTCAGCTTCCAGATGCTTCAAAGAGAACGGCTTCTCAGAGAACATGGATGATGTGGTCTGGGAAAAGCAAGGCTGCTTTCAGCCATTCAAAGGAGAGGATGCAACACTTTAGGCCATGGTGTTATAAGTATGGAATGGAGCTATGGAGAGGTGGGTATAAGCTTATCAACATAAGGTACAATGGGAAAACTTGCTGGTGTCTTCCCATGTGTGCTTGTGAGTGGTGAATGTGATCTGGGCTTCATCTCACCCAACTGTAGCCACCAAAATTGCTGGCATATCCCTGACTTGTTCTTGAAACCCCAACACAAGGATTTGATGGATGGTAAGAGCAAAGACTTGAAGGACTCCAGCCCTGTGTATCCTGATGAGGAGTCTCATGATGTCTTCCTGTAGGTGAAGTCCTGGGCTCTAGCAGATGCATTTTGTGGAACATCCTTTGGAAAAGCAGCCAGTGAGGAGGCCAATAGATCTCCTTTAGGAAAAACAAAGCCTGTAGCAGAAAAGCTGGTAGTAAATGAATGAAAGTCCAGCAAAGGGACTGGGAGTTGTGAAGATCTCAGCCTGCTACAAGGCTGCCTAACCTAAACCAGATTTCTGTAGGAAATAACTGTAGGGCATTTCCACCACAAACTATGCTCTGCTGCTGCTTGGATGAGTCCGTACACCATCATCCCAGTCTATTTTTTTCCCATCTTCCCTTCCAAGCATTGTTCCAAGCCTGAAGACACTGCTGCAGCCAGCTGGGTGCCCTGGGAAATAACTTTCCCACCACTTTCTCTCTCCCTGTGAAGGACACAGGGGGAAGCAGACAAAAGGTCTCGCCGAAGTCAGCGGGAAGTACGTGGCTCCGTGTCTGTGTTATTATTTAGGAGCATGGTTTGGAGGAGGCAATGTTGGCTCTTCATCCCCATCACCAGCAGAGTAAAGCTGGGCTTGGGTTGATTGCTCAGGCTGTACACAGGAGAGCATGAGCTGGGCTGGGAAGCAAGAAGCCTGGCTTGAAAGTCAGGATGGAGAAGACAATATCCATCTGCTTTCCAGGAATGGAGGATGAACATAAGGAGCCATGACTTTAAGCAGAATTGAATGTGCCAACACAGCCCCAGCTTGCTCTCTTCTTCCATGCCGGATGCTCTAGGATGTCCTAGGACATGTCTACCCTGCAGGCCCATGGCTCTGCCAACTTTTTGGTCACTTGGATTACTGAATGAAGGCAAAGCCTGAAAATGGGCATAATTTGCATTCCTGTGAAAGGAAATAATCCCTTGAGACAATTTTCTAGGTGGAAAACGGGATTTCTGATAAATTGGTAGGATTTTTGGTTTGTTTTTTTTTTTAAAGATAGAAATAGAAATCCTGGGATTGAAGTTACTAAAGAGGGGAAAGAATCAGCACAGACCTGCACAGAAACACTCACTGTGTGGCAGTGAATTGGCCAAAGTTTGAATTTTAGCTGAAATATGACAAGTTTCTGGGGGTGGAGAGGAACCAAATGAAACCAAAAGGTGTTTTAGCTGAGAACTTCTGGGGGTGAGGGGGATGCTGGATCTGGAGTTGGCTTTCTGGATGCCCCCAGGACTCAGGCAAGGAGGAACACTGCTTCCATCCACATCATTCTGTGACTGCCATCACAAAACTCTCACCTATTCATCCCTGTATTCTTCCCATGGAAGAAACCTTGACCTAAGCATTAAGAAATCCTTCTCAGAGAGCAGCAAAAGCGAGTCTCAGGGTGCCCTGCTCTCACCCTCCTGGGGAGGCAACTTCCAAACGCCTGTGGGTAATGTGAACTCAGCTGCCCCACAGGAATGAAGGATTTTACCAGTGCTGGTACCAAAAATTCCCCGAGTCCCTGAGCAGCGTGTAAGCCCTGGGAGTCTGAACATGTTCCCTGGCATTAATCACTGGTAATAGAAACCAGAGCTGGCTCTTGTCCCCGCTGAGTCAATGCAACCCTTGACGACACGTTGGGAAATACACACGCAGGCTGAGAACGGGGCATGAAAGAAATTCCAGGCAGGGCTCCTGCTTGGGTTTCTTTTTTTTTTATTAAGTGGAATTTTGAAATTGGATAAACATAAAGGGGGTAAAAATAGAAACAACAACAGCAGAAACCTCAGCGATCCTCCCTCCTCTTCCTCCCTCTTCTACCTCCCTCCCTGGCTGTCTCTTCCATTCCCTACACAAAGTTTAGTTGGACTGGAGGGGGGGGGGTGAGGGCTTGAGGCAGAGAAAAGCATCCTAGGATCCAGTTGGTGAGAAGTTTCATGGCACCCTGGAACTAAGGGTGTTGAGGTGGCATCAGAGATGCAACTTCCTGTGAGACCTCCATGAGTCTCATCACTTCAGGTGCTTGACTAAAAAGGATCTCATCCCAACCCTTTTGCCATGAGAAGGAGAGATGCCACTCAGAGACTGGGTGTAAACCCTTGCTCCCCACCTTTCTCTATCCCTGAGCATCTTGCATTTGGATCTTTGCCCCTATCCTTGCTCCCGGCCCTTCTCCATTCCTGGGCATTTCTCGTTTGGATCTTTCCCCCTTCTCCAGCTGTGTTATAAGGGATGAACTCTGCAAAAGATCCCTGTGAGGCTAATTGCAGTCGTAAGGACCATACAAGCACTTAGGAGAGATGAGCTCTTAATGAGGCTGCACTGCAATGGCAGCTAAATGATCTCCTCTCCCTAGTATTTAGGAATCGATTGACAGGGGCTCTCGATGGGGAGATAAATCTCTCCACAGTTTTATCACATGGTGCCAACAAGAAGAAGGGTTGTTTTCAAGTTGGTATCTGTAGGCATCTGGAGTCACTGGGGTGTTTTGGAGCATCAGGGCTTGACATCCTTACAAAGAAAACTGCAATCAAGGAGAAAAGACCTTCGAAACAGCCGTCCTGCATCTCTGCAGTTTTCCCACCAGAAGAAAACTTGGATGTTTTATGGAAATGTTAAAAAATGTGATGACAATCCCAGCCTCCTGCTGATCCCTGGGGCGATGCTGAACTCCAAACATCATAACCCCCCCCGCCCTGGTTCTTCATCTTGTAGGAGTTACCCCTACAGAAGAGGTTTTGGTGTGTAGCGGGAACGTTTTCTCTTTGAATTCCTGCTAGTTTGGTGCTGGTCTGATGGAGGGAACATCATTCCTGGGGGTGGCATGTGAACATGTTACTCTAAACATTGATTTGTTGGCAAAGCTCTCCTAGGCAGGAAGATTTAGCAAGCAAAACAGGGAAACTGAGGCGCGCAGCCAGGCACAGAAGTTGGCAGTGAGTGCCTATATCCCCCAGTGAATGCTCCTGGGGAAAAGCTGTGATTGCCCCCTCCTTTTCCCCTTCACCATCATCCTTGCTTTCCCAAAAATAGGACAAAAGGAGAATGAAAACTAGCTGGTTTATAGGAACTTCTTCCTTAATGGCCCCATTGAAAGCCCCTTAAGAATAACACCATGGATTTGAGGATCTCAGAGCCTCTCCAAGAGAAGGGGTCATATTTGTCTGTGATCTGTGAGAAAAAATGGGGCAAAGCCCGATGGCTGCTGCCCACGCACTGTGGTGTTGAAACAGATCCTGCATCCCAGATGGATTCAATTAGGGGGACGGCAGCAAGGAAAAATATTACGCAGGTGCTGTGGGATGTTTCTGGAAACTTCAGACACTGCTTTTCCCAGTGCTTCAAATCCCACTCCTATTGACTGAGTTATTGCAGCCTGGGCTGGGGGGCTCAGGGAACACTTGAATGGTGCTGGAGGATATTTTAGCTTTATTCCTTCTTTTCCTTTTGCTGATTTTCCCAATTTTGTGCCAAGCCCAACTGCATCCCAAAAATGTCCTTCTCAAAGGCTTGATGCCCACATGTGTAGCCAAAGCATTGGCACTGTTGCTGGCACATCCTACTCACCACCCTGGATTCGTTTCTCTGGCACCCCTCTCTCATCATGGCACTTGTGGCTTTGAAATGGGCCCTTTTTATGCTATCCTACCTAGATAAAACCCCCAAGTTCTTCCAAGGCAAGCATCATGGGGAGTCTTCTTGCTGCTGGCTGGTCACTGCTGGCCGTGAGAACCTGGGTTTTTAGGAGGGATTTTGGTGACTTGGTTTGTTTGATTTATTTACGTTCCCTCCAGCAAAGAGAAAGGGGATGCAAACTGATTTGGGCAGCACATATGTCTATAGGGAGCCAGGCAGCAGTTTTTATTTCAGCCAGGATTGCATGAAAGCTTGTATGAAATGCCTTATGTCCTCCCCAGGATATGAAGGGGAGGGTGATATCCATCCCTGCACCATGCCTCAGTTTCCCCAACTTAAAAACTATCTCAAAAAGCACTTCTCTGTGGGTTATATTGGCAGAAGAGTTCTCAAAGCTTTGCATTTTAGGTCCAGCACCAGTGAAAAGGATGGAATAATGGGGAAAAAGACTCCAAAGAACCAGGGGAAAGTTCTATCTCCATTGCCATGCAAACCACACAGCAAATTCCCAATGGCACCATTTTTGCAGGGCCAGGAGGAGCCATTTTTTCTGCCTCCTGGTATTTGTAGCTGCTGCTGCCCCTGGGCAGCTCATCCCAGTTGGTTAGCTGCCACCTCATGTTAAGAAATGTTGGTGACAATGCATCTTACGTGGGGTCATTTCCTCCGGGGTAGGCTCCTGCTGGCCACAGCAGCACTGTGAGCTTCTGTTTAACATCTGGTCCTACTTCTCCCGTGGCCTTTTGGGTCACTGGCTCTGCCCAGCACATCTCCCCTTTCACCCTGGCTCACTCAGTGGGGATAGGCAGACGGAGCATCGGTCCCTCCCCATCCCCACTGTTGCTGTTTCCAATGCCCTCATGATGAGTCTTGGTGTCTGGATGTGCTCCCCACCCCTGTGCGAGGTCATCTGTGTGGGTCGTATTTGGTGACACTGGCCTTTGACCTGTTGCTCCTGCAGCTTTCCCCATCAGATAACGCTGCATTAGTGGGGCATCCTTGCTTCAGCATGCTGCAGTGCATCACATCAGTGAGCCTGATGTTCTGTGAGTTTGCTGCCTGCTCAGCACCCACCTTTACACCCAGAACTGAGTCCAGCAACTATTGTTATCATTGAGTGTAGAGGCACCAGGCTGCAGCACAAGCTCATCCCCTTATTAGACAACAGAGAAACTCCACTGCAGCTTCCATGAGCTCTGTGGTTCCTACCTGGTAAAATGAAGGGTTTGGCTCCCTACCAAAAGCAATCAGCTTTCTGCTTTCCAATAAAATGGCTTTGGTAATGATATGAGGGAATATGGTCCTCAAAGGGGCCATGGAAATGGAGGTTCAGCAGCAAAATTTATGACCCTGGACTCTTGGTTTTTTACATGAAACTGCCCCAAAATGTCAGTAAAATTTCTTCCCCACTGGTTTTATGGGACAATGTCTCACCTGGAAGAGATGTCACCCTCACCTCCTGACTTATTCAGGTGTCATCAGTTCAGGACAGGCAGGTCCCCACAGCCACATCTGTGCTTGGACAAGAGGATAGGGCATCCCTGGGGAATCAAACACATGGTTTTAATTTTCCTCTCAGTCCATAGAGAAAAGGAAAGCAAGAAGATTTATGCCCCCCTTCTCCTGCTCCAGGTTTATAAATAGAGTTTATCAGGTGCTGGGCACATGGTGGCTTTTGGGGGAATGGCAGAGAGGGATCAAAAGCAATTTTGGGTCCCTCCTCCTCTCCCTTTTCAACATGTCTCACCTCTGCTCCCATCTATAAACGGTCACATTAACGTCTCCCATTCAAACTGGAGATTTGCTAGGGGAAACCAGCCACTGGCTTCTGTGCACCAGCCCCATATCCCTGTAACTTTGATGTTTGCTCCTGTCTCCCCAGGAAGTTCAAGTTATCACATCGCTGGATAAGCTCCAGGAGTCCGCATGGGGGTATCCCACTTCTATGGGCACTTTGTGGTACTCACACCATTAGAAGGGCATGAAGGAAGAGGAAGAGAAAATAACCAACCCCCCAAAATAAAACCGACGAGGATGGTTGCATATTCTCATTGCAGAGAAATGGGGCAATGAGTGGGCTGCCCATAACCTGGTTTTCTAGCATTGTTTGTCACTGATGACATGGATTTATGGTTTGGGTTTTTTTTTGTGCCGTTTTCCTAGAACTGCTTTTTTTAAGACTGAAAATGTCTGCTTTGAAAAGAAAAGTTAAATTTGAAAATGAAAAGTTGAACCCTGCTCAGAGACAACTGCTCCACAGAAGGGAAGAAACAGAGGAAGGAGGCAAAGGTGGCAGAGAGAAGAAAGAGGGTTTAAACCAGAAAAAGAATCTATATATTTTTTTCCTCTTTTGCCTGGATTCCTGCAAGTGTGTCCTTAATGATGGCAGCAGTTTCCTTGGGATGCAAGAAAGGTAATACTCAGCTTCAACAAAGAGCTGTTACTCTGAATTATCGGGAAAAGGAAAAGCAGATTCTTGATACCAAGAAGTAAGAGCCTCCTAGGACACTTCATAGAAAGAAAATAACAGATGTAAAAGCTGCAGAGCTCGGTTTCTCCATCACCCTTCTGAACAGAGCTCTAGCTTTGAAACAACACCATGTTTGACCCAAAATGCTCAGAGTTACCAGGCCAAACCCAGTGGAGATGCCACCATTTGCTGAAGCCATCAACATGAGCCACACCTCCCTAAAACTATAACGGCATGATGAGAAGGAATACCCCAAAACCCTCATCAGGAGAAGCCACGGGCTGCCCCAGGAATATATTGTGTGGTTTGTATTCATCTTTTTAATGCTTTTAGGGCAAAGGGAGGTTTTCCCAAGTGGCATCAGCACAAGGCAGGAGCTGTACAAGCGATGACACAGAAACCAGGAGCATTTATCTTTCCCTGCTCCGAGGCAATTATCACGCGATCATTATCTGCCACCATTAAAAGAACTTATGGTACAAACACAGCACAGGGGCTAATCCTCACCCTTTCCTGCAGCAGCATGGGACACTCCAATGCAACCAAAGATAATGGACCCAACCAAAGATAAAGTTTTCCGGTGGGGATACAGCTTCCAGAAGGGCTGATGGTAAAGCTGTGCCAGGATTAACCTTTCAGACCCTTCCTGGAGTCTGGAAAGTGATTGGTTGTTCTTTCTCTTTTTCTTTGGAGGTGTCAGGCCTGGGAACAAATAGATGAGAGAAGTTTTCCAGCATGCAATGATTCAAATCTCCTTTCCCTTCCACTCACGAAAGCTTTCTATTTCTCTCTGCAGATGCCTTTGCTGATTTCAGTGTAGCCGTGCATCAGAGGAGCTGTAAACGGAGGATTAAAACTCCTCAGTAAACAATGCTTCTCCGCACACATTTGGAGCACATTTCCAGGTGATATAACTCCACCAACGTCAGCAGGAATGGACATGAGGTTGGAAAATCATTGTCAACAGAGTTGCAAAACGACCAGCTGCCGGCTTAAAGTTGCACTCTTAAAGCAAAGTGATGAAACAACAGCTTTTTAACTGATGACTGTGTGGTAAAGATGTGCTTTAAAATGCTGCTTTGACCAAGTGCTGGAGTCTTTGTGTCTGACCCATCTTGGCAGCCCTCCCTTGTGTGCCCCAAGTTCCTGGCTGACAGGTCATGTTCATTTTGGTGGATATGGGGCATCTTCTGGGCTCCCAAAGAAGTGAACCAGAGACTTTACACTCCGGCTTTGTGCCCAGGGAAAACAGGCTTCATACACGGACTGAGAATGGGATTTTCCAGCTCCTGTCAGAGATGACCTCTGGCCGGCTGGATTTAAGGGATTTGAGCCCTCTTGCATGACTCTCCCCAAGTCCCATGGCCTTTGCATCTGCTGTTTTGCACAGTGTCTTCTGTATTTAGTTTAGACGATTTCCAGACTGACATTATCTCCTGGGGCTGGCCATTCACACCATTACGGGTGCCCCCATCCGATCAGGGCAGCTCTGTGTTCCTGCAGTAGCTGAACCCTGCTACCAAAACCATCCATCCAGAGCAAAGGAGAGGATCTTGGCCATGTGTTTGACATCACCTCAGTGGTCGACATGAGCCAGCAAATGCCAAATAAAAACTGCAGTTTCAGTCCTGTCCATCCGTCCAAGAGGCCCAAGGCATCCTCGCCAAGAGCTTTGGGCTGTGCAATCTCAGGCCATCGCCCTGAACAAGCTCCTTTGAACTCCAACCTGTTGGGCCATGAGTGAGCATTGTTTGAACATGGTTTTAATCTGGTTGGATATATTTAATGCACCAACATGTCTTAAACTGGAGGAGATCTAAGTCCTGCCTGGCAGGTGTGATGGAAAGCAGATGCTGTCTTCCTTGGCACTCTGGCTTTGGAGGTCCTGGTGGGAAAAGCATGATCAGAAGTACTTGCCCGGATGTTTTGTGCTGTGTGAGCATCCATGAAAGCTGGGTGAGGGGAGAGGGAAAGGTGAAAACTCACAGAAAACACAAAGGAGGTGAAGGGGAAAAGGAAGGTAAAAAGAAAAGGGCACAAAGAGAAGATAGTGTTGAAGCACCAGCAGAAAGCATGTTAACAAAAGATGAGGGCAGTGGAACTGGCCTTTTCTTGCTGACTTCTTTGTTGAGAGAAAACATTTGCTAAAGAAATTCATATTTTGTTGTTCTTTCCAGCAAAACCCAAAGCCAAACTTCCTTTGCATGGAGTGTGTATCATAAACTGCAATTTTTAGGATAATTCTTACTTTACCAGAGCATCCTCTTTTTCTTTTAAGTCAAAAACTAATCTTATAAATGGAAAACACCTTGGCAAGAGCATAGTTTCCAATGTTGCCAGTTTTGGTGGCTTTCTAAGTCAGACTATGGAGCAGGGGAGCCAATGCTCATTTGTACCTCTTTGCTCTCTCCATCCTGAGTGAATTAGCACTGATTTATCCCGGCAGGAGACCCGGATTGTGGCCTGGAAATGGAAGAAGGAGCAGCTCTGGCCCTTAGAAAGGTGAGCAAGGAAAATCACAGCTCCTTTTTCCGGCACTCCCACAGCTGCAGTTGTCTCTGCACAAAGTCTGTGTGATCTATTAAACATCTCAAATAAGGATTTAATTTAGTTTTAATAAGACAGTTTGGGAGATGTTAATTAAATTGAGTTATTAAAAACACATGGGCTGGACTTGGCTAATACATTTCCTTTTTTTAGTAAGTCCATTAAAAAATAAAAGAAGATTGAAGCGGGGGGGAAGCTGTCTGTAGATGCAGAAACTCATTCAAAAGGCTTTTTATCCTTTGCTGAATTAAACATGTCTCAAGCAAACTGGGAGATGAACAAATACCAGGTGAACTTCAATCTTTCGAGGTTCAGCAAGCTTTGGATTAAGGATGAAGCCAAAATGATGAATCCCCTCAAATCTAAGTGCCCAACAAGTCTCTGCATGCTCAAGCCCAGAATTTCCTTGCACCTCTATCCTTGCCACTGAATTGCCAATGGGAGTGATGCAGCCATGCAGCACTTCCATCCACCACATTATGCTCCAGCCAGGAAAGCTACAGGAATGCAACTTTTTATCATCTCACCTAATCAGATTTTTCTTACCTCTGGCAAAAATGCTGCTGGGAATCTCTTTAGTTGAAGGAATTGTCATTGTGATTTGGTTAAGCTGAAGAAAAACTCCCCCATGCTTTGAAAATGACAAATACTTTATTAGCTGGAAGTGTAACCAGCCATAATTAGCTTAGCAGTCCTGAGTTAATAGATTTATAAGCTTTAGAGGATCCAATGAACCCATCTGTGTAGGAAACTTATCCTGTAGTTCCCAAATTAACTTATTCTTTATGTCAGGGCTATGGATATCCAACTGCCAGAGTGACACATGGTCCTGCCCCAAGGGCTGCAGAGGACAAGGAACCCACCACGGCTTTATCCCAGCTCTTTCCAACATGGAAGGTAATTCATGGCATTGCATTATCCTGTTTTACTCCTTGATTTCTCTGGAGTTTCTTCTTTTTTCCAGAGCACCTTTTACTGTTATTAATGATGTATCAGTATTGGCAGGTCACGTCTCCCAGCTGCACATGACACTTGGCAGATACATGGCCCTTCTGCACCCCCAGCATGTGGATGGAAGGGGATTAGCACCACCAGGGACCAGATGAAATTCACCAAAGCTTTGAAGTGCACTGCAAACCAAAAGCAAACACTGGAAAACAAACCAACACAATGTTCCCCCACAAAGAGCTTTGTGATGGTTTTCTAATGGCTTGTGGTGCAGAGACACCGTCTTCTGGCTCCATTGTTATGAAGATGTTAAATGACAGAAGGGGCATTAAAAAAGCATATTTATCATGTGAATCCCTTGTGCCACGCTGGCATTCACTGAGTAGGGCTGGAAAAGATCATTAATCCAAAGTGAAGCGATGGGGAAACTGAGGCAGGAATCAGACAAGTTCTCTATGCCTGGTGGCATTGCAGTGATGCTGGCATGAAGACATCAATGAGTAATTTTGGATGTGTCCCCAGGAAAGATGGATTTAAACTAAACATCTCCAGAACCAGGTTTTGGAGCAGTTACTGGATTTCCATGGTCTTAAGCTGGGCGTTTGCCCAGAGCCACCCACCAAAGGTCACATGCCGATCTCTTTCCCAGGGAAGAAAACCCACCTTTGCAAGTGCTACAGCACTGTCCTCAACATCTTATTGTTATCTTAAAAACAAGTATGTGACCTCCTGTAGCAGAAATTGCAAGACCAAGCCCAGGGGAAGGTGAGGATGGGTAGACGTGCCTTGCAAAGCCTTTGCTCTCTGCTTCTGCTGTGGTGAGACCGCAGAGCCAACAGCCTCTCACAGCAGCAGAACGAGAGCACAGTGTGGTTAGGCCTGAGCCAAATTGCCTTGAATTTGCCTATATGCAGAAATGAAAGCCCCATCCAGCCTGTCTCGGGTGAGAGCCACTAGCCTGGACCACATACACAGAATGAAGGTGGCTTTCTAAATCAACTTGGAAGATTTGGCAGGGGTTTTAGGCCACAGGGTCTCAGTATTTCCCTTGAAAACTCCTTGCCTCTGTTTCCCTGTCTGTAAAATCATTGAATCAGACTGGTTTGGGTTGGAAGGGACCTTAAAGCTCATCCAGTTCCAACCCCCTGCCATAGGCAAGGACACCTTCCACTAGAGAATTTTGCTCCAAGCCCTGTCCAACCTGGCCTTGGTGGGATGCCAGGGATGGGATCCACGTCTCTGGGCAACCCGTTCCAGTGTCTCACCACCCTCACAGTGAAAAATCTCTTCCTACAAAGTTTCCTGCGAAGTTTCTAACTCAAACACCAGAGAGAGCTTGCCAAGCATCGTGTCATGACCTGGCTGAGCTTAAACAGGAGGTACCTGAATAGTAATGGTAAAATGGGTGGGTTTACATGAGCACTGTGTGACCTCCATGAATCCAGCTGTGGCTTAGGTACATCTTGTAGGTCCGATGCCACCTTCCTCCTTCCAGGCTGCCTGTGCAACAAAGCAGCTTGTGTCCTCTCCCCCATACCCCATGCTGGGGCCAGGGCTCAGATAAAAGCTGCTGAGTTTACAAACAGGGAGGCTCTGGTTTCCTGAGTCACAGCAGCAAAGCAAGGGCAGCGTGTGGGAGGCTGCGACGTGGCTCTGTGCAGCCAGATGGACCTGGGCCACACTCTGAGGACTTCCCATGATCCAAGAGGGGTTGAACCCCATGGGCGTTATGGCCATAGAGATGGGATTTATTTCTTCTCCATCACAGGAAAGGCTGGGGGGGGGGGGGG
>NDXB01006573.1:0-83104 GCA_002631895.1 Agapornis roseicollis | reverse complement strand
TTCCGCGGGGGGGGGGGGGGGGGGGGGGGGGGGGGGGGGAGGGGGAGGAATGAAACCTGCAGCAGTTTTCTCCCCAGGCAGCCCAAACCCTGCTTGCTCCTTATCACAATAAGGACATCGAAGGTGGGACCACTGCCATCCAACAGCCTCAGTGGTTGTAAAGCACTTTGAAACTACTCCAGTAGCTTCAGGGTGCTGGTTTTGGAGTTGTCTGCCCATGGGATCAAGAGCATTCACCCTGAACAGATGTCTCAATGCAAAGGAACCTGTAGTAAGCAAGTTGAATCCCTCCCTTAGCAAACAAGCATGAGTATGCACCTCACAGAGCGCTTTCATCTAGATGACCACAAGATAAAGAAACCAACAACCCTTGAGTGTTTCTTTCTAATGACCTGGATGTAAATAAAGGGAAATTCCACTTCCTTTAGCTACCACTAACCTGTCAGTAAAAGAGCTTTTCCTTTCCACCCACTTTATTTCAGGTCCATTGTGAAACCAGCTGGGCTCGATGTGCATGAAGGCTTTGGAAATCTCTGGACATGGAGGAACTCTGGACTTTTTCAATTACACCATCCTTTTGTCCCTGCCTGAAACTTCCATATCACACAAACCTCAGGTATTCCTTTCAATAGAAGTGCCACCCTGCTTGCCAGAAATCCCTTCCCCAGATGCTGCCTGTTTGCAGGGTTGTTTCAGGAGGATGAAGGTGATGGGATTTACACTGGCAAATGGATGTGCACTGCTAAAGCAAAGCTCATTTTGTACTGGTTGTAGCAGGTCTAACAGGTGAGTAAATAGTCACACAATCCAAATCCTATCGGGAGTTGCTTTGGTCCCTTCCCTACCAGCCTTCAACTGGGTTTCCATTGTGTTAGCATCCTTCACAAAGGAAATTTGGTTTCCTTGCAAAAGCCATCTGTGATGAATGCTGTTGTGATGTGGTGACGTTCCTATTGACTCCCTTATGCGGCATTATTCCTATTATCCATCCCCTTCCCCTGCCCCAAACCCCACAAATAATGTTATCAATGACCTGATAAATAAGAAAGCACATGGGATTTTCTCTTTCTAGTAAACATTGATTAATAGGAGCCCTGTTTGCAGGCAGCTGCTCCCTCCCACAGATGAGCCCATTGCCAGCTTGGCCAAGCAGACATTCCAGCACTGAAAACCCAGAAACCTTGGGCTGTGCTCTGGGGTAGGAAACATCTGGAAACATATTTGCCTTGCCTGTCACAGCCAGATAAAGGATAAATGTTAAGTGACAGCCGTGGGCTCTGCATGTTTGACAGCTCAGCCAGAGCTCCAGGTGAGATTGTGGGGGGGAGTTCTCCATTGGTAGGTCAGGATGGGGACCAAAACCACGGATATTGGAGCTTCGTGAGGCTCCTGACGTAAAGCTATTGTTCACACATCGCTGTTTGCACGTTGGAGGGGGAAAAACCGACCTGTGTTCCTCCAGCAATGAGCAGATGTGGGGATTGATGTCCCCGCCTGCACCAGGGGTTGAGGGCTGTGGAGCAGGCAGCAAAGATAATTATTTATACAGCGTTTTGAGTAATGGATGGCTTTGAATGGGGGTTTCCTGCAGCGCTCGCTCCACCCAGCTTTTGCAAGGCTTAGATTAAAGCTGGGAGGGTTCTTGTTTGGCTTTGTTTAATTCCCGCTGCTGAGACTGCACCAGGGGGTGTCAGAGACCATGCTAGTGAGGATGGTGGATGCAGGACACAGTTGGGCCTTGTGGGTGACCTTTGCAAATGATGGGGTTAGTAATGTCTCAGTTTAAGTAAAAGTAGTATTAAAAACAGGGATAAACCATCATCCAGTGCAGGGAGGACGACGATTGGAACTGGCCACCTTTCTGCTCAGCCTGCTGATCACAACCTTCTTGGAGCAAACCCAAGGGTCTGGTTTTCTCCTTTATTCAATTTTAGCCTTTCTGGTGTGAGCAAAATGCCTTTCCCCTGTGTCTTGCTTCACCCTCTGTGAGGACAATGTTGTGGTGATAGCCAGGGAACCCTCATGCTCATCCACTCACCCAGGCAAAACCAACTGGAATTGAGGGAGATGAGGAGGGGAGGGAGATGAGACTCTCTGTACAAGGCTACCATGTTTTCGTTTGTTAGTTTTGTTACTGGCTATTCCAAATGAGCTTGTTCCTTTCTAGTAGATAACTGTTCAGAGCACTTGTGATTCATGACCAGCAACACAGAGCTCCTTGCTTCAAAGAGAGCATCTTCAAAGCATTTTTCAGGTACAGCTCCTTTCCTCCTGCTCTGTGTTGTTACAGGTTTATATCAACTCTGTCTTAAAGTCCAATGTAATAGTGGGATGCATTAAACATATGAGAAAAGAAGCCCGAGGACCTGGCATAGCCCAGCAAGAAACAGAAATGAATCTTCAGCAAACCTGTCTCCACTTTTGCCTACTGGATTTGACATGTTCTGAAACCCATCTGAAACATCGAGTCTCAGATCACGACAGCACATCCCAGATCACCATTGTTCCCCAGATGTCAGGGGCCTTATGAATTTGCTGGTCCTGCTCTCCTCTGGAAGGATGAATAGGATTTTATGGAGGTCTCCGAGAACAGGCCAGGATCAGCTCCTGCTGAGCCCCGTAAACAGGAAAGTGAGGAAGCGAGGAGTCAAGCCTCAGCTCATCCAGGACGTGGGGAGCGCGCCGAGGCTGCCGGCACACAATGCCGTGCCGGAAAGGGGGATTATAAATACCCAGGGTCAGGGCCGGGCTCTGGTGAACAATAGGGAGCGGGGAGGATGGAAAAGGCCACAGTGCTGGGCGGTAATGCAGAGATGCAGATGGGGGTGCTGGGAGCCATACTGGTTTCTTTACAGGGTTGGGTAGGTTGGTGTGGGCTGGATTCTGGGGTTCGGTTGGGCAGGGGACACAGCATCCTGTTGGCGTTGGTGTTAAGATCATAGAATCATGATCGGTGCCTCACCACCTCACAAAGAACTTTGTAATGTCTCATCTCAATCTCTCCTCTGTCAGGTTAAAGCTATTCCCCCTTGTCCTATCTTTCCTGGCCCCTCTCTCCAAGATACCACCATGGTTTCATGCTGAGCATTCCTGGAGTGAAGGTCACACCTTTCACAGCCAAGTCTTGCAAGTCACCCTAAATCTAGCCAAGACCTTGCATCAGTGCAATTTTAAATAGAGGTGTTTGGTACTGAGGGAGCTGCTCATGAATGATGTGGGCATCTTAGGTTGCTTTTCCAGAGCTGCCAGAAGGCAGCCTTGCTCCATCATCTTGTGGGGTTACGAGTACATGTAGCCGTGATTTCTGAGGACACAGAAGGCTGTGATGCTCCCAGGCTGTATAATCCACCCCACAAAGCCACCTCTGCTCTATGCTGATCTAAAGAAACCAAAGGAAGTGAGAGCCACTGACATAAGCCTGGATAAATGGGGATGCTGCAGCTCAGCTTGGTTTCAGTAGGGAAGGTCAGCGATAGCTGGCAGCAGAGGGTGCTGAGCATCAGGAGTCAAAACAAAAGTCAGGTCAGGGCCAGCAAGAACTGCAGGAAACATCTTGACCACTTGTGACAGCCACCAAGAGCATCGTGATAGTGCTGGAGGAGAGCCTTGAGCCCGTAAGTGTTTTATTGGCTAGTGGAAAATTGTTCTATTAGCAGAACAAGGAGATGGTAATCCCTTTGAGCACCAGGGTTTGTTTTTTTTTTTATGGCTGTGAAGCTTTGAATTGAATATGTAATAACAGGTAGAAAATAAGTACAATCATGTAAAAGTAGAATTACTTCAAATAGATCTTTTCCTCTCTTCCTTCTTGTACTAATGTACCTATTTGATGTTGCATGGTCCCCTGGCCAGGGACGCTCAGGAAGCTGATGCGCTGGGAGCTGCCTCTCAGACAGCAGCCTGTGCTTCCAATACCTTCATATACATTGATTTCCCATTCTTACCCTTCGGAGAGGCACACTGGGCATCAAAATATCCCCTGAGACTGGTTTTCCTGACTGAAAGAGCTTTTTAACCACTGCTTGTGAAAGTGCTTGATCATCCCTGCTAGCAACATGGAAAGCTCAAGGAATTTAGCCCTGGAATTCCCTAATTCAGGTCAGAAGTTGGGCTGGGGTAATTGTTCTGGTCTCTGGACTTAGAACCTTGAACTCACCTGCAAGAGTATGGGCAAAGCACCTTCCCCAAGACAGGCAAATCCTGCTTCCTTCCCCATTCCCCCCCCCCTTTCCTCCAGCTCTTGCCTCATCACCGCCTGTATTAAAGATCACATTTTCCATCTCTCCTCCTTAATGGTGTCCCTGAGGAGATGCCGCTTGCTCTTAATGCCTCTGCCCCTCCTTGGGAATTAGCTAAATGACAGGGTTCACTTGAGAGGGGGCAGAGGATGTTGGAGGCACAGATATCAATTAACAATGACAGCTTGGAAATGCCTTGGGATAGTATCTCCCGACATCCCTTCCTTGGAAGTATCCCTTTAGGTCCTTAGGGCAGGAGCTGAAATAACCCCCATGTCCGCCCCTGTGGGGTCTTTGCCTCCATATTTTATAAACTGAAAACTAAACATCACAGCAGAAGAATGCCAGGAAAAGCTGTTCCCTTTTTTACTTCATAGAGGAATGTGGAAAAGCAGTTAAAAAACCCCAGGAGAAATAATTACATCCATTTTTAGCCACATCTGCCTGGAGCCAGTGGGGTCCCACAGCCCACGAGCGTTAACCATGGCAGGAGGGTCAGCATGGGGCTATTCCAGACCAGGAGATAAATCCCACCCCTAAGAAAGAGAATGCTATCCATGCAAGTTGTATTGATCCAAAAAAATTAATGATATAGCTACAAATATACCCAAAATACAGATTATAGATACATACAAATACACTGGCAATTGTAAACGGGGTTTAAATGCATGAGATAGACTGTTGCAGGAGACTTGAAGGCGTCTCTACAGCAAAATCCTTCCAAATAACTGCTGTTACTCTTCTATTTTCCTTAAACAATCATGTTTTCGGGTTTGAGGGATGCACAAGCAGCCCTGCCGGTTTTAAGGCAGTGGATGTGGAAAACACGTATAGGAAAGCACCAGCATCACTTGAAAGCACTTTTTGGGCCCTCTAGTGGTGCTGGCCGCGGCGAGGGTCAGCTCTGCTTTCAAAAAAAGCCACCAAAAAAAGAGGCAATTTTAATATTTTACCTGCTATTTTTTCTTAAATGAGGAGAAAAAGCCCAAATCCTGTTTTCTTTCTTCTTTTCTTAAAGCAACCCTATGGAAAGAGAGTGAACCTGACCACTTGAGACCTCTCTGCACCTTGTGAAGCAACGAGCAGTGAGTGAGCAGTCATTTCAAAACTGAAAACCACCCCTTTCAAAACGGTAAGGGAGGAGTGATGCAGTGGAAGGAGAAACAGGGCTATGTGGGGACCGGGGTTTTGTCTAAACTTTACTTTTCCCACTTTCCATTTCAAAGGAAAATGGTGTTCCAAGGGGTCTTTAGGAGCTTTGAAGGATGGCGACTTACTGAGAGCTTCAGTGTCTCTTTCCAAGGCATGTCTCTAAACCACATAGATGTTTATTCTTCTTAGTTGTTACAAGGGGTAAAATGCTTGAATTTGATTTCCTGGCTGAACGCTACAGCCACTTAACAAAGGGGAGAATGAGAAAAGGTGACTTGAAAAGCATCCTCCTTGCGTATTTGGGGTTTGTTTATTAAATAGACCATAGCTAATAAAATAATACCCATCCTAGCCACCCTGTCCAGCATATCCCATCCCAGGTTTTCATAGGAAGCATGCAGCTTTATGTGCAATAGTGCTGCTCTGACAGCCCCTGGGGGCTTCATGCCCATGCCCTTATGATTTGCAGCATTGGTTGGGTGTTTCAGCGCAGGGTTTTAGCACTGATCTCCATTTCTCCATCACTGCAGTGGGGTGACAGTGGTCCCTCCATTGGGCTTCAGGGCACAGGGAGGGGGATCAGCCACACTGTTATTTTTGGATTGCATTACATGTCTCCCCAGATGGAAAGCTTCACTCCCTGGGGGGCAATAAATTGGAGTTAAAGAAAGAAAAGGTCCTGACCCCATCAGTAAAATAGTAACTGCATTTCTGGGGGAGAAAATCCTTTTATGAGGTGGGGAAGAGGAAATCTGTGACTGGGGGAATGGAGCCGGAGAGAAAATGGAGATCAAATGCACTAAGCCCATTCATTTAGAGACTGTTGAAGGTTGTAGTAGCAGAGGAGGGGATATAATTACACCAGATTTTGTTAATAAACTGCTTTTCAGTGTGAAGATGGGCAAAAAGGGGATGAATACAAAGTCCTTAGTCCTCAGGATGCTCCAGCCCTTTGCTGCTTAGCAAAACAGGCTGAGAAAGGTGGAGGCTTTTTGCTTTTTATTGGTATTTGGGTTGAATTGAGCCCAAATTCATCCTTTCTTCTGGGGCCTTTAAAGTATTTTCTCATGAAGGGAAAGGCTTTGTGGCTGATGAAAAAAATAATGAATGTATCCATGGAAAATCGGGATTTTACTAAATGCAAATTGTCTCTGGGTTTGGATCCTTTCTTTCCAACTTTCCCATGAAAAGAAAGCCAGCAGCTTGGAATATTTCAGATCCTGGAGGTTTCTGGTTTCTTAAGAAAAGTCTCTTTGGGGAGGAAAAGTGAATGGAGAAGAAGAGGAGAGTTTATTTTCATCTGAAGTTGCTGATGCTCCTGAGCAGACCTCTCCAGTTAACCGAAGAGCAGAAAGGACTCGGTGAGGATGCCTTTATATGTTCTTTACTGAACATGCTCTGTAATTCATTTATCAGCCTTTACTAGATACATGAACAGGAAAAATGGCTTTAAAAATGCAACTTTACATGGGAACACACCAGCTGCCTTCAGAAAAGGGGGACTTGGGTAAAGTAAACAAAGGTTTGCAGTTTTGCAGATGAACCTGACCTTTCAAGCACAGTTTCCTCCCCTCCTTATTGTCAGTCCCAGACTATATTCTTACTGGTTTACTGCTAACCCCTGATCTACTCCTCCAAAACCATAAGAGTGAGCTCCAAAATCCTCCAGTAAACATGAGATATTGCAGCTGGCCATGATTTACCCCAGCCATACAAGCAAGTTACGTCCCCATGCTGTGCCTCAGTTTCCCTATGCTACAAACAGAGTTTTATTTCACCCTTGCAAAGTGCATTATGACTTTGTTACCCTTCTGTGAAATATGATGCAATCAAATCTACAAGTGGATTAAACCCCTCAGAAATAAAGCTTATTGCAGCATCTAGCTCAGGAGCTCTTGTGTTTTCATCTCCCAGCTCAATCCCTTTCAATACATTTGCATCTATCTGAGAGTTTTTAGATGGAAGATGCTCCATGTCTACTTGCAAGTGTAATCTGGAAGAAGGATTTGAAGCCCAAAAGCCATTTTCTTCTCCATCTGAATCTCCACTATCAACCAAATCAACTGCTCAAGAACAGGAGCAGAAGCACCAATCCAACCAACCCCTGGTATCGACTCTTGCGGTTCCTATCTCTCTGCACCTATTTATTTTGTTTTGACTGTTGCAGGGTCCTCTGTTGCTGTTTGTCCCTTTATCTTGATAGCCAAGCCTTTAAGAAAGGAGGTTACCAACCTCCCTTGCAAGCAGAAATGAGACAGGGAGCTCTTTTCACATCTACCCGAAACCGATCTCACACATACCTCTGAGTCACCACACTGTTTGCCTCGGGTGTTTTGGGTGTACATGGTAACACTCAGGATCTCAGCACAAGAGAACTCATAGAAATCTCGTTGCTGCATCTACAGTGTTTGCTTTTCAGAGAGATGCAATGTAAATGAGATGGTTAGAACAACCGATGTGGCCCATTGCATTGAGAGCATCCTACCCAAAAAAACCCTCTTCTACTTCACCACTCAGCATCACTGTCAATAAGGCCCAATATGATAAGAAATGTGGGTCCCTTATTGACTCCTCAAGATGCAGATTTATGAGACAAGTATGAGCTGTGCCCTTTTGGGAAGTTTCAGTTTGCAATGGTAGAAACATTGGGTTTAACCAAATTTTGGCTATTAAAAGTTTGCTTGGATGCTCCACCAGCAGCTCAAGCTGAGCCCTTCTTTTCCTCTCATTCTCCTTTTTCTCTCTCTTTACCTCTTTCCCCCCATTTTTGCTGCTTGTTTTCCCCATTAGCAAACTACCTACAAGGTGGTTTTGGAGTGCCTGAGCCTGGGTGGTGAGTCAGGCACGGGAGGACCTTCTTTCACTCTGTGAGCAGCAAACTGGTCTTTGGTCACCAACAAGAGTTACTTGGGCAAAAAACTGCCACTTCCACCCCTGAAACCCTCATGGTGACCATGAGACCTGCATCTAAGTGAGGGTCAAGCCCCTAAATCATCCAGAAGCCTCAATGCTTTGAGTTACATGGTATTCCTGATCTCTATGATTTATTGTGGGGTTTAATATCTGTCCTTACAGTGTATAAGTCCTCTTTGTCTTTTTCTTTATCTTCCTCCATACTGCAAATATCTACCCAGAGCTGTCATCCCAAACCATGGGAAGGCAGGAGGTGCTGGAGAAGACTGTGGAAAAGGGGATGAAATTAGGAGAGCTTGAGTTTTGGTTCTCACTTGGTTATTTCTGTTTCTCTAGTCTTTTGCCCTCCTGGGCAGCAAAATAACCCACATATTAATGAGAAACATCCTCAATTAATAAGAAATATCCTCAGCAGTATGATCCAGGGAAGGGGGAGGTGGTGAGAAGAGGAATTCGCAAGCCACATTTCTCCTGATATTTGGCTCATGAGCTACTGTGTACCCAATGGGACCTGATGGCATCTTCTCCTGCAAGAATCTTCACATCAATCCTTCCCCTGCTGCTGCTCAGGATCACAAATATTGGAGCCTGTCTCCAAAATCCTCTTTGCATTAGAGATGTCTAAAAGCTTTTCAAATGCCACCCAACGCTGTGCACAAGGAACAGGCCCAGAGCATCAGCCTCACGTTTCCATCCACATCTGATTCTGTTTTAAGGTATTTGAGGGTGCTCCATGCCAACGAATAGCCACAGAGCTGCACAGGGAATATGCACTAGGTACTAGTTGTTGTCTGGAGGTTGCAACCAGGCAACAACATTGGCCAAACACATAAACTAATTGTAAGGAAAACCCAACAATTCCTGCTTATACCTATTTTTAAAAGCCTCATCTCTGGTTAATTAAGATGGTTAATTATGCACTGAGCTGCAAGTGGTTATAAGCTACACCAGCCACCCCTTGCTGCTGCTGTGCTGTGTTTCCAAGAGGATTTGTGCCTCCTGGCTGGATGGGAATGGCCGATGATCACCTCAAAGCCAGGATCTGGAGGACCACGTCTGCAAACAAGCAGGTAAATCCCATCTGCATGGCTCCAGCCGCTGCGGGGAGGCCGCAACGGGGCTGGGGGTCCTGTTTATTGGCAGGGTCCTGACCTTCCCCCCGTTTATGACCCTCCTGGGACCTCCACATGGAAAGGGGATTTGTAACGTAACACTAACAATAACACAGCACAGACAGCCATGACAGGGTCGTGTTCTCCTACATGCCGCAGCTGGCTCCCCGGCATGGAGACGTGTGGGCCAAGGGGCAAGAAGGGAGATGCTTATTAGCAGAGAGGTTTTCTTCCTTGGGTTTTGGCTCCAAGCTTGATCTGTTCCCTTGTACCTGACTTAAAAAGAAAGGAAGCTTCTGGGTACCGGGGGTGGAAGCATCAAGGCATGGCGTATCTAAACCATGGTAGGTAGCTGTTCTGTGCTGAGCCAAATCCAAACATGAGTGATGAACTCTGGAGGGTTTCACCTTGGCTTGATGAGCAAGTTCAAGTGATTTCTTCTCTGGAAACATGTTGCTCTTCCCCTCTGTTGACTGAAGGATGAAGGAGGGAAAAAATGAGAAGAGACTACCAAATCCTGGGAATGCTGCAGATGGAGAACCCAGCCCAGCGCTGTTTTCTCATCCATTTTCCAGCCCAGATGATACAGGATATAAAAAATGAACTCCAGGACTGCCAAAGAGAAAGGACAGGTGTGGAAAGGCGCCTGGAGACACATCTGCATGGCGCTTTCCAGCTCCATTTACTGACTGCAGGCAAGTCCTAAGGCATGCCTATGCTGTAGGCAATTTTCCTCCTAGGTGGATGTGAGGAGGGTACTTACCCTGTTGGGTGCCCAGCTAGTGGGAGAAAATGCTCCTACAGCTCAGGGAGCGCTTAATTTCCTTGGACATCTCCATAGATAAGTGAGCCGGGACCCATACAAGTTTCCACCATGACAGCAGAGATATCTATATCTTTTCATGTTCTGGAAAGACATGTTGCAGAAACCAGAGACATCTGATAGAGATAGAGACAGGAGGAGTGCAGAAAGCACCCCTGGTGAAAGCATAACTACATGCAGTGACATGAACCTGCAAACCCATATGAACCATCCAAGATTTTTCCCACTATACCTGCATCACCCAGCACAGCCATTGGATGGGTCCTAAGAGTTCCATAACCAGAGCAAACCCTGCCACCTCCCTATGGATGCAGTATGGAAAGTCTTCAGCCTCAAAACGTCCATTTCTCAGTGCGAGGCCTGGCTCAGCAGTTTGCGGATGGGTCCAGGCTCAGATTTGGTAACGATGCTCAACATCCCCCATCGCCCCCCTTCCTCCCACCCTATTTCTCCCACGCTCTTTCTCTTGGCACCATCTAGTGGTTACAGGGACTGAGATGCCTCTGGGTTGGGGTCAGAAACCCACCTCCTCTTCCTCCTGCCTCCAGCCTGGCTTCACTCCATTGGGGTGCTTTGGGATGCTGGAAGCACAAACCCCAAACCCTAACGGATGAAAGGGAAAATCACGGCGTGAAAAACATCCACGTTCTTATAAAGATGTATTCCTTAGGTCCACTGTTTGCAAATGCTGCTGACTTAGAGGAATCAATCTCTTTATTTTGAGTTAGAAAGGTGTTGGGTGAATTCTTTCCACTTTTAATGAAATCTTTGAAATTGTCCAACAAAACAGTTTTCCTTAAAAATACAGAACTGAAGAGATCAGTTGTCATTTTTCAACCCATGTCTATGGGTTTCTGTGCTCCTCTCAGGAAATTCCAGACAAAGGGACATATTTCATTCAGGGAAGAAAAGCCAAAAGTGAAAGGAGAAACTGCTGGAAAGTTTTCACTTAGCTCAAGGGCTTTGAAACCCCCAATTTCTTATTATCGTAGCAAAGGACTTCACTTATTCCCAAACCAGAAGCACTGCTGAGAAGGTTTGGAGATGCATTTCCATGTGCTGTGACATCCTCCAGACACAGAGCATCTTTTTGCTGCTCATGTTCAGTGTAAGCAGTAGCTCTGTAGCACCCAAAATCCCCTGATGAACACAAAATAGAGATGGGTGGTGGGAATGTTTGCAAGGCAGAAGTAATGCTGACTGGAGGCTTGGAGGGGAGAAAGAGGGATTTAGTTGAGTGTCTGCAAGGCACCAGCAGGATTCTGCGGGCAGAGAAGTCTCCTGGAACTGGTGGATTATCTACACTGGCTGGACCGAGGGTGATGGATGGGGATAGCCAAAGGGTCTGTAGGCAGGCTGTGAAAGCTTCATGAGTGTTTTCATCCCAATCCTTGCACTCTGCATAACCCTGGTCCCCCTCCAGACAGGGAGATCCAGGCAGGAAAATGCCTGACAATGTGGAGATGGGTGCTGCAACACTTCTGCACTAACAGAGTGGAGAAGACCTTTTGTTTCTGTCCCAAACCAAGGTAGATCAGTGGTCATCACCTTGCCAGTGCTTCCTCCCATCTCCTCCAGGCTATTTTAATTGGCTACTGAAGTGTGGCAGAAATACCCAATTCTGTCATTTCCTATTCCAACATTCCCTATGTTGGGCCATCCAGCCTGGAGTTCAGATGAGGGGAAGATCCACAAATCTCTTGGCCGCCTGGGATCTTTTGTTTATCACTGCACTTAATTCCATTTTTGGGCTCAGGCATGAAACAAACATAAATGAGGTGCATCAGAAGCTCACTTGATTCGCTTGGCTCATGCAAGGGGTTTATTCTGTCCAAGGCTGGTTTGGAAAGGGAGCAGGAGGGATTTGTGCATGCTGAGACACAGCCTTGTGAAGGCAAAGGTAAAAGGGGGTTTGGGGTGACTTTTGTTTTGTTTCAGGGTTTTCTTTTTGTTTGGGACAGGATGGCAGCAGAAAGCCACTGATTAAAGAGTAGGTTTTCATTGTACTTCAGATTTGACTGGACCCAGCGTCTCATGCTGTCACCCCTTGCACCATGCAGCGCCGCAAAAATAGCAGCTTTTCCCACAGATGCCCATGAAATCTGTGCTGTAGATGGAGATCAGCCACGGCAGCAGCATACCCATCCTATTTCCTCTGCTTTTTCTGAACTAAAAGGTAAAAAGAAATCTTGCCATGCTTTTTAAGGGGCTTTTTCTATAAGAGACAGGCACCATCCTCCACTGCAACCCCAAAAGCCTCCCTGCTGTGTCCAACAGAGATGTGGAGTTCACATGGTCACTGTCTTCCATCCCAGCCAAGAAAAATCCCCAAATTTTCCCTAGGACTTCTCCTTATGTTTTTCCCTGTGTGAAATCCAAGCCCTGCAATGGGCAGGGAGGAGGATTCTGTCTTCATGCCTGGCTTCTGTTGCAGGATCTGGGTGAGGGATGGAGAGAAAACGCAAAGGCAGACCTGGGGACTGTCAAACCTGCCATAAGTTGGGTCTTGGAAAGGAGAATGGATTAACTCTGCTTCCCAGGATGGAAAACCCCCTTCCTTCCAGACGCTTGACATACACGCATGGTTTTAAGCATGTCTGCAAGGGAGATGCAGCAAAACCCCCATCGCAGGAGGCTTTATCCTAAATTTCATCCCCGATCCCCAGGGTACCTCAGCTCTCTTTCTGCAGATGATCTATTTTAATCACTTTATCTCACCAGGTCCTCATTCCGTCTCCAAAAAAGAGCCATCCCCTCCCATCTGGTTTGGGTTAGGAGTCTGTCTGCCAAGCGCATTGACAGGGGGGCTTGTGAGTTCAGCCCCTCCTCTAGTGATGGGAACCCAGGGCTACTGGCAGGGGGCACCCCTCATTGTGCCCAGTCCACCTCTGTGCAGCAAGATGCTGCCTCCAACATCTGCTTCCAATCGCTTCTTCATCTGACCAGAGCTGGGAAAAGCCAAGCTTTGGCTGCAGTTTGGGGTCTTAAAGGCACCATGTGAAAACAAAACCCACCTCCTGCGCCTGCTCTGGAGCCATCCAGGTTAAAAACCCCACTCCAGAAGGTTTTCCCCTGTGTTTAATAGCAAAGCAGGGTCTTTTTATTCCAGGTAAGCAAGGCAGAGTTGAGGTTTCCTGAAAGATTCAGCTTTTCTCCAGATGAGCATCAGCATACACCACAGGCTCTGGTCCTTGGGCCAAAGTGATACGTATGTCCATGCATTGTGCCTTTTCAACTCCTTAGAGACGTTCCCGTATGAAGAAGGCAGATGTCTGAGCTGCCTTTAATTCTTACCTGATGTCACAGCAGCCCTTTCGTGCCTTGGCATGGAGCTGAGACCTGAACAGAGCATCCTACCCCCTCACAATGAGCCGGCTGGAAACCCTTTCAAGGCCAGTCACAAGAGGGAGACAAAAGGCCAACAGCAGCCATAGATTTGGGTGGGAGATCTGGTTTTAGGGTTGGGAAAGGAAAATGTTACTTTTCTCTGATGATAAACGTTATGCTTCAGCTCTTCTTGTATTGGGGGCTGAGGAGGGAAGTGGTATGGACCGAAACAGCCCCTGGAATTCAACATTCATTTTCTACTGATGGATTGGACTGGGTTTTTTTCTCTCAGGAAATTAAATCCCTTATCTGAGCAACCCATGAGCCTGACCCCACTGTCAGAACTGCAAAGATAGAGACAGAGGCCATTTTTTCCACTTCGTTAAAGTGAATGTAAGCAGCCCTGCAAACAGTAAGTGTCTGTATCTGGGTTGCATTCCCATTGGCTTGATCCTCTCCTGCATCTAGCGATGCTTAGCAGCACCATCCTGGTGTGGATCCTATTTCACGGTGCAGCATTGGTGTATCCAAAACCACCCCCTTGAGCGTTAAAAGCTGGAAAGAGCATAAAAGAGCCATCTTTAAAACACTCAAGATGTACTTAAAGCATGGCTGCAATGAGCTGTGAAATCTCAGGGCAGTGCCAGGGCTGGGGGAAAAGGAGGGGAAAATCTCTTCCAGAGGTTTACAGGGACCAAACCTTGCAGAGGGTGACTCCAGAGCAGGAAAACTCTTCCTTCCCCCTGCTTTGAGTGGGATTAAGCCCCAGAGAAACCCTCTGTTGGGGCTGGTTGCTAAAATTAGCCTGGAGAAAGCTTGGGAGATGGGAGAACAAGAAGGAATCTGTATTGCTGAAAGAGGATGAACTGACTGTGGGATTCATGTGTGGGTCCAAGAGGGGTTTGAACCATTTGGGTTGGCAAATGTTGCTTTATTTGCCCCAAAACTAAAATGCCAGCAGATGGTTCATCCTACCAGCTGCCTGCCTGCCTATTCAGTGGGGAGTATTACCATCCATAGTAATAGCTGCCCTCGATTTCAACTTGCTGACACTGTGAAGATGGTTTTAATTAAAACTCATTAGCAGCAACCTGTTCCTGCAAATGAGCGTAGCTAACCCAATTACAGAGCTGGTTCCTTTGCAATGCTGCTGTTCCCAGAAACCTGTCCTGGGCACATGTGTAAATCCTCACCCTGCTCTATTGCCAGTGCTAAGGATGGTGCAAAACCTAAGGGAAAGCTGAGCATTTGGGGTGCTGCATGGCTTGGGGTGCAGGAAAGCAGAGGACAATCCCCTCCCTGGGACTGGTTCTCCTTGGAGATGTGTGGTGTGTGCAGAGCAGTGAATTGAGCTCTGCAGGCAGCTTGGAGTGTGGAATTGTTGTTTTGGGTAAGAATTGATCTTATCTCCTGGATGTGACATTGAGCCTGGCCTGAAAGCTCAGGATCCCCTCTGTACAAGGCTTTCCTTTGAGCTGGGGCAGGGGAATGCTGTCAGAATCCAGCATTGGAGCTGAGACCTACTTAGGGGAATGGGAAATCCCATCAAGCTGGAAAAACTGACCCAGCACAAGTGTTGGCTGCATCCACAGGTGGGCAGGTCCCATAAACTGACTCAGGGGGGTGGTGGGGGTGGCAAGCATCCTCAGCATCCCCCCCCCTCCCCTCCCCCAGGCATTCTGGGTGCCTCTTTGATATCCCTGCTTGCACCACAGCATTGGGCAAGGAGCTAAAGTTATGAATGGTTCCTTCCCCCCCTCCTCCAGCCCCTTTCACTTCTGCTTTGCCATCCCCCACAAGCAGATGTTTCCTATTACCATAAAAGCTGACAAGGTGGAGAGCTGGAATGGAGCCTCCTTTGGCAGGTAACTTTGACAAGAGGCAGAGGGCTGGTGTCTCTGATGGGTTTCCGGGGCTGTTATCAGCCTGGCGTGATCCCCTCCTGTCTGTGAATTGGTCCCACTTGCCATGCTGGGGATGGGAACCACAGCAGCTCTTTCCTAAATAGACTTGGGACATCTCCAGCATGCAGCTCCAGCCTGTGGGATATCTGCGAACACCGCTGCTTTCCAGTTCCATGCCTGCCGGTGAGTGTTCCACCTGTCTTCAGGAAATATATCTCTGGCTGGGACACATTTACAACCTTTTATGTCCCAGCAGCAGAAATAACACAGCTGTGTGCCTGGAGATGGATAATCTGCTCAGGCCTTCAGCCACCCTGGTGTTTCTTGCTATGCCAAGAATATGGTACCCTGCCCTTTCCCCTTGGCACAGAATCCTCACATGCCCTGAGCGATGAAGGCAAGTGGGCGCTACTATGGTTCAGGTGGGATGTGAAGCCCATCAGGCTCTCTGGCTTTTCCACAGCAGGGCATTTATTTATGTAGGAAGTCATCTTGGGCTGTGAGGCCAGCTAAGGCTTAAATATTAAAGATACTCATTGAATAAAACAAATAAATTGATGCCCTGTATTTTGGGTACCTGCTGATTCGCAGGATTCGCTCAGCAATGGAGGGGTTAATGCCCTCGACACCTTTCTCACCAAAGCCTTTGTGTCCTGCTCCCCCCCAGCCACAGAAGCTCAAGTCCCATCTGCATTTTGCTAATAAACCCCACTTGTCCCCATCCTGTTTAACATCATTCAGAGCCCATTTCCACATGGCTGACAGCTCCCAGGGCTGGGTGTCCAGAGGAGGGAGCAGAGGTCCTGCAGTGAGCTCCAGGCTTGGTTTTACCAGATTTGCTAGTGTTTTCCTGGCAATCCTGCCTCAAATTGCAAGAGTGCTACTCCAGAGCTTGCCAGGAAACAGGATGCTCCAGAGCATCTTCATCACCAGCACTAACTGGACCCCAAAGCAGCTTCTCCCGTCTCTTACACCTCCTTGGCAAATGCCTTCCTGCAGCTTGGCAACCAGAAGAGTGAGGATTTTGGGGCAAATTGCCTCTTTGTGGTGATTTTAAGGAAAACAGCAGATTAGAATCTTGCTGAGCTGGAAGGATTGAGTCCAAGTGCAATATCTGAATGAGACTTTTTACACTGAACCCTCTTTGTGCTGCTGCTGTGACCCGATGCTGCACTAGAGGCTTTTCATACCAGTGTTTGGCAAGTGTCAGGTTTAATTATGGGGACAGGGGTGGGTTTTGTCTATGAACAGTGTTACAGTGAGTGCTAAACTCTTCAGGAATGAGGTGAGCTTCTCCATCTCACCTATATTGGGGTAGAAAGGGGAGTTTAAATACTTAGGGTCTGGCCAAGGGCAGATGTATGGATAAAGCCAAACAAGTCCAATGTTGATTTATCCTGAGGAGGTGCCGAGTGAGATGCTGTGGTGCCCTTGCACTGTCCTTGCATCCCTGTCCTGGGGCAGATTGATGGCTCAAGAGCTCTTTCAGAGATGAAACTGTTCCCAGTGCAGAAGGCATTGCTCTGTCTGCACCCAAAGTAGTTCCCAGAAGGTAGAACTGTGTAGGAATCAGCTCTAGGGAGGTGGTTGCCCTGCTTTGGGTATTAACAGCAACACCTACAGTATATGTCCTGTATATTTTTTTGCATGCATTTTTGACATGCTTTCTCCAACAGTAGGACCACTTTTTAGTGCTCCCCAACCTCTTTGCAGTAGCATCACCCTAACTATATCCTCTTGGGATTTGTTCCTTAGGGAAAACTCCACTGGCCAATGAGAGGTTTGACTCCAGTGGTGGTCTCAGTTTCGAAAAGCACTTCAGGATGAAAGGAGTGATAGAAGTGTCAAATATTATGCTACATAGCTCTGTGAGAACTCCTGGATGTTTTAGGAGCGCTGCCAGGCAGCGAGCTGAATAAAGCCAAACTCTTCCAGCCTATTTATTTTTTGAAGGCTTAAAGTTGTTTAAACAGTAAGGTCAGAGCAGATAACAAGGCTGGGAGCACAAGTCCCTGCTCCCATCCTCTGTGCATTAGACAGAACTCCACAGGGAGGGGTATAAAGCTGGTACCCCCAAAAAGGAGGGCAACAGGTTTGGGGGCTATCAAGCATGTTGTTGTGTAATCCATGATGCACAGACATAGCAGGGCTTGTGCTGCTCATAAACAGGGCCCTAAAATGCTCCCTGAGCAGCCCAGGATCACACAAATCTTGACACCTTGGGCCTGACAGAGGGGGACAGAGATGTAGCACGGGGGACCCAGAGGACACGGAAGCAGCTGAGCGGGCTGAGGTCGTGCTCGCAAAGCTCCCTCCTGTCATTTACTGATCCTAATCAGGCTGCAATAAAACCTGTGATTGCCCATCTCATAAGCAAGATCACAGGGAGAACAGGAAATGAGCTAAGTTAATCAAATTAGATGAAAGACAAGGAAAAAGGAGCCTGAAAATCCCATCTGGGGAACAATTTTATTAGTGCTTTGCACTCCTGTAGAACATTTCTGATGGGGAGTGCTGGAGCATTAATTCATCCAGGCAGTGCCACTCAGCAACTGCACTAAGACAACCAGACAAAGGTGAACATCATTTCCACCACCTAAGACCTCCTGCTTTGGGCTGTAAGAGAGAAAATCAAGATAGATTTCTCACTGAAATGTTCTCCCTTCGTTAAAATTCAAACAAACTTGCACTTCTCTTCCTTGTAGATCAAGAAAGGGTTTTTTGTCTCTCCCATCAAAGCCCTTGTACTCCTTTTGCTCTTTGCTTGTGCTGCTGTGTTCAGCGTGATGGTGAAGAGTCAGATCTCGCCTTGCTATGGGTTACAGAAATACAAATGAAATGAGCAGGACACATCTTCCTGTCTTGATCTCACATTTGATTCCTTCTTCCTGCCTTTCTCTGAATTTCCTTAACAGAAGGAATGAATATTTCATTACATTCCTTCTGACATTGACTTCTCTTGCAAGTCACCACAAAAGCCTGGCAAAAATAGGGAACATGAATGCAAAGTATTGTGTATGTTTCATATTAATCTTTCAGACCACCCAATAATACAGAAAGCAGGCTTGACATTCGATGGTGATTTCACCTTTTCCACTCCTATCTGTTTTGGTGTCCTGATGCCCCATACAGGCTCATTTGTGGTCAGTAGGTGACACTGAGCTTTGATAGAGCTGGGATCCCATAGCTTTGAAGATGCTATGCTCAGGTCACATTTAGCAACCTCTGAAGGAGACATTCCAACCAAGCATCGGCTCTTTTGACATTTGGAAAGGTAAGTGCTCGTCCTCATGAGGAGCAAATGAGAGCCAAGGTCAGGATATGTTGGTGCCACATCTAAGCAAATAAAAGACAAATGTGCCTTTGTGTAAACCAGGTTAATTTTCCCATTCCTCTATCCTGAGGGAGTCAGAATTGGGCTAAGAAAGGAGGAGAACTCTTTGGAAAAGCTTCTCATCTGCAACTTCATTAATGCATCTAAGTTAACATGTTGAGATCCAGGGATCCAGACCCCATTGGCAGCTCTCTGGCATCCTTTCTGGTACTGATGGGGCTTCACTTTTATCCTCTTGCAATCCCATCTGGAGCTCAGGTTAAATATATTGGCAGGGCAGGGGTAGAGGTGCCAGGCTTACAGTCTTACAATTTAGCTTACGTCATTACAAAGCAACCAGGATTTAACAAAGTCCCACACAAGAGTTCCTATGCTTTAGCTCACCATGAACCCACCTGGCCAGCCTTTTAGCTCCATTTCTCTTTGCGTGCAAAGGGGGGGAAAGAGCTTGATTTGTCAATACCTTTTCAGTTCCTCGTTGTGAATTGAGCAGCACCATGTTTCACCAGGGTTTCTCCTCCATCCTCCACCACCTCCATTCCCTCCTGCACCACGCTTAAACCCAAACCTGCCCGGTTTGGGGAGTGCAGCAGAGATGTCTGCGTTGCAATGTATGTCATATATGAAATGAGTACATTCATTTCAATTACTTGCCATGACCATGGTCTCCAAATACCTATGTCAAACATCTCCATCCCCACCACCCAGCTGCTACAGTACTTCAGTCTTAATATATGACCCGTTTATGGGCTGTTTAAGGGACAGAAGCCCACACCCACCTTCATTACTGAGTAACCTGGCAGAGGGGGGTTATTTACTTCTCGGGTGTATGGTATCTCTTTTAAACAACAAACCCAACACAAAACTTTGTCAGAAAGTGCTGGGTTTGTCACAACTGAAAGCATTTGCAGGAAAAGCCTTTCAAACAAGTTTCCTGTCTCAGAAAGAAAACAAAAAGAAGGGTTTAGAATGTCCTGAAATTGTCAAAAACATCCTGTTTTGACATTCAAAGAAAATTTCTTTTGATTGGTGATGAGTTTGTTAAAAAATAGTAATTTTCAAATAGAGTGGAAAAAAAACCCCACCGCAAGCCAAAGTTTGCATCAAAGATCTGGTTGAGCCCAATTCAAAGCTTGGGCTTTTTTGATTTGTGGGTGTTGAAATGGAGCTTCTTCACTTTAGGAAGTGACAAGGTGCTCAGTGCCACCATGGTTGGCGCATGTGTGTGGCTCCCTATCTGAAACTGATGGGATCCAGGTTTGTGGAATTAAAATCCAGTAAAACAGCGTCAGCTACCTGCAGGTCCTGGTTAGAAACAGACACTTGCTTTATCCTTGGAAAGCAATGCAGTTCTGCTTTTTAGGAAATTCCAGTAAGATGGGAAGAACATATGAACATGGGTCTGGTGTACCTAATGCTGCCAGTGCTTCTGCTCCTGAAGCTGCTTGTCACCCTGAAATCGTCTCTGGGATGTTCAAGACAGAAAGTTCCTTTGTATCAGTGTGAATCTGCCAAGTTTTTACACCCACCTTAAATCTGGGTGCTCATGACACCCATTTCAGAGCCTGGATGTCAGAGATGTGGTTCCACGGCTGCCAGGCCCTAGGTGTTTGCAAGCATCCGTGAGATTTAGCCCAAACCATAGGAGTGAAAGCATCAGCAAGGAGCCCAGAAGAGTTCAGGTCAGGTCAAAGCAAACAGAATTGGTGCTATGTGCCAGGTTCATTTATTGTCAGAAGTTAGCAAATGGTCCTTTTGACTTTCAAGAGGAAGTAAAGGAGTAAATCCTGCTGTGCTGGCTCCATTTTTTAAGAGCAGAATACCCTTGGAAAGTAAAAAACACCCAAACATCCTTTTGGAAATGGCAAGATGGAGAATATCTTGTCTGGACGTCTATCGCCAAATTTGCTCAATATTCTAAGTGTAGTCTGAGCTGGTGAACAGTTTCCTTCTTGCACCCCACCATCCTCTGTAAAGTCTGCTGTATTATAGCAACTTTGAACACCTTCTGAACACAGCAGACCTAAAGATGAGAGGTTATTCTCCAAAGCACCATCCCTGCCATGTTTGAAATAGCTTTATGGCACTTTGAGACTTCAGTGGTAAAAGGGATGCTAATAGTTAATGAATGTGATGATTTATAAGCCCTGACATACTAAATTCATTAAGAAACAGTGGACAAAATGCAAATGGAGGGCTGGAGAAGGAGAGTGCTTTGTTAACCAGATTTCAGATGATGAATAACTAATTTTGCATGTGATGAAAAAGCAAAGCTATGGAAGGTGTCTGCACTCACAAAACAAAGTCTATTAAGCCTACTTGTTCTGGCTAGTATTGAACAAAGCTTGGGAGAAAAATTGGATAAAATAAATGCTTTTGATTTTCTAATGTGTTTTGAGCTAAAGCCAAGGGCTCAGATGGTTTTCCTAAGAATTACACCCAGTTGTGTGCAGGGAAATAGCTCTTTACACTAGAACAACCTCTGGAGCTGGTGAAATGCATCCCAGCTGTGGGCTGTTGAATTCAGATGTCACTTCGGCCCTAGCAAAGCTTTCCTCCTTCACAGATGCAAATGGCTTTAGTCTTCAGAGTGCTTAATATTAAGCAACAGCCCTAAAAAGTGTGGGTTAGGTGCTGCATAAAGCCAAAAGTCCTCTCTTAGAGATGTTGTCGGACCTGTGCAACCTGCAAGCATCTGCCTGTGCTCTAGAAGCAACAGGAGGGAATCAGGAGGATGCTGCAAAGCTGCTGTTAGAAAATAGGTCAAAACAAGCTGGTTTGGGGTATCCTAAGGTACCTGGGCCCTTTAGATGTGCCAGCTTTGATGCAGTGAGCTCAGAAATATTGCACCCCTCCAGGCAGCCCCAAGTCTCATCTCTTCCACATTCTCTTTTTGAAGCTTTGTTCTTCCCTCTCATTCCTTCTGTTCTTTTTCTCCTTCTCTTGGGCCAAACCCTTTTGCCAACATGCTTCCTGCTTGCAAATGAGAGCAAAAAGGAGGCTTGGGGGAGAGGAGCTATCATATGGACATTTTTGGGCCTCTGATAAAGGGATAGGGGGTGTTGGCAGCTCTGTCAAACCGCGGCTGATGGTTTTGTGATGTGGGCTGTGTAATGTCCCATCTGGGAGAGAGTCGAGTCCAAACTCACCCACTCACATATTTTCCAGAGATGTGTTACTGCACATATGTTCAGAGGACAGGAGAAACCTGTTAAAGAGATAACCTCACCGTATCCCAGCGCCGTGCTCCTCCGAGGGCTGCTCCACTTGCAGGATCCTTACGCAGCTCTTAGTCCTGTGACCAGGGTGATGGACAAGTCTTGCTAGGAAAAGAGAAAGGGAAGTGCTCGCTGGCATCTGGCCTGCATTAACACCATGTCAAAGCTAGAGATCAGCCGTGTAGAGAGAGCAGTGGGGTGACATGAGGGCTCCAGGCAGGGTGCAGAAAGTGGGTCCCAGCAACAGGTTTTTAAGTGGGTGGCAATGCCATCCTGTATCTGTCTGTGTGCTGGTTCTTGGCACCAAGGGATGGATCTTGCCCTCTTATATGGCATTTACAGGTTTTATACCCATATCCTTGATGAAATGACATATGGGAAGGAAGAAATGCTGTAAGACAATGAAGCAATGCACCACCCCCATTTTGAATGGGGAAAATTGTCTGTTGATGGGCTTAGTGCAACAAGATTGAGGCTGAATAACAAACAAGCTACTAACTGTCTCTCCGAGCAGCATCCCTCAGGTCTGGACTGAAAGTCCTTTGCCATATATGTTCTCCTGCAAGCTCTTGATGACCTGGATGGTCTCTTCTGTCAGACTTCTTATGAGCTTTACAAGTTTAGGAGCTTTAAGAGTTTTAATTTTAGGGCCAAAGCTTTCTGTAGACCCAAAATTTTCTTTTCAGAAAAGCTGAGTGTTCAGCCAGGCAGGGTAACTGCAGTGATGCTTCAGCATGTGTATTGCAAAGGGTATTTTAACCTGCTTCTATGGGCAGTCGAGGTGGTGGCAACTGCCTTGTTCCTATCCAAGAGGTGTCACCCAGCATGTCCTTGATGAGGTACATGGGAATGACTTGGCCCTTGCATGGCCTTAGGGAGAGGATGCAAGTGCTTGCTGCTGGATAGTCAGATGGAGCTGGGAAACAAGGTCTTGGCAACTGATTTTATCACCTCTACTCATCTCAGGGGCCGTCTGCCAGAGTGCTCAAAGGTCAGGGAATTAGAGATGGATGTTCGAGGAGTATCATTTGCATCTCTCACTCTGTTGTTATGGAATAATGTTCCTCCTTATCTACTTCATTTTACACCAAGGTATAGTCTGAGCTGGCAGTGACCTCTTCTTCAAGTGCCAAAGCTCTCTGCACACATGCAGTGAAATGAATCACTTGATCTAGCTGCATTGCAACTTACTCTCTCTCACACCTTGGCACCAGGAGGCTCCAGTCAAATGCCACTGTGGTGGAGTGCTCAACCTATGAGACATTGCCCGTGCATGGCTTTTGTGTCTACAAGACTAGTGCTTTTACAGCCTCTTTGCTACAAACCATTAAAAGCTCCCTGTGCTCTTTCCTTGCATTGAACTGATGTTAAATCATCCTAAATTGATCTTTGCAAACAGATTCTGTGCAAGATTCAGGTAATGTAAAAAGCAGGAGGTTCCTTAGACAAGAAGTGTGAATGCCATGGTTAAGACTAAGCTCCAAGCCACCAGCTTGGCTAGAGTGCATATATATTCCTAAAGCTTTTTACGTTACTTTGCTGTTGGGCTGAGAGCTCCCACTTTGCAGCCTGCCTGCCTCTGCATTAGCCCAGAGACTTAGCAGCACCCCATCCACCTTTGCACAAGCATCCGAAAGGCTCACATCTCAACTCCTTGGTTTGCTTTGGAAATCCATCAGTTTTCACTCTTTGGACCACCATCCCAAACATCCTGCCTCAGATATTTCTGGCTTGCTGGAAAAGGAGCAAAAGCACCCATTAATAAAATGGATGCAATGCTGTTTCAACAGCAACAGTACCAGTCAGCAGAACATTTTCACATCTTGTGCTGCAGAGAGCAGGGACCCTCTGCAGAGGAAGGCAGTGTCCTTGGACGTGCAGATGTTCTGGGGCTCTCTGCTATGCTAATAGTTCATGAAAGCAGCTTATTAACATGCAGTGGGTAACTGCAAATCTGGGACTTGTTCACTTAGCTGCCTCTTAATACATAGATATCTGGTTTGCAAGTTTGCATAAGGCATTCTTTGCCTGCGCCTTGAATATGTGCAGAAATGTGCTCATGCAGGCTTTGATGTCTGCAATATTTAACATCATCTGTTTTCCAATCAACTTGTCTTCTAAGCTCAGGGTTTCATTCAGGGATGCTTCTGCCTGATGCCTACATTTCTTCTTCTGACTTTATGCAACATCTGGGGTGTTTAACACGTGCTCAGAAGGGCGCATGCTATTAATTGGACATTAAGTGGTGGGCCATGTCTGAGGCCATTGCACATTGTATTAATTACTGAGTGGCTAATAACAACCTTCTGCCCCTGGTATTTATAGAATAATGAAATCTGTCCATGACACTGGCCTCACATCTGGTGAAACTGGCAAACACATTTTCATTTACCTCCCTTGCTCAAGCGTGCTAATAGCTTTCAGATTTCCAGGGGTACAACTGGAGACCTTAGAGTCTTATGAACACATTGGTAATGGCTCCGGAGTGAAGCATGAGCTCAGATTTACACTTCAAACAAGACTGAGGCCTGCTACTTCTCCCTTTGCCCACCGTGGCTTCATGGCTTTAGGATAAAAAGGGACTCTGCTTTAAACCATGAAGGCACATAACTGTAAGCCTGATGTTGCTCTAGGTTCTCTAGGGTAGGCTCTCAGGCAGGGGCTTAAGGATGCTGCCCTGCAAGAGGAAGGGAGCAAGGCCAGGGCAGGCTGCTGAGGGTGGGCATCTTGTCTGCTCCAAAGAACAGGCTGGAGAAGGATCTGCAGAGAAGAAAATCAATCTACCCCCTCCTGTTCTTGAAATTAGTTGTTGCAGATGTGGGCGATGTCCTAGAGGGTATTCATGGTTTGAGCAACTTTGAAACTTCACCTTAAAGCAACTGCTGAGGCACTTCCCCGATGCCCAGCATGCTGCTTTCCTCCTGTCTTGTCTTCTAAAGGCTCTTAGCATACCCCAAAGGAGTGAGCATTTCTGTGCTAGTGGCGGACTAAGGAGAATTGCTCCAAGGTGGTGTCTTTAACCTGATTGTGTAGGGATCACTTACAGGAAGATAGGCACAATGTTATCAGGTCAAACACTACAAACTGTCTGGACCAGCTTTGTCCTGAGGTTGAAGCTATCATGCAGAAACCCCAAGGAAAAGGCAGTCTCAGGGCATTGCATCTCTTGCTGCTGTTGTCTGTTATAGTTGCATTCCTCCAGAGCACTCTGAACTGCTAATATCTAGGCCCAGGCTCCCAAACCTCCTGAAAGCAATGGGATTGAGGACAATAAGGCAGTTATAGGATATTTGCCTATACCTCTGACTTAGTTGGCCAAAGAGGTGCTCTTCTCTAAAGTTTTTGGGGAAAACCTGCTGTAGGATTTGGGTTTGTGTTTATCATGGCAGTGAGGAATAGGTTAAGGATGGGGAGTTCATAAACAAGCAGTAAAACTCCTCATTATCCTGGAGATTGTTAATAATGTCCAATCTGTCCAAGCTGCTCCTCGCACATCCCTGGGAGGAGGTATCCTGCCGTCTTCCCCCCTCTCCTCCCTCAAACAACTGCTGTTCTCTGAGATAGAGCCCCAGTTTGCCTCTGTTACAGCCCCGCACGAGCTCACTCGCCCGGAGGAAGTTATATCACTCTCCAGGAATGGCTTGGTGAATTGCTGAAGGTATGTGCCGCTTGTAATCGTCTTTGGCCGTGGGCCAGAGTCCCCCCCTCTGCACTATCAAAGGCTCTCTGTCTCCCTGCCAGTTGAGAGGGCATGATGTCATGCAGGCACCAAATCAGGAGCACTTCTATAATCCCCTCATCTCCCAGTCAATATCTGTCAGTTCCTAGCAAAAGGCTTCCTATGTCCATTCATAGGGTCTCATTATTGGAGAAGTGGCCAGAAATAGCCTCCATGGTGTTGCTTATGAGCATG
Source organism: Agapornis roseicollis (assembly GCA_002631895.1). Classification (NCBI taxonomy): domain Eukaryota; kingdom Metazoa; phylum Chordata; class Aves; order Psittaciformes; family Psittacidae; genus Agapornis; species Agapornis roseicollis. Next base: position 57,170 of record NDXB01006573.1, on the reverse strand, counting down.
GAAGTCACTGAGATGGGGTAAGCCCCTACATTAAGCAAGAGAAATTGAGAGCTTGTAGCCCCTAGTTCTCACTGGGATGGCAGGTATTTGTGTTTTGTTTGAAGGCTTGAGTGATCACCTGGATGAAGTGGTGAAAAGCTGTACACTGCAAAGGACAGTGTCCACATTAAGTTAAAAAGCCTTCTGAAAATGCAGTACAGTCCATCCAATGATGCCAGAAGGCTGCGTGATGACTTGTTTTGGCTTGCCAGAAGCTTGAGCTTTAAGCCCTCTGAGGAAGACCATGGTATACTGTACAAGATGGCCAGCTTCTTCTCAGCCACTGTAATGATGGCTTTGGTGGATAGTGAAACATCTTCTGGCCATCTCCAAGCATCCCTCACATTTGTGCCCCATAGCCTGGTGAGTAGCGAGATGAGGTTCCCATGGGGCACACTTTACACCAGTATTGGTCCTTTGAAGCTTCTTGTCTAAAATCCCCTTTCATTTCATCCCATCCTCAGTGCTCTCCCCCCTCAATTTGTCACCACTTCTTCTAGCTCTGGAGATACCTGCTTTGCCCATGTCCTGTAGAAACGCCAAGGGGAGGGTGAGCTCGGTGAGAGAAATGTCATAGTTCTCACTGCCTTTAAACAATAACTTCTGAAAACATCTGAAACAGACATAATTCTCCTTTTCAAGAGCCCTATCTGAGGCTCCCCAAATGCTTGGCTCCGGCTTCAAAGATGGTGTTTAGCTATAAATAAATAGCATTTCATTAAAAGAGAAAAAAAAAAAAGAGAAATTAGACAAAAAAATTCTACAAGCAGAAGCTTAACCAATGCCAGATAATGGGGCAATATGGGGTTTTATTTTTATCCATATGGGTCCATGTGCTCTTTATCTCCCACTGTAATTTATCCCTATAAATTAGGTTCATGATATTAAAAGAACATTATAGCCTTTACCTACCACAGAGAAAGGCGGTGGAGTTTCATCAAGTGCTTTGAGATCCTTAGATGAAAGGGACAACGACCTTGACCAAAGAGCCTATTGCTAATAGTTAAATGCATGCAAGGCCTTTGCTGAGTAGGGAGAATGCATTTAAAGATGAATCTTAAGTGGTGCTTAATTGGCAGATTTGTAGCCATTAGGCTGATGCTGGGTAAGGAGAGTCTATAGTTACTTCCAATGTCTATCATGAAGCTGATTGTTAGCATCCCTTCCAGAACAACTTAGCATCTGATGGTGTGGTCTCCTTGTGTCTTACCAGCATGGTACCTTTGCCCAGTGATGAGCCTGGAAGCTTATTCCTAGCCCAAAGGCTCAAGAGGGTTGTATAAACTGTACAAACCTTTCTCCACCTTCTTTTCTATCAGTTCTTCTCTTGTCTTGTTTAAATGATGCCCACCCAATATCTTAACTCCATCCCTAAATGGAAGCTACAAATGACCACCAAACTTGACTCTGTCACTTGAACTTCCCTTCTGGGAGTCTGGGGCTGCATTTCCCTCCTGTTCAAGGGGTTTCTTCACTCACTACCTGCTTTTGTGGATGTGGCACCAGCAGCATTTGGTTTTTCTGCTCCATGCATAAGCTGAATTTGCTGGGTTTTTATCTGAGCCTGGATTTCCTTTAGCTTTAACATTCCCCAAGATCTATGATGCAAAGGAGTACTTGTTTCTGACTACAGACACATTAGTTTGGTATTTTGCCTTCTCAGTTGTCTTTCTGATGCCTTTGTCCAAGATGCACCTCTGACTCTTTAACTTTACCCATTAACACTGAGAATTCAGACTCAAATACAAAATGGATATTTCATGGATGGATTTATACTGCTTGATCCTACCCTGGTGCTTAACCCTATTGATTTCAACGGTAGAGCTGCACACCTTTTGCTAGGATTAGTCACACCTTTTCCATGGCACTGCACTAGCCAAGGAGGCAGCAAACCCCACGCTTTATCCTTTCCATCTGGAGATAACTGGCTTATGACTGCATGGTGCCCTGGGAGCCTCCTGTTTCCAGCTCAGCCTCTGATCTCTTCCAAACCTAGGGAATCACTGGGGATTTTAACCCTGTCCAGATTCCCATGTGAAACACATTCACCACTTTCTCCTGTGTTGGCTCCTGAGGAAAGACTTAAGTATTTCTTAACTGCAAACACAGCTTGGGCTATTAATATCCAAACCACAGAGATGTGAGTGATGTTCTGTAGAAGACAGGCTCTTTGCAAACCTACCCATCAGCAGCACATGCACTTGCTGCCTAAAATAGGTGCCCTCTTTACCTTTCTGACTCTTATTGCCCTAACTTTAGTGCACTGTAGTACTGGAAAGACTAAGTATGGACTCTGCGGTGTGCTGCTTGAAGTAGCATCAGATGCTGCTTGAAGGAAGAGCCCCAGAGGAAGAGCATCGCTAGACAGTGGGGATTTCCAGTGACTCATATCTGGTAGCAGAAATGCTTTAAGATGTTGAGGAAAAGGGAGCTGAAGTTTTTACCTGCAGCCACCTGCTTATCAGATGTGTCTTGCAGGATAGGTTTTTTGGGGTTTTCTCTGAATAGAAGTGCTTTTTCTTCAAGTACACCGCAGACATGGCTGTGAAACCCCCGGGAGCTGGTAATATGCCTGGCCAAAAATGACTCCTGATGTCAGAAATGCTAAGAACTTTCCCCCTCCATAACCCTTTGCCTCCTGCAGTACCCCAAAGGAGAAAAAATGGGCACAGAAATGTGTTCCCTCCTCTGCACAGCAAGCATTTTTCACCTTCTCTTAACCCCCCTGAGTCTTCTATTCAGCGAAGTAACCATGTTTTCTTTACCAGAAAAATACAGTTCTCTCCATTTAATTTAATTAGAGCTGCCTTTGACCATGGCCTTCAGACCTGGAAGATGAGTGCCACATGCTGTGTGTTGCTCCTAACCCCAGCAGCTCCTCTGTCTCCTCAGGGATTCTGTGCAGGACAGACACAAGATTAGTGCCTGAGAATGTTTCATCCAGCCTGAGAGCACGGAGATAAGAGATAAAATACGTCTGCCTCGGGTATGTGCCTGCTTTCCCTCGCTGCCGGAGCTGGTAGCCGGGTTTTGCTGGGCTGCAGTCTGCCAGCGCCACCTCATGGTCCATGGTCCGCTGGCCATGCGCATCCCATCGCCACGGGCATCTCCATCCTGACACCATGGGTGTCCCAATCCTGCCCCCATGAGAATCCCAATCCCACTGCCACAGGCATTTGTATCCCACCACCATGAGCATCCAACCTCCCTCCTCAGTGTGGTTTCCCTGGAGGGTTCAGGCTCAGGGTATGATAATATACCTGAGGTCTGCAAAGCATTAAAGCATATTGTCAGATATATGAGCTCATGGGGGAAGCAGGCCAGACACATTTGTTACTGGGAGAGAAACTACTTCTTGCCCTGACCCACGTCTAACTTGCTCTGTCTTTATTGTTACCTATCAACACCTTCCTTATTCATTTGGAATAGTTACTTAGTTCCTGTCCTTGATCACCTTCTCCCCTGTATCCTCAGCAGCTGCTGTAGGACCTGGCATAGCAGAGAGAAAGGGAAACCTTCCTCAAAAGAGTATGTTCTCTCTCTTTATTCCACAACATTAAGAAGTAACAGATATTTCCAGGTAAATCAATTCGTCTTGTTATCGGGGGAGATTCTGGCAAAAACTGAAGATCTCTCTGGTTTTAATTGTTTCTTTGAAGGAAAATACCTTATGAAAATTGAGGCCAGGCTTCTGTAGGAAACTAGAAGGGGCTCAGTGCAGTGAGGCTCTGCCTGGTTTTGTTGAAATATGGGCAGAGCTCTTTTTCTGCAGAGTTGCTGTGGTTTAGAGACCTCAAAAGACATCCAAGTTTGGTCTCTTGCTAGCATCTAATCCATGAGTTTGTGAAGCTTTTCCTCCCCACTGTGGTGGTGTTCCCATAAGATGCTCTGTTGAGTTCCCATAGACAAAATGCTGGATCCCCCAAAATACTTGAAAAGTAAAGGAAATGCTCTCACCTCTTGGACTGCAGCAATGGCCAGATATGGAGAAGGATGCAAACCTCTTTGAATGAGGGTTTCATGCCTGTAAAGCTATGGAGAAAAACAGCAAGAAAGCAAAAGGACCCCTACTGTTTTCAACCATGAAATGAAGGAAATGCAGTCAGAGAACAACAGACATCAGCTCAGGGATATAAAGTTATCACAAAGATGGCTGTGGAATTGGTTAATTGCTCAGATTTAAGTCATCCCTGTCCTTTTGGAGAAGTCATTTCTTCCTTACTCTTTTCCCTTCCTTCATTCCTGCTTGCTGCATGTCTCTTTTCTAATTTTAAGGGGGACTGAGCACAGCAAAGGGAGGAAAGGGGAAAAGGCAGAAAGCTATTGGGGGTGCAAAGGTTAATCTTCTAATGAATTTGGCTAATGGGAAAGACACATTGGAGAAGATCTCTCGATGGCAATTTAAAGGCAATTTCAAAAGCCAATTAAAGCTTTTTCCAGCCCTTTCACCCATGACTCTTTTAAGTGCTTTTCCAAACTTTGCTTGCTCAAGTTTGGCTTTCATGGCAGGAAAATAGACTGAAACCAGAGAGAATGTCCAGAAAACAAAGCTGTGCCCACCAATGCAATGGGTGTTTTGACACTGGCTCTTGCAGCAACTCATCCCCCACCTGGGGCCTTGACAAGATAACCATATATATAAAGTTTTCAGCAAATAACAATAAAGACCAAAGAAGACCCTTCTTGCTTCATAGCCATCTCTTCCCTTCCTTGTTGGGACCCAAAGAATGGGATTATCTCAGCAGGTCCTGAAGCATGCACAAGTCAGCTAGGTCATGGCTCTTCAAGTTGTCTAAGCTGCCACTGAAGTAACTTTCAACCAGACTTGGGGACCTGACAGAACACAAGGAGAATGTGGTAAGAAAGCTTGGCCTGTGTGGATTCGGGACTAGCAGCTGAGCCTTTGGTGGCTTTGCCTCCATAGGGCAGGTTACAACTCTACCAGCTTGTGCAAAGCTTCAGCCAATCTATGTCCTGGTTATAAAAGTTACAAAGCTCTCAGAAATTATTCAGATCCCCCAAATACCTGCTGAGTTTGGGTTTTGAGGACCTCTGCTCTAGTCTTTGGGCTAGGAGGGCTGGGAAATTAGCCATAAAACACACCCACGTGTGTGCACACCATGAGTTCATTAAGTGAGATATATATCTCTCACATCTGTGTGTGTAATGCCTGGTTCCTGTGGTTGCAACTGCCCCTGAAAGGGAGATGCTACTTATCACCATCCTCAAGAATAGACCATCTCTTTGCGCACCTGAGAAAACAAGAAGGATGCAGGAACCATCTGCCTCCTGCAAGCCTGTGATGGTGCAGCAGTGAAGCAAGGGTAGATCCAAACACAAGTGAATTTCAGAGATGCTAAATAGGTTCACTGGTGCCCAAAACTCCACCTGTGCAGGCAAATTCCTGCTTTGTTCCCCTGAGCAGCCTCCCACAGCATCCAGTGTGTCACTGCGGGCTATGCTAGCTCCTTGCCTCTGTGCTCTCCAAGTGGCTTCTAGATTTCAAAGGAAGGTTATGGCTTTACATGACCATTTAGTTTAACACACATCTGACCTCAGGATAGGAATCAGCATAGTGTCTGCAATGAAAAGAATTACAGCTTTCCAGGGATTTCAACTCTTCTTTAAAGAGATAATGCTTGCCAAAATGATCCTCTTGCAGATAGTGAAGTCCCGTGCAAAGCACGCGTTTGGTGCTGAAGTGTTTTTGGTAAACCAGGGATTTGAAAGCCTGTGCAGTCCTTCATTCTTTCTTCTTGGAAAGAGGAATGGGTCCAAATATGAGCAATGGAGCAGCTGCCTTTAATAGTTATGACAGTCAATGTGGTTTTGACAGTGCAAAGCTGTCTGGATTAAAGAATACTGAGAACCTGCAGACAGAAATGAAGGGAAAAGGGTTCACAGTAGAGACCCAGGCTTGCATAAAGTAATACCTGAGGTCAGTGGTGAGATCCTGCAGGGCTGAAATGCTCTGACCTAGCTCCCAGGAGATGCTAACATTAAACATGAAAATATAAGATGATCAACAAGGTGCAGAAGCCTGAGAATGGAGAGAGAATCTCACAAGGAATGAAGCAAAGGTTAAAAGCAAAGAGCGAGGGTTCTTTTCAGGATGTTCCAAAACAGTGCATTGCATTTTGCTTTTCCAAACCTGCAGGATTTTGGAAGCAAGGACCTGGGAATGTCATGCTTTTGGATGATCTTGTATTTTTTTCAGGAGCTCTAGACTCTGGAGCTGTCTCTGGATGGCAGCTCATGGTTTGCTGAACTGAGATATGGGGGGTCTGCTTTCTCATGATCTCAGATGCTTAGCTCATAACTGGGAGAATCCTCTTGAATACAGACTAGCAAAAAACTGTTTGAAACCAGCTGGAGACACAGCCCCTTGTGTTACAAAATCAGCATTTTCTCCCAAACCTCTGCTTCAGGCTATTTTTAACATGCAGTGGCACATATCATTGCCTTTACTTTTTTTCCAGTCCCAAAGACAATGTGTATGGATGGGGTCAGGTTCAAAAAGTGAGAGAAAGAGATCGTGAATGGAAAAGCAAACCGAAGAAGAGAGGAGGACCTCAGCACTGACCCAAAGCACGTAGCTAACCCTTTCTTTGCTTAAATTAGCTCAAGCGTAGGTGTATTCCAGGGAGATATTTAGATCCCTAATTAAGAGTAATGATGTAAAAGGAAGTGCAGGCATAGTGAAAATGGATCAGAAAAGCATTAATTGACTAATATGGGTGTTTGGAGCACAGACTTTAAGCTATTTCTGTTCTTCCTCAGGTTGGAGTGAAGCCAGAGCAACTCAACAGGCCATGCATGGGGAAGGGAGCAGATAACTTTGTTGCATCCAGTACCCCCAGTACTGAAGTCACGGGGCTGGTCTCATTCCCAGGTCATTTGTCATATGGGTTCAGTTCAGCCTCTAGTCCTCAGACCCTCCAGCTAACGCTGATAGGATAAAAAGTTAACTTCCTACAGAAAATGATGGCTCTGGCCTCAGAAAGGCTGGAAAGCCCAAGCCTGGGACAATTCAGCAGCCACAGGTTGAGGTACCTCAGCGAGGGACCCACACAGGAATAAATACTGCTCCTAAAATGATCCTTTATTTGTTGGCTGCTGGTCACAGCCGCTGACCTCAGAGCAGTAATAATCCCAAAGGGCTCTGGAGGCTTTTTAGCATGTGCATTTTAATGTAATAAGCTTTGGCATCTGAAATGTTTTTTCCCTTTTTGGCTTCTCCTTTGGGCTTGGAAACAACAGGGTCAGCTCAGTCTTTGAGCAAAAGGATGAAGACAACCCTCACTTTAATGTGCAGAATTATATCATCAGCGGTCAGAGGTCACATCCTGCTGTCTTTATAAAGATAACTCCAGCCCCCTCTCTTTTTCCCTAGTCTTTTATAAACCTGGCTCAACCCATACCCCATAGCAGCAGGACTACACAGCGCAACATCTTGGATTAGTTACGAGCTTTTCAGATGCGCTCCAACTCATATTTCATATCATTCCCCCCCCAGCCATAAGATCTGAGTTTGTCACATTTACTGGAGACTGAAGTACAAGCATGTTTTATTCATTATCTGTCCTCTTCTTCGCAACAAGCACCTGCAAAACATTTCAGCTCTAGACCGGATCAACAAGGCTTCATTAGGAATGACACTTTCTCTCTGGTTTGGATGATGAAGCTAAATCTTATCCCTGCACTTCTAGCCTGTAAAATTGCCCGGAGATCATCACCTTAGAAGAAGGCAGACACCCAAGACCTCATGACTGAGGTGGAGAAAAAGAGATTGAGGTAATTACACAGCCCTGATTGCTGTGAGCTGGGGGACACAGAGTTATTTCAGCCTTGTTGCACCACAGCTCTGCTTTATCAGCAGCAGAATGGAGGAGCACAGCTTTTGCACAGTCTCAGACAGGGAGTTTGCAGGCTATTGGGAGAAGTCTCTATTATTATCTTTATTTTAATCAGTGGCCAATATTGAAGAAGTGATTCAACTCTCTTTGCCCACTGCAGACCCATCCTTTCCTTTTTGCCAGCTCTTCCCTCTTGGTTGATGAATATTTATTAGATGCAAAAGAGAGCAGCTTCACCAAGAGAGGCAAAGAAGCTCTTTTCCCTGCAAAATCCAGCAGCTTGGGGTGAGCCTTGGAATACGGGAGGAATAAGTCCCTTCCCTGAACCAGGCACAGCTGAGGTTTAAGTGCTGCTTGTCAAACTTAAATAATTAAGAAATGCATTTCTGAATGATCTCCAGTCCCACAATATCTTGGGTAGAGCGAGCTCCTTGGACCACAAGCATCACACCTCTGCCTTTCAGCTGGGGATGTCTATTGCTGTGCAATTTAAAGATACTGCCAATAAAGCAATATATTCTGATGAGCTAATGGCCCACTGCTGTTTGAGAGGGGCCAGGGAGATGCTAAATCTGATTTCCAAAGCTCTTTGTATTTATCATTACAACAGTTACTGGTTAAAACAATCAAACAAAACAGCAGGTAATGACATGTCTGTCCCATGTTGGTTAGTGAAAAAGCAATGGCATGTATTTATTCAGTGCTAAATACAGAAGTGAGCTCTGAGATATCAGAATTTCACATTCTAGGCAGGGTAAAAGCATTAAATAGTCCCCAGATCTGCTATATTTCAGACCTAAAGGCCTTTAGCTAAGTAATGGGGCATAGCTAGGGTACAAGGGCCAGGCTGCAGCCTCCCCGTCTCAAGGGCTACTTTTTTTTTATGGAGGATCATGTCTTTCTTCATTTTCAAGGTATGGATTAAAGGGGAGGAAACTGTTGAATAATCTCTTTGAAAAATGCTGCAATATTTGTGACATCAATTATACAGCATCCGGGTACAACTAGCTCTGGATAAAAGATGCTGCTGATGCAAAAGACCCTTTTCTGTGCAGTTTCAGAGCAGGAAAAGCTTGTTTCAGGGAAAAAAAATACAAAACAGCCCACAAACCAGCCAAATCCATTACTTCAACGTTGTCAAAAGTGCCTTTATGTTTTTCCTAACACTGCCAGGAAAAACCGTTGGTCAGATCCTGGTTGAGGAAAGAGGGGCAGAGATTTATCCATGCTGTGGCACAGAGGGTAGCCAAAAGCCTCTCTGCTTTGGGCAACCATCATCCTGATTTCCAAATCCAACGGGCAGAGAAGGACCACAGAAAGAGCTGGACCATCCCCTTTGTGTGGCCCTTGAGCCAGTACAGCATAGCTGAAAATGGGCGAAATTTCAAGCCACTGAGAAGAGCAAACAGCCTTTCATCCTTTGCCTGCCTACCTCATCACAAGCCTGCCTGCACACAACTGGCTTTTTAATTGCACAGCTCAGAATGGTCTTTTGCCAGGTTAAATATCAGCCCAGCAGCCTAACCTCTGATTAGATGTGTCCCTGGGGGCACGGCTGAAGTTTGCTTTTAACCCCTCATTCCTCCCTGCCCTTCCCTCCACATCCCTTGGTGAGGCCTCCCTACCCTTTCCTGTTATTGTCCTGCCTGCCTCTGATAAGATTAAATACGTGCCCTTCAAAAAAAAAAGCTTTTTTTTTCTTCCCTCCTCATACCTTATTGTTCTTCAAAGGGATGGGGAAGACAAAATCCTGCTCCTAACTCCCGCTAAGAAAAGCCCGTGATCTATGAGGCTGAATAAATAACCCCGAGTCCCTGCAGTGCGTGAGAGCAGCGTTCACCTCCCTAATTGAAACGTGGTGACAGAGACACTCTGGGTTTTGCTTTTTTGTTTTAATGCCAGGATTTTGGGCGACCTTTTCTTTATTCTTTCTGGTTTTCCTTTCTTTCTTTCATATTTTTTCCTTCTATTTTTCTTTCTACTTTTCCCTTCTTTTTGCTATTTTTCTTTCTACTATTTCTGATTTTTCTGTCTATTCTTCCTATTGTCTTTGTCTTCCTATTTTTTCTTTTTATTCTTTTCTTTCTATTTTTTCTTCCTTTTTAATTTCTTATATTTCTGGTTTTTCTTTCCATTTTTTATTTCTACTTTTTTTCTTCCCATTTTTTTCGCTTCCATTTTTTCCCCTTCTATTTTTCCCCCCTCTCTATGAAAGGTGAACCAACACTCCACAGGCTGCCTGCCAACTATTTGCCCTATGGAGGCCCTTTGATTCTGACAATGCCAAAGGTTTATGACAGCTTGAGAAGGGGGGTGATTATAGATGCATTATGCTTTTTGCTCAAAGCTGTATCTGGAAAACACAAACCTACAGCCAAAATATGGAGATGCTTTGCCTTTTCAATAAAACATCCCTGACAGGGCTCGCTGGAAGAGGAGGGAGAAAAACGAACTCAGATGAGCCCCTGGTGATCCAAAGGGATAAGAACTCACTTTGGTTTAATATAAGGTTAATGGTGAAGCACAGTTTTGTTTGCCAAGGCTTTGGGACCACTGTACAGGAAGGGACTGCTTGGGTGGAGGAATGAGTTTATTCATGGGGCTGTTTCCCACTGGCTTTGGTTGAGACGATGGCATGTTTTACTTGGCTGTACCAACTAAAGTGAGTGTATTTACATAGACATATATATTGAAAAAAATAGGGTTTCCACAGTAAAAAGAGGAGGCAGGTGCAGGCTGGGGTCTGGCAGATGTTATATTCCCCATTCTGCAGTTGGAAAGCCCAGAGCACCTTGTGCCGGTGCTGGATCTCCTGTGTCCTGCCGCAATCCTGGGAGAAAACCTAACATTGACACATCACAGGAACCCCCAGGTCTGTCTAATGAGTGTTTCTTCTCTCTGTGATACCTTTCATACAAGCAGGGAGTGGCACTGGAAACTTTTTATTCCCAAAGCCTGGAGTCGAGGTGTGGGAGCGGAAATATGTTCTGATGCCAAGGGTATGGTGTGCCAAGGGACGGATCTGCCCATGGCTTCAATTGGCACTGTCACCATCAGAAGGTTTGAGCATCCTCAGGTGGCCTCAAGGATCCAGCTGTGCCATTTCCCCCACATTGCTACCTCAGAATGCCTGGTCTCCACATGGATGGCAATGGGATCAGGGTGGGAAAATAATCCTCTGTTATGTTATCATTGAGCTGATGAGTTAATAACCTCTTTTTCATTCCTAGTTTTGGTGTCGGCATTGACTCCAGCAGTTCAAGGGACGGAGAAGCCAGTTTGACCTCATCCTGCCTCTCTGTTTGGGCAGCATCTCAAAACTCTCAGCTGAGGCTTGACCACTGTTGCAGTCCTTGACGAGTCCTGCTGGTTTCTTCAGAGGAGTTGGAACATTCCCACCTTTTTCACCCTCGGATGGCAGGTAATAATTTATCCCCAAATAATGGCTTGCAGAATGAACCTTAAGGCATACCTCTCTGAAGAGACACTCCAGCAATTCCTGCCATAGACCCATTGGAAATGACAATTACTGCCCCATAGCATTTATTGCAGCTCTGCATTAGGGAAATGGATGAAGACTCAAACCAGCCAAGCTGTGTTTTATGGAGTTAAATGATATTTTTTCTCTTTAAAATCACCATACCATTTCAAATCATGATAATATTTCTGGCTGCTCGTGCTGTGTCCAGTCTCCTATAAGGAGAAGTGCGTATGGAAAGCATCTCCCGAGGGAAATCACATCCTCTACCCTCCAAATCTTCCTTTCCTGAGACTGGAAAACTTCTGCTTTCTCCAATACCTGCCCAAATCACCATGAACTTTACAACAAACTTCCTTTCTCACAAGACAAAGGGTACAACCTCCTCCTCTTGCTGCCGCATTAAAATACCCCCGCTCCGCAACTAACCCATCTCTCCCCCCGCCCCTAGGTAAAAACCCAACATCTAATACTCCCCAGAGCATGTCCATGGCTTGACAGCCTTCAATAGGTTAATTTTTCAAAGCAGTAAGCTGATATTTCTGCATAAAATGCACATCTGCAGGGTAAATGCTATTAAGTGTGGGTGAATTATGGTCCCAGAGTACAGATCACTTGAGCCTTAATGCTACAAGCACCTTAATGTTTTTTTGAATGGAGTTGCTGCTAATTGTTTCCATATGATGTCTTTCCCCCTTTTTTTTTGTCTTACATCCCTAAGGTTTTTGTTCTACCATGTACAATGCTACAAATAACAAGCAAGGAGGGAAATTACACTCCATTTAAGACAGATTCACACCCGTTTGTGGGTCTTTAGGCTTTTTTGGTGCCTTCTGGTGCAGTTCTACTCACTGCAGGACTCCAAGATGGGGTTTTCCCCCTCAAGTTAATGCCGTGCTCTCCATCTGCATCTGCAGATCTTGGTTTGATGATCTTTGGATCTCCATCTGCATCTGCAACCTTATCTGCATTGTTTCTTCCTCCTAGCATATCACATGTACCTGAGGCTACTGGAAGCAAAACTTCCCCTGTGAGGAAATGCGAGTAATAAAAAGGGCTTTTGGGGAGCAAAGCTCATTGATCTGAGGTAGGAAAGGAGGATACAGATCCTTGGAGAATATGCAGCAGTTTCTGGTCCACAGAGGTATCTGCAAACCTGCAATGACGTCTATATGGGTGATGGCAGGAGTGGGGTGCTAAGCACTGGGGTTTCCTCTCTCAGCATCCAGATTTGACTGCTCAATGCATCCAATCTGAGTAAAACCCCTGGGAAATCATACCCAGCACTGCACCTTAGCAGCTCTAAAACCATTAGAGCATCAAACCACATCCCACCAAAGAGATACTTTTGCATCCAGGGTTTCATATGTCCAGCAAGAATTTTGATTCCACTTTCTGCCTTTTCAAACAGCAGAAAATGAATGAAAACTACCAAAAAAACCCCTTTCTGAATGGCTTTTTCATTCCTGGGGGAGCAGGAGATAGGACTGGTGCTGGTCCTTACAGCTTTCACCTGCAAAGGTGGAGGGAAGTGCTGCGCTGGAGGTTGCTCTTGGGAAATCCATGTACTACACACTTAAAGCCAGTTGTAACATGGGGATATCAGCTTGCAAAAGAGAAGGAAAAGAGGGCTTTTTAGGGAAAACATGGCTTGTTAAGGTCTGACTTCAAACGCCCTGCGCAGCTCCGGTGGGAAGGCAGGAGGGCAGCGGGATGCAAAGCAGAGCTTTGACATAAAGCAGAAGGTGCTGGGTGATGGGAGCTCTTGATTTACAGCCTGTATTTTTTACAGCCAGGTCTCGGGGGTTTACAGTAGAGCCCCAAAGCAGCCAAATTAATTAGTATAACGAAAAGCCCACAGGCTGCTGGAGGCTGTTGCTATACATCAGCCCTTTAATTAAAGCCTAAATCTCTTATTCTGGTCATGCATAGGTGCACCTCAGCTGTCTATAATATAATTAACCTCTATAGCAGTGCAAGGGAGAGCAAAATCTGGCCCAAAGGATGTGGATAAGCAGATTTTTAGCTCTTGCTGGAGTTCAGTTCAGGTCAGGCTGTGGTGGGGCCTGTGCTGGGTCTAATATTTACCAGGAGAGCTAAAATAGGTTAAGGCATTTGGCTTCTGGGCAAAGAGGAGATACACAGGGATGCCGGGATGACCAAGCATCTGCAGTGCCATGGGGACTGCAAAAGAGGGAGATCCATCCCAAACCAGTCAGAATCTGGATTACAATCTTCTGAGGGCTGCAGCAGTGTCCAGGCGCCTTCCCCTGGGTGTGAGGGTAATGGTGCATCCCAGGGAAATGCTGAGGAATGGGAACTGCAAAAGGCATTTGTGAACCAAAGCCAGGGAACTTCTGGCAGCTTAATACAAAACAAACTCCTTCATTCATGAAGTGTGTGCTCCTGCCAGGAGTAGTTTTGCATCCACCTGTGCTTGTGTCACTTGGAATTGCAGTTCTCTCACAAAGAGTGGCTCTGAATGAATGTATATACATGTATGAGCCTGAGAGGATATATGCATGAGACTATATTTGTATATACTTGTGTCTTAATAGCTACGCAATGTGTTTGAATTTAAAGGGAGGAAAAAGGTTCATGAAGTGTTCAGTCTTTTCTATATAAGGAACTTAATTTGAATGAAGTGAAGGAATTAATCAAAAGCATAATTGCTCTTCCCAATGAACTCCCCACACTGATATTCCCTGTCTGAACCAGCAGTGCCAGACTCACACCGGGGATCAGTTGCATCCCTAAGCTCCTCACCTCTCCTTTGGTGGAGGCTGACAAGAGCTGCTTTTAGATTAGACCAGGCTTATTTGCTGGGCTAAATATGGCCACATAGAAAGTTGCATGGCGTAAATTCGTCTGACTTCAGTAATTAGCCAGAAGGAAGTTGACCCAACTAGTAAACCTTTACAGAGAGGGAATTCATTAAGCAGCTCGGCTATGCCAATCACAGGGCTGATTTTGCAAGTCAAAGAGGATCTTATCCTTTAATTGCGTTTTCTTTAGTGGTTTTGCCAGAAAAAAAAAAAGGCATCCTTGTCATTCCCAGGCTCCAGCAGCTGAATGAAACAGTGGGAGTGGGGTTTGGGATTGAGGTTCCTCATCTGAAGGGTTGCACTGCCATCTCCAGGTCTGGCTTGCACAGCCACAGCCCAAGAGACACATCCCGAAGCCCAAACATTATCCCTGGTTAATTCTGCAGTGGCTTTGTAAAGAAAAGTATTAACATGTCTCTCATTGAAGAGATTTTAAACTAAAAACCCGCTTGTCTTCTTTTCCCTGTAGGAATTTATCACTGGGAAAAAAGCCAGCCTGGGCATTCTGCTTGCAGCGACAGCGGGATGCAGTGAAGCTTTCTGGGTCCCCTAAACATCGGTCCGTCCGTGCATCGTGCAGGGATGCAGCATCCCAGCGTCCCCATGAGATGGCACTGGAGCTGCAGCGTTGGTGCCAGCCCAGGCAGGTTTTCCACCTTGGATTTGGTGGGTAGAATTGTGTCTTTTTTTTGGAAAAAGAAAATAAAATTATCTCATTTTAAGGGCTAGGTCCCCAAAATTTCTTGCATTTGCTTAGCTGACATAGGGCTGGGATTTCTTTTCTTCCTGGAGACTTGAGTGAGGCGTGGAGCAGATCATAAAGAGGGAAGATGCTGGAAATCAAACAGATTGAGACATGGGGCATGCAGCAAATCAAAGCAACCTGGGGACCTCTTTGCAAACTGCTTGTCTCTAGCCCTGCTTTTATACCCTACCAGTGGCTGAGAAGCTGGTGCAGGAGCTGCCAGGCTGAGCTTTAAATCCCAAATTCTCTGAAATAAGGGTCTGAACACACACGGAAGGTGCTGGTGGGCAGGCCTTGGGCTGTGCATAAGTGCAGATTAGTGTATATGTTAGTGCATCTATTAGTGCATAAGCAGGGATTCATACAGAGCAACCCAACAGGTCTCCTGCTTTATACTCTCACTCCGTTTCAGTGCCTCTCTCATCCAGGCAGGTGTCTAAGCATTTATTCCTGCTTGGTTACACTCACAAAACTCCTGCAGGACTTTGCCTGCTGTGGAGGCATGTTGGGATGCTCCAAAATGATGCATAATTCTGCTGGGACCTCCAAAATCTCCTGAATCTTTCAGCTTGGCCAGGGCAGGATCTGAAAGGCTGTCATGACTATATAACCTCAGATAACCTTATCCTTGACTAGTAATGGGATTAGAAACTCATTTTCCCATTGGGCTTCAGCAAAACACCCAAGATTGGCACCGAAGTACATATTAATATCAAAGCCACTGGAAAACACCATCAGGGAGAACCTGGCAACCAAAAACCCACATCAGGAAATCACCTCCAGGGACAAACGATATCAGCTGCTGCCTGCACAGAGCTTTGCTCACCATTCAGTAGCTCCGAGGTTTACCACACGCTGCCATTTACCTGTGGGAAAACTCATGTAATTCTGTCCAGGCAACTCCTCTGTCCCCTTTATGTCTCAATGCAAAGCAGGTGAAATAAAGGCATTAAATGAAAGCAATATGCAGGGATTTTCCCCCATATCCTCTTTTCATCCCTGGATTTTTTCTGAGCAGGCTGTACAGAGCGAGGCACATCTAGGGTGTAAATACAGCCCAGTTTTAAATTGCCTCACAATGTGTCTATATATAGAGGTTGTATATAAGGAAGAAGTTCTTTACTGTGAGGGTGGTGAGGTGCTGCTCAAAGAAGTGGTAAATGTTCCATCAGTGTTCAAGGCCAGGCTGGACAGAGCTTTGGACGATCTGGTCTAGTGCAAGGTGCCCCTGCCCATGGCAGGGGGCTGGAACTGGATGATTTTACAGTCCTTTCCAACCCTAACTATTCTATGATTCTATGATACACATATCTCTACAGCCAGGATGCTCTGCCAGTGGAAAATCAAAAGCCTATATCTTGCAGGAATTTATTTGTATTATTATTATTATCAAGCTCAGGGAAAACAATTAAAACTTCGCCTGAAAAACCCACCCCAACTACCAAACCCTGCAAGAAATCAGCGCCTGCATTTAATCCACAGTCTTCAAAAGTTTCTTGGAAAGCTTAATTAAATGGTAATTCATCTGTGCATTGGCTCTGCCTTGGAAAGCCTGATAATGCCAGAGTCTTAATTAAAAAAAACTAATGCAGCTTTTAGTTTTTATTCTGCTAGTTCAAGGGGAAAAATCACCAGCCAGCACTGTCAATAGAGCTGAAGGATGCCTCAGCACTGCATTGATTTTGTGCTGTTTAAATTCCCAGTGTCAGTTCAGGTAATCATATTAAATGTTACTCCAGATTTATTTATTTATATGCTCCTACGGGCAAGATGAAAGAGCACCAGAGTGGTTTTAGCACCCCTAAATATCTGTGACCCCCAGAGGTGAGCATCTCCCATGGTGAGGGGATATTTTCCCCCTGCACCTCTCAGGTTGTTTTTGTGCCTCCATTTGAAGTTTCCCAATAACCTTTAAAAAGCTTCTTTCCCTTCAAATCAGTGGAGGTTTTTGATGGAGAATTGGAGATTTAAGTTTATCTGATCCATTTTAGAAGTTCCTTTTGGGTTGAAAAAGGCTTTTCCCACTGCCCTAACATCAGAATCATTTGCCATTACTTCTGTCATCCCCAAATACACCAGCATTGATGAAATCAAGACATCACCCCAGGACTTCCCATCTCTCCAGAGCCTCCAGCTTATCCCTTTCTCTAACCCATTTTGGGGGAATCTTGCCTTTTTTATTCAGCAGGAAACCAGGAGTAAAAAAATACCTGAAGTCAAGAAGCTCCTTTGGGAGTATCTCCATAGAGGTCACCTGCAGAAAACATCCTTGTGGCAATAGTTTTGCTGCCAGACAATGGCAGAAAAGGGCTGATTTTGCTAAAGATTGTACTCCTGCACCAGCCACCGGGGAAGTTATGGACAGTCTGGAGTGGATTTACCAGCTTTGGTGGGTTTAGGTAACATCGTGCTAACAACTTCGGAGCTTTGGTGCCTTTAATCACTTCCATGTAAGAAAAAGATTGGCAGGAAGAAAGTAAACCAGCTCCTGAAGATATTTTTTTGTCTCTAACTATCCATTGGGATACAGCATTGCTGTTGGGAAATGGCATTTCGGGGTGAAAGCCTCATCCGGTGGTTTTTCTTCCACCTTTTTGCCACACACTGATAGGGAATAGGGAAATATTTCTCTGACTTTGCTGCTGGATTTGGTCTCCTTGCAGCTACAGTGATATAAGGACCTCTTTAATGCTAATTAATGCAATGACACAATGAATTAATACTGTATTAGGCAAAGCTGTTAATTATACCCAAAGAAAACAAAAGAATAAAGGGAATCAAACCAGAGAGAAGTGACAACCAGTACTTGGCTTCCCTCTCAGCATCCCTCCCAAACAGCCTGTTCTGACTCAGTCAAGGGGAAAACCAACCTCAGGAGCATCTTCCTGGGAGCCCTCAGGGGTGCAGGTTTAATTTGGAAGGAGAAAGAGGTCTTCCCTTGCCCTTCAAAGTTGCTCGAGGTACTTGGTTAAGGATGAACAGCATCCTCATTTTCCTGATAGGCAAAACGGAGGCAGTGAGGTTTTCCCTGGGAGATGGGTGGGATTCAGGCTCAGATCAGAAAACCCATCATGGGGAAATGCAGCCACAAAGCCAAATCCAAATAAATCATTACGAATGAGACAGTTTTATGCTGTTGGTGGAGATGCTGTGGTCTGCCAGGGCAGCTGAGTTCAGGCAGCCGTGGCTTAACCCCTCCATCCCATGTAAAATCCTGCTAAAATAGAAGGGATGCAATGGACTTGTAGGAGGTCAGCTGAATTTATAAGCTTGTCTGGCTGCTTTTCCTTCCTGTCTCCTTCTTCCAGCATCTATCACTGAAGATTATAGCCCTTTAATAGTGTCCTTCCCCTCTCTATTTAGTACAGGAGCTAGGATGAGCCTTGGTCTCTATTTTTCCCTTTCAATGCCATTAAGTACATCTCTCACCGGCTTTTCGCACGCAAAGGGACACAGTGCTTTGGAGAAACCATCTCAATGGCTTATTTCTCTTAACTCATCTTTGCTTCCCTTCTGTCTGCCTCTCGCCCTGTGAGGTCAGCTGGTAAATGAAATCCTGCTGCAGCAGCCATTCCACTTTCACAGAGGAAATTTGGGGGGGTTTTGGGTTGCTTCAAGCCTAAGTTGGTGGCTGCTGAGGTCAAGAGGATTTGGGTGTACAGCAAAAATGGGCTCTGGTCTCTCAATTCAGCTAAGCAGCTTTGGTGAGTCTTAGAGGAGGCAAAATGAAATGGGCACAAGCTCATGGACTAGGTATTATATAGGGGTTAACAAGGGGATGAAGGCAAGGGGGAAAGTAATACACCTAATTCTGGCTGGGTGTGCATAAGGGCGGAAATAACATCCCTTTTGATCAAAATGTGCAATGCAGTTATATATAATACATCAGAAAGGAGCTGGGCAGGACAGCCAGATGCTCACACTGCCTGTTTGTACCCCCTTTTCCTCCTGCATCTTTTTGGTACCCCCTGAAAAATGAACAGCCTTGAAAGGGTTAAAAAGCACACTTGCCAAATAGGAATTAAACTGTGCTAATATCAGCTAAGTGACTGCTCAGGGTAATAGCAGAAGAGACAAATTATGTGGCATGTATTTATAAATAATAAAGTATAATTTATTAATAATCTGGAATTGAACAAAGAGTCTATGAAGCTTAATTAATTATTACTTGTAAAGTGCTTTTGAGATTATTGGATAAAAGCTGCTACAGAAGTGAAAGGTATAGCAAGAAAAAACACAGCAGTTGATGTGTTATCCTGGGATGGGGAGGGGAAAACACGGTGCCCCAGGGACACCTCATCCCCCTGCACCTGTAGTTCCTGTAATTGAAGCTTGCAACCAGTTTGGGCCACTTTGAAAATGCTTTTTGAGTTTTACTTAAGCCCATGGACCTTAAGTGCAGTCTAGTGCCTGGGTGCTGTTACTGATGGCTGGTTTGAAAGAGGTTTGAAAGGTTGTGGGGAAACTGAGTCACAGAGCAAAAACGTTAAAGTTATCCCAAAGTGAACATATGGATCACCTCTAGTAGGTAGGGGAAAGCAAAAATCAGGAGATCCACCAGATTAGGGGATGAAATTGTTTTCCTCTGCAAGCAGGGGTCTGCTCCTGCTTGAAAATCAGTGCAGTGCTTTCGCAGCAGTGCTGCTTCTCCATTATTCTTACCTCTGGCCCCAGCATTGCCAAATACCTTCCAAACAGAGGAGATGGAGCTTTCTGCTTCATCTACCCCACCCAAATCGCCATCAGCATCTTCCAGGAGGTGATTTGTCCCCACCCAAATATCATCACCCACCTCCAGGATGACTGTCCATCTGTGCCTAATGATTCTGCCAGCTGGATTTGGGCTCACTCACCGTCCTCCCTCCTGCTCTAAATGATCCTTTTTACACATCCTAGGTTTCTATTTTTATTGAAAACTTGAATTGCCAATTTGCCCTCTTGCCAGCAAGGAATGCAGCAGCAGCCACCGTAAGTATCCTCCAGAGTCATAAAAGGAGGCATTACTGAGTGATGTAAAAGCAACAACTATTATCTAGGTTACATCTTTTAAAGTATATATAGCTTAGAAAAGAAGGCTTGGTAGAGCTGGGGTGGTGGTGGGGGGGTTGGGAGGAGAAAGATCTCTGCTTGCTGGGTGAAGCTTTGATTTATACCAGGGAAGATTTCTCTAAGCTCCTTGCTGCTCTGAGAAAGGGGGGAGAGACTTGCTGTTCTGAAACCTCCTGAAACTCCAGGTTCTTTGCCTGCTAAGTTCCTAGTTCATGGTCATTGACCAAAACAAGGGTGTTTACACCACAAATAGCCAGTTTGAGATTGGCAGCTGAGGAAGGGTTGGATGTCGATTGCTGTCTCCAATGCACGCTATTTTTGTGCTTTCACTGTTTGATGGAGAAAGAGCTGTTGATGGGATCTGTCTTCTCACTAACCTTGATTTCTAGAGGAAAATAAGTCTGTGCTTTCTAATCATCATAGATTTAAAAAACAAACAAATCTGTCTAAGTTAATGAAGGCCGCACAATCAGCCTGATGGCATAAATCATGTTATTGCATAGAAGACATTGACAAATGACACCCAAAAGTGTCCAAGGGAGGAAAACAAACACCATGACCCCCTCCCAGTATTTCTGGGAGGAATGCAGGATTCAGCAAATGCATCAAATCTCCATCTCAGACTATTATGGTAACTCCAGATTCAAAAGGAAAAGAGCAAGTGACTTGGAAAAGGGGTGCTTGCAACTGATTTAATGCCAGCATCAGTTTAGATGTGAAATATCCAGGTTGGAATTCGTCTGCTGTTAAAGAATGCTGTTTAAACTCATGGATCATGCTTTTATTTCCCCATCTCCCTAATGTACACCAATGGCTCTGTGACTTCTTCAGCTTGAACCGCCCTGAAATAAGAACTTTCTGTAGCACTGAGAAACACCATGGTCTTTGGCTCCTTTAGTTTTTTTTTCCTTTTAAATGCTTTTTAAAGTGCCACTGTGTTCTTTTGGAGTCATATTAACCATGCAATAAATTTGCATAATGTGGATCCATAATGTTTAATCAAAGCCTCTCTGGAAAGCTGTTATTGTCCATGAGCTCTCATAAATTCTCACTATCACCTCCATGTTAAATACTAAAGCTGCCCGGGGTATATTGTGCACTAATCGCTTGCAACATTGAGTTTAAAAGAAATTATCTCTTTTCTTTACCTTCCCTTTCTGTGTGAGCAACTTAAGCCTCCAAAAGGCCGGTGTGGAGGCATTTTTAGCAGGAAACACTGCAGGAGGGGAGCAAATCACCAATTTCTTTACCAGCATCCAGAGGTGGGGTTATCCATCCCCATCACAGCGAGGAGGGAGAGGATGAATGCTCATGCATCTGCATGGCAGAAAGAGATGGAGAACTGAGTGTCAAAACCATTTGCACTTGGAAAATTATAAGACTCAATTAAGTCCTGGGTTTCTTTTTTTTAAAGCTTTTAATTTCCTTTAAATGAGCTAGGCAATAAGGCATGACGGGGGGGAGGCTGCAGAGCTGCAGTCGTACCCACGGGTTGAACCTTAAGAGACAAACTGAATCCTCCCCAGAGCAACCTGGCCATAAAAGCCCCTCCCTGGGGCTGCAGGATGAGGTCCCTTACAGCAAACAGAATGAGTGTGTGTGGGGGGGGAGGAATTGCCCCACTGACCCCATCTGTGTGATATTCTCCTGCCCTTGTCCTAGGCAGTTCAACCAGATGACTGTTGTAGTTCCTTTCCAACTGAAATACCCTAGTCTAGTCTATTGTCAACAGCACTTTTAGCTGCAAATGCTGCTATCAGCCATCATGTTACCCTGGAGGTGTCCACCAGCTCCATGCTGCTGTCTCCTTTCAGACCCATCTGCTTTGGTGAGCATCCTCAAGCTGGAATAAAACCAGGAGGGCCCCTTAGCTACTGGCACAAGGGGAAAAGGTTTGATGTGGGGGAGGAAAGCAGATTAATTTGGGACATAGTTCTTCGGTGCCTCCAAAACTTTAATAGCGGTGAAATGGAAATTAAAGTCAAAGAACGCTGTAGAAGAAGGTTCTTTTTTTCCTGCTTTTCAATGATTTGAAAAATTAGGCCTGAAACACAAGAAAAAAAAGAGAAGAAGGAAGCCAAACCCATATAGTTTCCTAATTTCTGAGTGTTACCCAATTATGAGAGATTTGGACCAGTCCTTCTGAGTGTATTCATGATACAAAAAGGGCTACAAATAATAGCAACTTATGGGAGGTGACATCTCCAAGCCTCTTAGGAGGCTAATTCTATAACAACATTAATTCAACGTAATGCGTTCATGAATAGAGATTGGGCTAATCAGGTTTTGAAAGTTAGGCAGCTTATTCTTGCCGATCTTAATTTAACTAAGTGCCTACTCTTGAAAGGCATCACCGTTCCAGCTTATTTCAGCACTTCCCTTAGAAAAAAATCCCTTCTTTTGGTGCTTTCTCCCCTCTTGCTGCTGGGGTTTGCTCTGCATTCAGCTTGTCTGAAAAGCAAAGCAACTGACCCACTGTGGAGACATATACCTTTTCTCTATAAGGAAACATAACCTTTCCTATATAAGATCTTGTTTCACTCTGATCAAAAGGCTTTGTTTTGCTTGGCTGCTTCCCTTTCATTTGCTGTTTAATTATTTGTGCTTAAATTACATTTGGATACATGGAGTTCAAACCCTGCCTTTGGAACCCAGAAGTGTGACACTCTCGGATGCTTACCTTTATAAATTCTTTGCCACCCACCAGTCGGGTTGGTGAATAACTCCAGTCAACAAGAACATCCACGTGGCTGCAAGATGCTGCTCAGCCCACCTGGAGAACTGCTGTTCAAAGATGCTTTCCTCCACCAAGGGGAAGAGCCACCACTTCTCATCTTTCAGTTTTCTTCCTTTTTGCCTTGAAACTGGGCTAACACTTAAAATTGTTTTCTATTTCCCTGCAATTATGTTCAAGCAGTTGGCTTTAAGCTGCTATTAATGTGCGTTTTTATTCCAAAGCCATCTAGCATCCCTAGGTGAATCGAACCCATGTGTGAAGACAGGGGTGGGACAACCCCCTAAAGCAGATTGCAGTGCTGATTGTGGTGTCGGCAGCAGCTGGAGGTATTTCCAGGTGCAAGCACAAGCATATTTTAGCACCTTGTTTCCAGGCAACTGATGACGCCTCCTTAATTACAAAAGAGGGGAAATAACTCTGGTTTTGGAGCCAGGAGCTGGAGAAGATGAACAAGTAGTGATAAGGTCCTACCTCAAACATAGATAACTTAAAAGATTAGCCAGGCAGACAGGCCTGGTGCTCACTGTTGAATTGAAGTCAAATAGATGGCTTAATGCTGGCATCGAATTAAAAAAAGTGTTATTTAAGGATTTAAATCTTGAAAGACCTCATTTCCCAGCTGGCCTCCTAATGGAATTCATGTTAGTTTGGGGACCAGATCCTGCAAGCAGCAAAATGCATCCATCACAAGAGCATTAATATAAAGCTGCTGTAATGCATCAAGAGCCTCTGTATAATGTGCTTGCGATGGAATAATCAAGAGCAGGGCCAATTTCCTTTTATATACAGAAGCTTTTTAGAAGACAGAAAGTAAGGGTCTTTCCTACCACCCTCTTGATCTTTGGTGCCTTTATTATTGTCTGTCTCCTGCAAAAATTGCTGCTCCAGACCCCCATTAACAACCCAAGGACCTGTATCCATCTCTCTGGAAGATGCTGTATTTCCTTTTTTTTCTCTAAAAAATCTCTTGTGGTAGGTTTCTGATGACTCTTATCCTTAAGGATTTGGTCCTGTATACCCATTCTCCAGGTGAGAACCCAAAACCCAAGAGGTTTTCCAAGAGGAAATATTACGTATCTTGATCTTGAGATAGACAAATGACCTTTTATTTCTAAAATGGCTTTAAAAACTATAGTTCCTGGAAGCCTGATTTGCAAACCCATCCAAAGTTCACCATCTGACCATCCCCTGTGCCTCTGGCCTGCATCTGATTACAAGGCAATGATTCAATTTGATAATATCTAATTTTTATTGCAATATCAATAAGGAAAACTGCCAGTCATCTGAGCAATTCCAAGCATGTTAGTGCATTTAGGCCCCTCCAAGCAAGAGCATCCTTAATACTTGCTGATAGAAAAGCAAATTAGAGCAAAGCCCACAGCGAGCGCGGGTGGGGGGACCTTAGACAGGGACAACCGAAGTGTTGGTGAGGTGTAATGTAGAGATATTTAAGCAAACCTAACTCAAAAATACCTTGACCTGAAGGTAAATCTCAACCTGCATTTCTGAGCTGCCACCCAGGTGTCTTAACTGGCAGATTTTCTAATCTCAATCCAAGAGATTAGAGTTGAGCTTCATGTTCTTGATCCACTTTGGCATCTTCTAAATCTGAACTGGGGGAGAGGTTTTTGGGCACAGTTTTGGGAGGCATCCCCTTTTTTTTACTGACAGAATTCCCTTTCAATGAAAGGGATGGAGCTCTAAAAGCTTAACCTTAAGTAAGGTTTCTTCCATACCTTATCCAGCATCTTTAGAGTGATTTAAAGGATTTGGAGGTACCTCAGTTATGACAGATGAATGGACTTGGATAGAAAGACCCTCTTCATCTCAAGCATGAGAAATTGAATATTCCTCGATGTGAAATGCTTTTTGAGCTTGATGGATCTAGTTGGATCTGGTGGAGCAAATCTCAGGAGCCTAAAGGTTTTAATGCCTTAAAAGTTTAAATATTAAAAAGCACAGATTTATTACACAGAGTGACCTTTAAAACCTGTCTCATTAAACTACATCTTCTGGCCCTTCTGGGCCTTGGTGCCTCTGAAGATGAGACTGGGAAGTTCAAAGCAATGAGCAAAAATGGTTAAGAATGTCACCATTTTATAGAGTTTCCTACAAAACTGGAACTTGAAAAAGGGAAAAAAAAAACACCCCTGTCTTAATATCCCCACAGGCTTCCCCATGGAATAATATTTGCTGCCTCTGTTATTGTTTTTCGTTTGAGGAACACCCCCAACAAGGAGGAAATGCTCCTGCCTTTGATGCACCAGTGTGTGACACGAATTGCACCATGTCATGCAAAAAATAGACCTGATTTTATACTGTGCATGTCCCTGAAGAAATCTGAGAGATTTGGGGACACTGGTGAATAAGCATCTTTCTAAGTCCTATCTAAATCACTGCCTGTCTTTGTGTTAATCAGAACAAATAAAACCACCATAATAAAATGCTTTAATCAAAGGACAGGATCGAATTAAGCACAAGATGAGAGATGGGGTTGCATCAGCCATGTGGAGGGATGGAGAGGATGTGATTGATCTTTTTTCTTCCCATCCCTTCTCTTCCCAAATTCAGATGAATTATACATGATGTCTACTTGGATTAGCCCTAACTCGAGGACCCTTTGTGAGATTTGTGGGAGGAGAGCAGATGCAGTGATGCAGGATGGCAGGAGAGAGCCATGAGTAGAGCCTTGGGACACCAAAATCTCCCTAAGAGCTTTCAGAGGGAGTTTTGCAGCACATTTTGCTTTCCCCAGTGAGTTCCCAAGCCCTTCAGCTTTTAAAAGGGCTTTTAAAATGCAGAGTGTTTATCCAAGCTCCCAGCTGGATCGTGCTCCAAGCACACCAGGGAGGGTTAAGAAATACAACAGCCGATGCTGGGTCTGCTTCGCACCAGCATGGGCTGCCCCAACTTACTTCAGCTTCTTTTCTCAGCTATTTATGGGATTTCTTTCTCTAGAACCAAGGGTTCTGTCCTGACTGTAGGGATGGAAGCCAGCGCTTGGGCTGGTGATGTGCCAAGTTGGCTGAAGCGCTTGAAAAGGAGAATTTTGCATCTTTAAGAGGAGTTTGGCACAAATTTACAGCAATGGGGCCATTTGGGAACTTTGCCAGTGGAAAATGGCTTCGATGGCTTCGAATTTCTTATTCTGCTCTGATAACACACACACACAAAAGGGAATTTTAGCAACCTTCAGATGTTCCATTAACTGTGGGATTGAGTTGTGCCATTTGATATTAATACACATTTTTAACACCCAGTGTCATGTAGCTGCCTGTTTCTAAATTGAAGCTTTTTGGAGTTTCACGAATCTCCAATTTCACTCTTTCTCATCCCGATTTGGAGTGAGAAAATGGTTTGAGAGGCTGGGAATTTCAGTGCTACAGACGGTCGTGTTTACAGTTCATTATAAATAAGAGTTTGCAATGCAGATTGAACAGGGCTTGGAAGGGGGAGGTTGTTTACTTGCTCTTCAGCTCAGTCCCAGGTATGGCTGTCACTCTGAATAATTAATTTACAATTAAAAGAATCATTTGCCCCAAGTTTGCTGAGTGCATCTTCAGTTTTCTCACCTGCACCAAAAAAAAAATATAATAATCAAGAGTGTAATAAAATAATGTGATAACTTCCTCAAATGCAATTTGCTGCTCTTCCCTGTAAAATCAATCTAATTATAGACACACATATTAAATGGATGTCACAATCATTGCAAAGGCACCTGAGCCTCAATAGTTTAGAGCAGGCACAGCAAAGAGGGATCTCTTCCACAGGCAGGGGCTGGTCTCAGCCTGTTTCATGACATGTAATTGCATGTCCCTTGAGTGTTAGATAAATGGAGTTTAAGCCCTTATATTCAGGGTATATCAAGAAGAACACCAAGCACTGCACAGGTTTCATGGAATCATAGAATGGCCTTGGTTGGAAGGCACCTTAAAGCCCACCTACTTCTCCCCCCAGCCCTGACACTAGACCAGGTTGCTTCTGGCTTTCAGTGAAATTGAAACAGGCTCTTTGCTCACTGTGATTTTTTGGGGTTATTTCCTCAAGGGCAGGACATGTGGCTCGGGAGGATGTGGAGGGGGATGTGAACCTGGTGTTGATTTTCAGGAGTTATTCATCCAACCACTCACACTAAATATTTTCAGCAGGTTTATCCAGAGGGAGCAGTGAGTGTCTTAAGACACCTGTAGGAAATTATTGAGGGTTTCAGCCAGCTCCCTGGTGAAGCATGAAGACGACAGCAGGTTGGCTAAATGCCAGACCAACATTCTGGGGGCAATTCTTGCTATTTTTCATCACTCCACACTGATTTGTCAAAACCTATGCAGAAGGCTCTGACCAAAAAGTGTGTGTTGAGGGGGGGTTGAAACAAAGCTGGGTATAAAAGTCTGTCCCCTCCCCAGCTTGTACATCTGATATTTTTAAAGCCATTTTATCTTCGCTCTGGTCATAGTGAGGACAATTCCCACAGAGCATCTCACTCCAGTGTAGGCAGAGCCTGTTGGTTTTACACTCTTCAATTAATCAGGCATCTTTTGTGGCTTTCACATGAAGAAATCACCTCCCTATTTGTGGGAAGAATTATACAAAGGATGCCCAGACCTGGATTTTATTGGAGCTCTCTTTCAGACTTTACTAAGCAAATGAATCGCAGGAGCAGAGATACAGGAGAGGGAAGTTAATTGGGTAGCATGGCTGCCTGCAAGGACACAAGAGCCTACGTGTACCTGCTCTGAAGAAGACCTTGACACCTGCAAAAAAGGGTGATTTATGAACCCTATGAAACTATCACTGCATGTAATAAACCCCATACAACCCCAGCTTGAACTTTATTCTGCTGTATTCTGGCATTCAGAGCAATGTTGAGCATCTAATTCTCTGGGTAAGAATTTGCAGGAGCTGGTCCTTCAAGTTTCCTCCTTTTCTAGGTAGAGGTAAGTCAAGTCAGGACTCATTTCTCCAGGCTGAATTGCTCCTTGAAATGCCAGTCTGTGGAGGTTGTGTACCAAGGGTTAAGATCTAAATGACATCCATCACCTTTATAGTGCCTTACACCTAATGTGATGGGGCATTTCTCAGCAGATGAGGGCAGACAGCCACGGTGTTCTCTGGTCATGATGAAGAGATGAAGCAAGTCTGGCACAAACAGATCAGGCACATACCAAATAAATATCGTCTGTGGGTTCTGCATTCATCCCTGTTTCCTTCCATACCCATCCTGTCTCTCAGCTAAAATCTCAGTGTGCCTCTCTGTGATACCCTTGGCCATGTCTGGACATGGGTAGCACTTTTTCTCTCTTTCTTTCCCCATGACAGCTTGTGATAGAGACTGTGCTTACATTTGTAGCCATGGAAACCATTGATTGCTGTTAATGAAGCATCCCGATCCTCCTGGACTGGTTTAATCACATGCAGAGAGTAAGTGTTGGATGCAGTGGGATATTTTCCAGCAGGATCTCATCATTCCCATACAGGCACTGGGTTTTACAGTGGGGACTCTTGTGCAGACACAGCCTTTCCCAACCATCTGCATCCCCCAGCACTAATGCAGAGGGCCCTCCAGTATCCTTCCAGTTAGCAAGGTGTTTGCTGGGATGACAGAAATAAGGATGATTTCCACCAAAGCTTGTTTATGCAGGGATTAGAGCAAGTTCTGGTTGGTCTGGGGACTGAAAAATTGATGTACTTCAATAAATACTCACTTAAGGATTATATAATCCACACTTTGCCTTGATGGGAATGGTGGGTATCTCCAACTCAGCTACCCCAGCTGATATTTCTACCTATCTGGTCCTACACAAATGCTCATTCCATGCCTTAGCTCCTTCCTCTCATCTCTCCCCAGCCTAACCTCCACCCGCCACTCCACTCTGCAGCTGCTTGTTTGATTTTTTAATTATTCTTCATTATATTTAAGGCAATTTTTGGGGAAAAAAAAAAGGAAAAAAGAAGAAAAAAGTTTATGGCAATTTGTGCTGCTTTGTAATTAGAGCCAGCGATTAGAAAATCTTTTGCTTCATGATGGAGTTTTCCTTTAAAAAGAAAAAAAAGAGAGAAAAAAATCAGTAAAAGGGAATAGAAAAGGGCCGCCAAAAGAGCTCAAAGACTAGAATTAAACAGATTATATCTCATTACTTCCAAATGGAAAGGAAAGTTACAGCTTATTAGAGCAGTTGCATCTGCAGCTGGGCAGGAAGGGAAGCAAACTCCCTCTGCAGTAGCAGGCTTGGGTTGTGATAGTGGGTTGCAATTGGCTTTGAGGGGCTGATGTTTTTCCAAGTCTTCTGCTCTTGGTAGGAAATAGATGACTTTTTAGATTGGTTTCTGTTTCTTTTGTTCTGTAGGCTGACTTTGTAGATAAATGCCACCTTGATTTCAGCCCATTTAAAGGCCAAAGCTAATCAAATACCATCCTACAGCCTGTGCATCTCCCCTTCCCAGTGTCATTTCTAGATGCTATTCATGTGCAGTGCTCAGGGTGAGAGATCCCAAAAAAAGAAAGGAAGAAAGGATGAATTTGGGCATCTTAAAATGAGTTGTTAAACTGCCCTAAGGTGTTTTTTGGTCTGCAAAACCAGACAAATTCAGGCTAAAAACATTCAGGTAAAGTGTCTCTTTAGGCACGCAGCATGCATTGGTGTGGATTACAGGGCTGTTTGGCATCCTGCCCCCTTGTCATCCCTCCCCTGCAATCAGGAGTCCATCTCGACCATTTTCAGCTGCTCATCCTAATGCCAGGGGAGGGCTCCAGCATTGCCAAGCTGTTTATTTCTCCCTGTGACAAGTTGTGAATGTGTGAAAAACGGGTTGTGCAGAAAAGGGAGGGTTTTGGTTGCACCCTCTTGTGGCTGCTCGAGCATCAGTTTAACACATAAAGGCTTGAGGGGTTTATACTTCCTAACTGAGCATCTCAGGGAAGATCTCTCATTATAGGGAAAGACTCTCAGGAGACTTATCCTGATGGAAAATGGTGTTTGGTTGAGGGAAGGAACAGCAGAGCTGCCTCCTTGAAGGGGGACCTATGCAGCAGAGACCTAACATAATCATTACGCACATAGCTGAGCATTGTGCCTATGAAATCACACATTGTCAGCACAGGGAGCTCCTGATGTCCAGGCTTTGGGGAGTTTTCAGCATGAAATACTCATTTGGGGTGATATCTGAGCTCTTTTATTTGCCAAAAGCATGGGGAGAGGAGCTGAGTGGACATACATGAAGCTTTCCTCCCCAAACCAAGCTTCGGTATCTCAGCATCCCGTGGGTTTTGCCAGTCCTTGGAGAGTAGATGATGCTGAACTCTTGGTGCCATGCACAACTCTTTTCCAGGCAGCTGCTGACCTTAACAGAGCAAGTCAGAGCTGAAGACAAATACAGGCAGACAATGAACCCCACTTAATTGGAGCTCAAGGCCTCTACTTGTGCTGTCTTCTCTTTTTTTTTTCCCCTTTCCTAAGGAATTTTTTCATTAGTGAATAGCAAAAATTATTTAGGTGCTTGACAGCTCCAGAGTGGTTGTGGATTTGCAGCATGCATTAGCTGGAAAGTTTATCCCAGCCTTAATAGGCATGAAGAGGGATGGATGCATTTTAACTAAACCAGGGGAGCTGATTGCTACCTAAATAACTAATTCATCTTCATAGCAGACACCTGTCAACAGTTAGTAAAGAGGAGTTGCACCCAAGGTCGAGCCAATTAGTTGTAGAGGAGAGCCGCAGAGGAGGGTACTTATAGATGCAAACAGCTCTGGAGTACATAGGTGTCTGGATATGGAGTGTGTGGCCTAGCAGTGACCCATGTTGGTGGATCATATGAGCGCCTGTTTGGGATGCTTCAGGTCAGTCCATGTTTCTGGTGAATCAACTTCATCTATTTTTAGTGCTGGTAAAGAGCGGGTGGAAGTCTAGAAAGGTTTTCGAGAAGCAGAAGAGAGTTACTTGAGGCTGCCTTGGAAGCATTTAAAGGAGATGAGATGCAAAAGTTCTGCTTTCAAAGGTGTGACAGATGGGAGAGGAAATGAAACTGCGTGAGGATCTAAATGGGTCATGGCAAAAAAGCTTTTCAATAGTTTTCAGTGTCATAAGGGATCCATAGAACCTTCTGCCTGCCTGTATAACTCAGCCCATTGAACTCCACCAGAGCGAGGGCAAGACTTTGGCTGCTTTCTCATCTCTTCTGTATTGGAGAAAAACAACCTTTGTTGGGATTCAAAGGTCTTAAACCCACAGAATTGCTTTTGCAGATGCATTTCCTCCTTTGCTGGGGACACTGCAGTGAGGCAGGCAAGGAAAACCACATATGCAGATCCCAGCTTTGGGCCAGAGGTCAAAATGATCCCCATATCTGTCCCACCATCCCTGTGCACCCCAAACCCATCTGCTGTCCTACCTGTCCTTCAGAACAGAATTTGCCCAGCACTAAATGTGAGCTGTCACTGTAACAGCCTCCTGTGGCTTGTGCTGCCTTGTGATTGAAGCTTCCATTAACTTGTATTTCCCTTTTATTTTTCCTCCTTTCCCCCCATTTTTTTGCTTGAAGCTCTGCTCTCCTTAATTTGATTTTTTTAGTTGTTTTCCTTAAGCACCATTGCCACTGCTCTTGTTTAATAAGTAGCTAATCAATTCTGTGGGATTGCTGCAGCCCCACTGCTCCCAGCCATGCTGAAATGGGATGCTCTGATTAATTTCCCCCCTCTCCTGATTGTTTGCCAGCAATTAACTCTGATAACTCCCCCTCGTGACTTGGGGGGTGTAGGAATTTGTATTTCCAAGGTGCTAATGTTTTGCCCTGTGGCTGGTGATAGGCTCTGGAGATGATACATTTCCCTGGTTAGGTTGGAAATATTTGGGATGGAGCATGCTTGGCAAAGCATGGATGACTCTCTGTAGCTTCACTTGCCTGCAAGAGTTGTTTAGGAACAACAACAAAACCCCTCCAGTTAAATAAAACCTTATTCCTGCTTTTTAAGGGGATTTTTTGGCTAAGCTCTCGGGGTGTCCAAAACAAGGATAAGCAGTCCTCAGTTTTTGCCTGCTCTTTGTTCTGTGCATGTTTCCCTTTTGCTTTCTTACTGGGTTACTCTACTGTTCATAAGACTCTGCTCATCATTGACTACTCCTACAAAGCCACTTTGTGGAGGTGGAAATATTATTCTGGAATAGGTGTAACCAGCGATAATGGTTAAAGGATGGTTTGTATTCACAAAGAAAGCAAAACTGGGCTTGCTGCGTGCGAAAATCACAGCCATGATCCAAAAGATCCCGTTGTGCTGTGCCCTTGCAACATGAACAAGCTTCAAATTTGGAGCATCTAAACCTGTTTTCACATAGGAAAAGGTGAAATTGGGTCAATTGAGTGAACTATGATCTATTATTCAGGGTAACTTGGAGAGCTTTGCAATATTTTTGAGGGGAAAATTAGATTCTGTATAGCACAGGAGTAGTTACTTTTCCACTAAACCCCTGAAAGCCTATCTTCTAAAGATAATAAACCATGATCAGTTCACCTGGGTTTCCATTTTAACTCACTCTGAAAGAGTAGTTAAGCCTCCCTCCCTGTTTGTGAAGACACCTACTCTACATGCTTGTAGCACACCAGATAATAGACCTAAGAGTTATAACGTGGTGATAAAAATAATGCATAGATAATGGAATAATTATCGAGTGCTTCCTCCAGGAATGCAAATTGGAGTGTGCTGGTTTTCCCCCATGTACAGATTTTCACAGCCAGCCTTTGGACCAAGCTGAGATGTTGCATGGGAAGTGAGCAAAGCAATTAACAGGCTTTGATAAGTTCTGGAATACCAGCCCTAGTGTTCGTCAATAGGCTTGTCTACACACAGGAGCCTGAAAGCCCACATGGGGACACCTCTCTGTACAGAAAAGCTCCTTTTTGGTTTTCCCTCCCTTTCCTCCACCAAAACCTCTTCTGTAATTTGCTCTAGATAAGCTCTTGTGCCTTAAGTTCTTTAATTTTTGTTAAACCTCCATGTCCAGACCATAAGATCCCTGCATGCTGATTCACAAAGGTTTCCTCATGTCTGGAGCATCTCTTGCAGTGGGCGAATCTCTTTCTTGGTGGGAGTCTCAGATGAAATGAATACTCCCCACATTGTCAGCAAGGACACAAGGGGTTTGACCTGCATTAAGTTCTCTTTCCTGTGTTTGTTCCTTACAGCTGGACTTTGCAGTTCAGGGGTAATTCATAACATTTTCAAATTATTTACAGTGTTGGGAGTTGCCCTGAAACATGAGGAAATACTGCAAATAGGCCATGCGGCTGCGCCTAGTTTATCCCATGGAATACATCGGGGCTAGGCTTGGCTGGGTCCAATCAGTCTGTGGGATTTGCTACTGCTGGGTGAAACTAAAAATCAGTAAGAATCAGAGTTCTTTTAAGGCAAAAAACTTCTAAACCAAATGATCAGCCATGTAAGGTAAAATCCATATTCTGGAGGCTTAAATGCTAGAGAGAAGGAGAAATAAAATGCCTATGTGGGATTTTTGCCAGGTTTGTATTTCCACTATATGTAGTGACGAAGATGCTTGTGTCTGCTTTGAAGCACAAGTGGGTCCTCTTTGTATGGGATCATGCAAAATGACCAGGTTTTCTGATCTGGCCTTGGAAATGCCTTTATGTGCATTTCCTGAGACTGAGGATGTAATGCTTCTCCGATTTAGGATTATAAAACATCAAATGAGGTTTTTGCAATGTGGCCAGCTTAGAAACCGCAGCTGCAAATCCTGTCCTTGGTCACTGAGACCCAGAGGCAATTTAGAAGAAACTCTACTGCAGTGGTAGTGCAACAGAGCCCAACGTGCCTCAAAGGTGAGCTCAGTGCACTGGGCCACTCATTTACTTTTAATTTTAAGGTAGAGGGAGAAATTTAATGATAGGATGAAAAGCAGCATTGTTACCTGGACCTGAATCTTTTGTGCATCTGACAGATTTAGCTGAGATTCAACCCACACATTGATAAGGCTCCCCCTTCTTAATGGCTTTATTCTCTTCCATACTGCCATAGATAACTGATTTCCACCAAAAACCTCTTTATTCTTCAAGCAGGGCTCATTTCCCACTACCTTTTTAGACCAGAAGGGCATGGAAAAATAATAAGCACTGTGCACTATGTTCGAGTTAAGAGCCATGATTATCCTTTTGTAGTGCCGGAGTTGGTGTTTTCACAACCCTGGAAGTTTATTTTAAGTGCATCTTTTTGAGGTGAGAAATGGGTGTTTACACTTGAAGTACATGGAGAAGAGCAGTCAGTGCTGGTTAATCTTCCTAAAAAAAGTGAGGGGGCAGTGTGTGGGCATCCAATTTAAAGTCATTGAGTCTTTACCATGAGAGCATCAGTCTTAAAGGAGAACTTCACCATCATGCCAGGGTTAGCCACATAATGGCAAAAGCGATTCAAGATGGGTCTGTAATACCCACCTGACTTAGCTGAACCAAGCTGGCTACTCTGGCTTCAGCACATGCTTGTGGCTGCAAAGCTGTGTTTAAAAAAGCCAGTAAAAGTGATATTTGTGGATGTATATCTTGGTTTTTCAAAGTGACTTTGGAAAGATAGATGGAATCATAGGTTTTTCTTATTACCAGCCAGATTTGTGTCTGGGTGCCAAGACAGACAGTAGAAATGGGGGATGAGGGACAGATACAGCTTGCTTATGGTTCAAAACCAAGTTGGTCATGTTCAAAGGTCAGCTGCGGGTCTCACCTCCTTGAAGACCTCTTTCTGCATCTTCATCCACTGCATCTTTTCAGGGCAAAGAGCAAACTACTTGAACTGCCTCTCCGCTCTCCGCCGTCTCATTCTCTTCTGCTTGCCATTAAAATGTCAATATTTTGAGCCCTGTCTGATGACACTCCTAAGGTCCCCATACCACCCAGGCTGGATCAACACCTGCCAATTCTGCACAGCCGAGGCGGGGAAGAGGGTGTCAACCTGGCTGAGATGCACAAAGACGCTGCAATGATAATAAATTGGCTTGTCAAAGAGGAGGGCAGATTTGCTATTAATGGAAATAATAGTAGATTACATGGGCTTTTGTCACACAATATAATCAAAGACAGGATCAAAGGGAGGGAATATAGCAAATGGTTAGCAGGCAAGACATGCTAATGAGATAAAAACGCTAGCCTTGCCACCTCTCCGAGCTTCAATCGAAGGATAATTGATACTAAATAATGTAATTTTGAGCTGTGGTGAAATGCACTTAAAACCAGCAGACAAGGCTGTGAAAATGTTTTAGTTTTTCTGTTACTCTGCTGTCATTTCCATCACTGCTTTTTTTTTTTTCCCCTCCCTGTGTCAACTGATTGTGTGTGTGGGAGCCTTTGGGGAAAGAGGGAATAAGTGGTAAAAACCCTATTTTGGGGAACTACTGGTGCATTTACACAGCTTTAACTTCATGCTGTAAAGCCCCCGGGGTGGGCATTTTTGCAGGTCGCCTCAATTCATCTGTGCTTGGGTTTGTGTGCTGAGGACAGTGCGGTGGTGGCACTGCTCATGGCAAAGTCACCGTGCCACCTCCATTGGCACCACAGTGCTTGTGGGCAGCAGCTTCATCTGGCTTAAAAGCTGCTATTTCAACCTGCCACTTTAAATGCAATTTAAAACTAACCATGATTTAAATGTAAAGGGATGCAGTTTAAACGAGTCTCTAGCAGTAATGCAGTGAAGTGCAAAGATTTGGTATGGTGGGATGTGATTTTTGTTCCCTGAAGCCATGTTGGCTGAAGCTTCACTGCATTTCAGTCAGTTCTATCTAGCCCAAGGAGCTCATAATAGTCTAAAATAGTCTTTGCTAAGTGTGGGTGGAGGAGAGATTTTCTGGGGTTCAGTAATAGCTGCAAAGGACATCAGTGGTGCAGTTGATCCATGCAAAGGCATCCCTTGCTGCCAAGGTAGGAAGAGCTCTGTGACAAGTGCAACGATGACAAGCTAAAAATAAAGATTATTTTGGTAGTTGCAGATTTGATTTTGATTTTTTCCTACTTGGAGGTTCCTTGTGGCAAAATTAATCAAATCAGGATATTCCCCAGAAACTTCTGGTTTGTTTATTTACTGCAATGAGTTCAGCTGAGCAGCTTCTCCCTGCAGAAATAAGGCTGTTCTGTGTCACAGAAAATAACGAACAAAAAATAAGGGATCTCTTCTCCATCCTTAACCCCTCTTTGCTGGCTGATGCCAAAGGCTAAATTAAGACTAATTTTGCCACATCTCTTCTGAAGAATGTTGGAAGCATTTTTTCAGTTAAGGATACCCTATGGGGCTAAACAGCACAGGAGAACATATGAGATCCAGGTTCATGTAATGTCTGGCCTTGGTACCAACTCAGTGCCACGTCTATGTGAAAAGATGAGGGAGGGATAATAAATGGGTCCTGCTCAGTTAAGACTTAAACATCAGTAAAGTCTGAATTCCAGTGCACTCCTGAATGCAGCCACTAACCTGCCTCCACCATTATTTCACTGATTGATGCACCTCTGGATTCTATTGGATGTAAAGTAAACAGAAAATTGGGGTTTGAGATGGGATCAAGCTCCTGCGCTTGACCTCAGCACTGTCAGCATTATGCACATCAATGTTAGGAGCTTCTCTTTTCTGGATCACGCAATTTTATTTGCAGCATTATTTTTCATAGATGCCTTCATCCTCTTTAAATGGGGAGGGAAGGAAGGCAAAATGTACCCAAGCAGATCCAGTGAGTTTTCTGTGCTCTGTTCGGACAATTGCTACCAACTTGAAGTGTTGGTGCACATACGCTTAGAGAGCATGTAAATATCAGCATCTTTTCACATGAGATGCTTTGGTCAAGGTTTTGCATACATTGAAATGGCTACAGTTCCTAGAACAGGAGGATTAGTTTCCTGGGTGTCTGATTATGTGGTTGTGGTTGTTATGGGGATGATGAAGATAAGTGATTTATGACAATATAAGAAAGGATCCATTTATAGCCTTGTGCATGTGGATAGTATGTGCAGGTGTGAACTACCACCAGCTGCATTGTGAGCTGAGTTTCTCAGTCATTCTGTGTGAAAGAGCCTTTACCAAGGGTAAGAGAGTCTGAGGTTCATTTTCTGGAAGAAAAAAAGCATGGAATGATTCAACTCAGGCCAGAGCAAAAACATACTGTCTCTTCCTGAGTTCCTAGTTAATTTGGGTTGGAAGGGGTGAGTCTCTTTAAAAATTCTTCCGCTGCTTCCATTTCCATCTATTCTGAAGTGAAATAATAGCCCTGCAAGCCAAAAAGCCAGGAGCCGCATTTTAATGGTGCAAAAAGAAAACATATCAAAGTGGTTGTTGTCTTCCTTGCATTGTTTTTGTCTATAAGGCTGTAGTGGTGGCTTGCATTCAGAATGAGGGGGCTTTTGGGTCTACCCAAGAGGGCATTTCCTACTAAATCTACTGTTGTCTGGAAGGAAAACAAATGCCCAGCTCTCATTCTCAATGTGTATTTGCTTTATGGGTTTAGCTAAGAGCTGGAGGACAAGAGTCACTGCCTCTGCTTGCGCTGAGGAAGAAATCGAGGTGAGAATTTCATATAACTCGCCCGTGGTCATACAGCAGATATGCAGCCAGATGATGGCTGGGCAAGGTATATTCAGCAATGAATTAAATAGAGCCTTCAGTCACCTGGGATGAGAGCAGTGGCTTGCTGTGCTTACCATCCCCCACGACTCCTTGCATGGAGATGGGTGGAAAATGGATGAAGGTACCCAGGATGTCTTTGCTCCTTGCTTTCTCTCCAGACTTCTTCCAGACACCTCCTCTGACACGATGCTTGGATGGAGCAACTCGTGACAGCCTGAACCTCCTCCAGTTCTGACACTGCGGAACTTTGCTTGTAGAATTAAGCATCTGTAGGAAATGTTTTCAAGCTGTGGGAGTCGAAAAAGAGATTAAACATAGAAAAGAGAGATAAACTGCTGTGTCTTAGAAATGCGATATCTGTGCTCAGCCCATGTCTAATGAAGTGATTCATGGAAAGCCTCTGCGGAGAGGCTGTGAATATTGCTGCTCTTCCAACCTTGCAGCCAGCAGCTTTGAGTATCAGCTTTATTCCTGGGAAATCGGGAGTCCAGAGGGTGATGCTGTGAAGTGGGGGTGGTTGGGAAACATTCCAGAGTCAGGGACAACTCAAAGCTGCTAAAAAATCTTCCTTTCCTTCTTTCCCCATCTCTGTTCATAACTTCTTGGTTGGAGTGAGATCATCTGTAAGCTACAGCTTGTGTGTCGTTCTCCAGGGCCTTTTTTACCTGCTTGTTTGCTCTTTTTTAGCATTAATTTCGAAGGTTTCTGGATAAGCCTGTGTTTTATTGATGAGGTTGCTCCCAGCTCCTATTCTCCAGCCCTTCATTAAACCTGGGATCACACTTTCTGAAGGTCTCCCTCAAGGCTGCTTGCTTGCAAAAACCACATGATTATGGCTAAGGCTGTTGGACTTGAGACCACACTCGGTATCTCCCTTTCTGTTTAGTGAAGAGACGCTTCATTTACCATAGATTTTCTTTTCACACTTGTTTTCCCCTGGCCTTCAGAGTGGGGAGGAAAAAGAGGTCTCTTGAATCCTCTTTGTTGTTTCCAGTGATTAGTGTATTTTGGGTTTCATTTCAGCTCTTTAAAAACAAGTTTGGGAGAGATGGGATCTCCTCAGTTCTTTCTTTAAAGTGGAAAAGGTCATGTTAATTAATCATTCTCGTTATGACAAGCAGTGCTAAGGACCTAGTGAAGCATTTGTTCTGTTCCTGCCTGTGTGTGGGAGTTTGTATGAAAAGGATACTCCAATGCACATAATACAATCATTGTAATGTCTTTAGACTGTTATGTAAACTGAATAACATGTCACTCTCTTCCTTTTTTTCCCTTTTTTCTCTACTAAATTAAATGAGCTGAAGTTTGAAAGGGGAAGGTGGAAATTAACTCTTTAAATCCAAATGTCTCTTGTCAGAGTTCAGTAAAAAGGCATTTCCCCTGCCCTCAAAAGAGAAGTCCTTAGAGTTACCTCTCAAATACTCATCAAAACCAAATACTCATCAGCTGGAAAAAGCCAGAGCTTCCTTTATGTTTTTAAGCCCTTTTTGTTCTGCTCATTTGAGGAAGGTGTCTCATTTGAAAAACACCTGCACTCATTTAGAGAAGAATGAATTGGTATAATAAATAGTACTCCCTTGCCATTCATTGAACTGGGAACACTCGATTTTTTTTCTTTTCCTCCTTCCAACTGTTATAAAATAGACCAGAAGAGGCCTATTTTAGATCAATAGTATTTTTTTTCTTTTTCTCCCTTGATATTCCAGGTCAGCTGGCAAATGGAGAATTATTCTTTACACTGCTCTAAAAAGCTCCCATTATCACCCATCTGAGACAGACACTTGCCCCAGGAAGGGACCCACTGCCTGAGCGAATGGGTAATAAAGTGAATGGTGTTTGGAATGAGCAGCTGTCAGGTTTGCCCTTGACAGTACCTTCCTCCTTGCTGCATCCTGGTCCTTCCATTTGGATGCTTCAGCACAGGGATGAGCAGTCCCTGGTCCCTCCCAATTCCCTTTATTCCTGCTTTTTTTGCTCCCTTTCAGCCCGAGCCGTTCCTGCCATGCTGCTCCGTATCAGAAATTCATTAACTAACTTTGCATTTTGATGGTAGACATGGAAATGCCATCTGCTACCCAACGGCTGTGCTTCCTTGTCTGCCCAAATCCTGCTGAACCCCGCCAATGTCACTGAGATTGGTTGAGCTGCTATTCGCTTTCCTGTTATTAGCAAATTAAGATACACTTCCTGCTGTTGATTTCCTCATCTAAACACTGCGCTGGGAAAAAATAACCCTATTACTGGGCCAGGATATAATTTAGCCATAACAGTAATCTTTGCTGGTCTGAGACGGGGTGTTATTCTGCATCTGTTGTTATTCTCCATAGCCCGTATTCCTAAAGCTGGGGAAATGCATTTCCTTATCAAACAGCTTCATTTAAGTCTAATTAGATAGAGGCCCACAGGTGACTCTGTCTAATATCCTCCCCTCCGTCGGCAGCACCTTAAGTACCCCAGAATGTGTGCTTGAGGAAGCCTTACTGCAGGAAAAAAGCTCGGCTCCAGCAGAGAAAAAGTCAGTTTATTTGTGCATCCTTCTGCACTAAACACAGGCCAGGCAGCAATTTCCACACTGTTAGAGAGCATTGGATACCATAAGGAATAACACTGGAGTCATGATGGGCTTCCTGTTGAGCGAGATACTGCTTGGGGTAATGGTATCAGCATCTGTCTCCTTGTAAAGATCCAAGATCCTCATCAGTGCCAAGATGCAGAGGGAGAGAAGTGAGAAATTTAGAGCAGGATTTTGATGGTCTTGGGAAGGACTTGAAGGGCTCTTGTTGCTTTCTCAAGGTGTGAGAGGTTGGAAAGGTGAAGAATAGCTTTAGTTTTGCTTTGCCATATTTCAGGTTCACCCACTGTCTGGAAGCTTTCCTTATTGAGATAAGTTGGTGCATCTTCCAAAGAGAGGTCAGCCCTTGGCCACTGCAGCTTCTGGCTGTCTATTCTGTGGATGCCTTGAGGGTGGTGTTCATATAGGTAACAGAAGGGAAATGTGACTTTTAGATAAGGAGAGCTACACTGCCAATATGGAACTGCTGCTCTTTGGCTCTGGAAGTAAGTTAAATGAGTATGTTAGTCTTAGGCAACCCACCCCAGACATCCCAGCAAAGATACTGCTGGGAGGAAGGACTCAATGAAACTGGGCATTACTCCCCCCCAGTCACCCTTCTTCACTTCTCATGAGCTGGATCATCTTTATTCACTTGATCCCTGTCCATCCCTCCGTTGCTGTCCTGCAGACAGGTCGCAGAGGGTTGGAAAAGGTAAGAGGAGATATTGATTAGCTCATTTACATGCTTTTCCTCCCTAAAATGCACTGAGTCATGATTTCACATCAGTGTAGCACTATTAGTGGGAACAAAGTTTGCAGGTGCCAGCTGAGAATATCTAAGGCCACGTGTGGCCTTAGATAAAGAGAAGGGTTTCTCTCCCTCAAGTCCCACCTGAAATAACCAAGATTTTTAAGACTTGGGTCCTTGGAGGGCCTAATTTAATCTTGTGGAGATTCAGATGTCCCTGAGCAGATCCTAGCACATTATGAGGACCAGAGAGATGTGGTGCTTGGTCCCCATCCACATGTGGCTCTTGGCAGTGAGGACTGTTGTCTCATCAATATCATTAGAGATGGTAGAGAAAGAAAGGGTTTATTATGAGAAATGACCAAGAATGAGAGTCAGGTTTCTTGAAAACATGTGACTCCTGTTTTCAACCTCTTGTCACAAAGCCAGGGCTCACAGGTTCTGCACAAACACAATCACAGCTTTCATTTGAGTAGCTCATTTTCTCATATTGACCCAGAAGGGTTTTGGGAAGTTGATGAAATTAGTGCTTTTCTGTGAATTGCTTCAGCCTCAGAGAAACTGCAACTTGCAGCACTCCCCAGAGCACATAGGAAACCTGAATATTGCTGCTGGAAGGGTTTGGGGGTCCTGAATCCATTTGGATTATTTAGCAGAAGCAAAAGGGCTGTGCTGAATGCAGTCAAAGGGAACAGACACAGATTGCAGAGGCAGAGTTTCTCCTTGCAGACACAGGTCAAAGCAACCTTTACCCCATCCAGAAATCAATTAGCAAAAACCAAGAGTAAAATGAAAGGCATGAGGCAAAAAAGTCCAAAGTGGCCATGCTCCATCATCATGCCATGGGTTATCAGCAGCATGACTTTGGTAGCTACAAGTATGCCAGAGTGCATCAGTTAGAAGCAAGCCTGCTCTGCCTCCCATGACTTCCAGTTGCCTTGATTGCTGTATTTCTTTTAGCCCAGGCAACGCTCACAAATCCTCTTCAGGGTCTTCACTTGAGCTGTGAATTCCTCAGACACTTACAGCCATTCCTGGTGCTGGAGGCAGCTGCTTTACCCCTCCAGTGCCCTGCAGCAGCAAGGCAAGAAGAGTTCAGCTGCAGAGCACCCTCAACAGGGAGCCAGAGACTCAAGTCTAAATTCACCCTCGGGCACCATTCTGGCCAGTAATGGGGTGAGCACAAAGCAGGATCCAAATCACTGCTGATTCTCTGCCAGGCTCCCATGGAATGCTCGATGTTGATTGCTGTGGGTTTCAAATCCCTGTGCTCTCCAAAGGAAGATGCCTCTCAAGTCTCTGTTAAATCCCAGACGTTGCTTCAACCTTGTCCTTCCACCTCTGTTGGTGAAAGCCCTGTCTCCCATCAGCACTCCTCACCGCTCCAGGCTACTGATCCAAGTCTCCTCCAGCGATAATTCTCCGAGGTCACCGGATCAAGCGAAGCAATTTAGAATAAATTGTGGTCACTTTAGACTTTTACATTAAACTCTGAACTTTGGGAGCCTCGCTGTGCTGAGACTGTTGGCGATGCACACCCTGGGGGGATTTGTATTTATTTATATCCAAAGTGCTCCTCACTGCACAACCTGCAGAGGCTAAGGAGATCAACAGGAAGGAGGGGAGAGTGAGGGATGCAAGGAACATGTCTTTG
Organism: Agapornis roseicollis; assembly: GCA_002631895.1. Classification (NCBI taxonomy): domain Eukaryota; kingdom Metazoa; phylum Chordata; class Aves; order Psittaciformes; family Psittacidae; genus Agapornis; species Agapornis roseicollis. The sequence continues at coordinate 14,889 of NDXB01006573.1, read as the reverse complement.
GCCTTTCTTTCCTCTTTCAAAACCCAAAGGCAACTCTGAGCTTAATAGCCTCTGTTCACACAAGAGGGCAGGAGAAGGCCAGCGTGCGGTCAAAATTCAGCGAGAAAGGCCTTTAAAGGGGATTTCTGCTTTGCAGGGTCTGTCTCTGAAACTCATTTCTGGAGTTTGCTGGACATAGCAGGAGGCCAGGTCCCTGCTCAGAGCTGCTGCTAATGAATACCTGTTCACTCCCCTTGCAGTGTAGTGAAGGCTGGGAGGACCTCCAGGGACCCCCAGAAGAGAAAGATAGGGGAGAAAGCATAAGCTCAGCTACATCACCAAACATCGTCTGCTTTCAGCTTGATTTTGTTATTGGGGGCTGAAAGGGAGGAAGCTAGAAGTAATTCTTTAGATAAATTTCAATTTGGCATCTTCTGAAATACGGGGGGTTTTGTGTTAAAATTTGCATTTTGTCCTAAAAAAGCTGAAAAAATCAGTTTAGCCACCCCAATTTGCTGAAAGACATTGGGTCTGCCCTAAAATCTCACCCAGGGTTCTAGAAAGCTTGAAATATTAACAGAAGGAGTCTATTTCGCATTCCTTTTGCCTATCTCACCACAACAGCCACAGCATCCCCTCACACATAGTAGGGGTGTGTCTGGATTTAAGTGATGATAGAATTAGAGCCCATCTCTGCGACATGCCCATCTGCTGCCGGTTTGGTGACCTACATGAGGTGAGATGAGATGTGCTGGTCTCCATCCAACTCCTGGAGCGGGCACATTGCCCCATCATAAGCATAAAGGAGCGTTGCCCAGCCTGAGTGATGCAAAATCTCATCACAGGCACAAGAAGCATCTTTCTGGTCCCTGTACCATAATTCAATCATGTTTCAGGCTGGTTTTGGTTATGTGAATTAGAAAACTTGCAGAAAATAGAAATGGAAAGCATGCAAGACATGTATTTCCATTCACCTGGATGCAGATTCTGCTTTATTTTAGGAAAACTCCAAATACAGTGAATTTGATGATGCTTGTACATTAGAGCCTTACTAGAATTTGCAGACCTGCAGATGTGCTTCTTTCCTCATCCTCCCAACCTGTGCCTCTTAGACCAGATGGAAAGTTTACCCTTCCCAATCTAGTGCTATCTCTGCATGTAAATGAAGAAATTTGAGCTTAAAACCTGTCAAGCCAACACCTTCCCCCAGGATTAAATTGACTTTGAAAGTGCACGCTTCAAAAAATGCCCGAACAAACAGGCAAAAATCCCAAAAGGAAAAGAATTAATAACCTCAGTGTTTTCTAATGCGCACACTAAACAAATCCTTAAATCTAAATGAAATCTATATTGCATTCATTTCCTATTTTTGAGCTGAGACTGGGCTAGTTTGGATGCACATTTATCCAAATTTCATGCTCCTCCTTTGAATGCAGCTTATCGGAAATGTTTCCTTTCTTTTTCTCCTCCCTTATTCTGAGCTTTCGAAGCTTAAGTCAAAGCCACAGCCTACATGCCAAGAGAGATGGCTGTCCTTTGTCCTTGGGTCCCTGCATGTGTTTTGGGGCATGATGCTCTGTGATGGCCAGGATTTGGGTATCACCCTCACTGGGGACCCAACCTGCCAGAATCCTGCTCTGTTCCATGGATCAAGGAGAGAAATATTAGGTTTGGGTGTTTTAAAGAGTGCTATCAGACAAGTACAAATCTGCCAGTCACATTGCTGCTGGGGATTTATTCCTCTACCTGTGAAATCTGCGTCTGCTACAACAGATTTCAGTGAATTTGGGGTATTTAATCTCCCTTCCACACTGCATTCCCTAGGGACAAGATATCCACATCACTCTTCTTCTAATGGATGTGTATTTTAGCCTCTCTCAGTGTAAAAAAGGAAGATGGTTCTTGTTCATAATGGCTTAAATCACCTCTGTAGGCAATGCAGAGGATCTGCACACACCGACCATCATCTATCTCATCATCGGTTTGTCGGGGGGGAATTAGGAAGATGTCTCCTGGCTATTCAGTTCTTGCTGGGATATCTTTGCCACTAGCCATGCTTTGCAATGTTGAGAAAACCAGACCCAACATGTTTTCCCATTGGATTTTGTTCCCTTCAGTTTGCTGCTATGAAATGCAACATTTCAGATCAGAGATTTGGAGATGTGGCTCCCAAGGGTACATCTGTTTTCTTCTCCCTAGTGTTACTTATGTGAGTGGGATTCCCATGGCAGCACCACAGGCAGAGGATTTGCAACAATACATGAAGGACCTTCAAGGCCATCACCAGATCTTGTCTGAAAATACCCAAACCAGTTCCCAAATTAGGTGGGAAGCCAGCAGAGAGATGGACATCCTGCACACTGTCACATGCAGGCCCAAGGGGGAAAACCCTGCAAGATCCCTGATGGACCAGAGAAGGAAACCACAGAGGTGACAACTTTTGTTTAAATTATCCATGGCTCACAGGGCTCTGAGCATCTCCTGTGTCCTGAAGACACTATTAGGAATACAAGCTCGAGCAAAGGAGCAGATGGACAGCAGTTGTTTTGCTGTCTGCCTGCACCTGCCAAATGAGCTTTCTTCCCTGAGCCGCAGCGGTTTCCAAGTGCTCTTGAAAGCAGAAGGAGTTGGCAAGCTGGCTGCTGCCTCCCTGCACTGCCAACGTGATGGAGCCTGATTTTGGGAGTGGTGTTGGGGAAGATCATTGGAGCTGTATTCATTCCTTGAAGAGGCTGGATGTTGGGGGGGAGAAAGGATTTGAGACGTGGAAGGAGAGCTGAACATGAAAACCCTCTCATGTAGCAGCATAAAGGCATGGAGGTCAATTCCAAACACAATATTCAAGCCTCCTTTCATTTGCACCAAGGAGAATTGGCAGTCTGAGACTATTTATTCTCCATGGGCTTTAGTTCATCCCCAGAGGTCTTGGCTTTTCCGCCTGTAGAAAGCCAAGATCCCAAACCGTCACAGGCTATTTCTGCAGACATTTCAATACAAACCCTTGCCCTGCAGAAGCTGGTTTTGTTATCAGCTTAATAGGGCCGAGACTTCAATTCATCCTTGCAATAAACTAGAGAAATGTTGTTGGTCTTGCGTTTTCTAATCAAATAAGGGTTTTTTCTCCTAGAGGAGGCTGCTCGCTAGCCCCGAGATAGCCGCCCGGCCTGAACATGTGGAATTACAGATACTGCCAGCATCTATTAACCATACAAATCTTTGCATTGATAACTAAGGGAGAGAATTATGTCTTAAAATGAGACTTACTAGCCCCAGCAACAAAATTGAGCCTATGGATCAATCCAAATCACAGTCCCCTGAAGAAGAAAAGGAGGCAATCGGCATTAATTGCCATCTCTGGCATTTTAGCAGCCTGCCAGGAACAATGGACCAGAGGATGGAGTTGCCCTTGGGGCTCCTGGCCAAAGTCAAGCTGTTTTGGCGAGTTATTAGGGAATATGTGTGGGGTTTTCTCAGTTTCATGTTTTGGCACCTTCAAGGAAATGAATCAAAAATCTACTCACAGGGCTAAATGTGTTTTAAAAACCAGCCTCTTGCTCTTGCATACCAATTGGCTAATAAGCCACAAACTGGATTGTCTCAGATTAATTCCCATACACTTCATTTACTTGCTGCTCTTTATCCAGCAGCCTTCTATCCCTGGCAAGTCCTTGCAGCCATGGGCAGGACTTCTCTAAATGAAACATCGTGCCATATCCTTCTTAACACCCCAAAATGTCAAGACCTTGTGCATGATCTTCTTCTAACTCAACATAATTCTCAACCTGGATGTTCACCGTGTGTTTTCAAAGGGGTAGCTGCTTTTCTGCTTTTATTTGTAGGAGTGTACCCCAGACCCCACTTCTTGGGTAGCCCCTGGGTAAGCTGTACAAACTGGCAGGGAGATGAGGATGTCCCATAGCCTGAGCTCTTGTCCCCAAGCCATCAAATCCACCTAAACTACTCCTGACAGCTGCTTGTCTAAACAATTCTTAGATAGAGAATCCACAGCTTCCCTGGATAACCATTTCCTCGTCAAAGCTAGGCCATGCTGGTACTCTCTTCTTCATGCATCCTGGAGGAAATTATACATCATTGTTGAAACTTTGTAGGTGTTTAATCTTCAGTATGGGTATTTCCAAGTGACCCAGTGGGATGCAGAGAAACCTTTAAGCTCTGGAGCAAACAAGAAGGATTCAGCCACTGGTTTGCCTCTAGCTGGCTGGGTTTGCTTGGTTTTGTAAAACCAAAGCTTATCTGCCACAGAATGAAAAGAAATTGTCTCTTGGGAGACTGGAAAGGCTCCAGAGAAGAGCTGCTGCCATGAGAAAGACTTTGTAAGCTGACCCATGTGGGATGAGGTTAAGGGAAGTGAACAGGGACAGCCCCGAGCAGGAGATTGCTCATTCCTGCTCCAGGCTGTGGCTATAAATAAAGACCAGGATATAAAAAAAAAAGGAAAGGAAGAATGAGTTGGCTTATTCTCCTTCATCAATGAGAGAGGACAGCTTTAAAGAGACACAAGAACAATACAGAAAACAACAAGCCTGGTTTCCTAGAAATTAAGGCTGAGCTAAAAGCAGCTTAGCCAGATTGGCTGACAGGGGGTACCACAGTCTGCCGAAACTTGCTTTTCCATCTGAGCCCTTCATGTCGTTTGGACATGCGCTCAATAGGGCTAAAAACCAGTGCTTTCTGCCCAAATTTTCCCTCTTCTGAGGGAATTTTCCTTTTTTCTCTGTGCATTTTCAAGAAGAGCTGCCGGGCTTGAGTATGAACTGCAGAGAAAGATGAGGCTGCAAAGGAAGAATGAGTCGGATCAGAAATGTTGTGGCCTCTCTGGGTCCTTGCCAGCTTTTATCCACCTTGGCGGTATGTTCCCTGTGTGAGCATTGCCAGAGGGCAGAAGGGGTCGGATACAGCCCCGGCCACATAGGGCTCCAGCATCTGTAATGAGCCATCTCTGAAGCTGGGGGCAGAGCAGGCTGCTGCCGTCTGGGCATTAATCAGATGAAATGGGGAGATATCAAGGTAAGTGCTTTTTAGTGCCGCATTTTGTTAGATCCCAGGAGCTGACTGCTGCCACAGTGCTTTTCGCTCCCTCCTGAAATGGAAAGAGAAGGGCCTAATGTCTTTCATGATGAAGACATCTGTTATTAGATCCCACATGCTCGATTCGGTGCTTGTGATTTAAAGGAATTTCTAAGTTGCTCTTAGTTTTGAGGCTGCATAGAGACCTTCCCTTAGAAAGCTGTTTAAAATTAGGCCCTCAGACCTTGCCTTAAAAAGGCTGCCCCCAAGCCCATCCTTGAAGCTCAGAAAGGAGCACATGTGGAGAGGACTGTGGGTATCACCTGAGGAATGCTCTGGCCATGAACAAGAGGACAGCAATCAGACAGCAACAAATAGTAGAATCACAGGCAGATTTGGGTTGGAAGAGACCTTAAAGCTCATCCAGTTCCAATCCCCTGCCATGAGCAGGGACACTTTCCACTAGAGCAGCTTGCTCCAAGCCCTGTCCAACCTGGCCTTGAACACTTTGAGGCCTCAAATCTCATCTCCCATCCTTGTTCCTACTTTATGAATAAGGAAAGCAAAAAGGGAAGCCAGAATTATCCTTTTCTTTATCCAAAGTGGCTGACATTTGAGCGTTTCAGTCCCAAAAAAGCCCAGCAACTGCCCTGATACCCTGCTCTCCTCACCCAGGGAGCTGCAGCTACATTTTGTGGGATCTTTGCCTGTAAATTCCTGCACCTTTCTGGGAAAAGGTTCCTTTTCTTTTCTTATCATGAGCTGAACATTTTTTCTGCTATAATAGAAGCTGAAGGTTTCTCACATTTTGTTGCATTAACTGGACTATAGGGAGAGGAGAAAGTACATTTAATGTTCCAGGTAGATGTCCAAGGAAAATCAAAAGAATCCAATAAATGGAAACTCAAACAGCTCGGCTTGCTTCTTCCCTCTGTAAAGCAATCAGGTTCAGGGAAGCAACCTATTTTCTTCATCTTTCTGAAAAAAACTGTCTCAATCCAAGCAAAGCAGCCACAAGGATCCTTATCAATTGCTGTCAGTTATGAATCCCAGCCCCATAGCCTGCAGGGAGAATATATGGGGGGATCTTGCACCCTGTCTGCCTTTTTGGAGTAGTTTGCCTGATTTGGTTCATTTTTAGGGTCAATGGGTTCATTTAGAGCTGCTGATGAGCAGTGGCTTTGCAATTGTTGGTGAGTACAATCAGTTTGCTTGTCATCAGCAAGAACTAGGGATGCAGGTTGGGAATTAAGAGAGCTGGAGCTTCATTAATTAGGTCTTAGGCAGGAGGTGGGATGTGGAAGAGAGGTATTAGGCCAGCATGGGAGACATCAGCCCTCTGCAGACATGCAGCATGAAACATATGGGTTAGGTGCATCGCCCCAGGCCTCGGCTGGCACCTGCTTAGAACACCACCTTCCCCTTGAACAGGAGGCTGTCACACCTGCCTGCTGCCTTGCTGTAACATTGCCTGTGTTTTTCCAGCAGGGAATCCTCTCCCAGCTTCTTTCTCACCTCTCCATTTGGTGGGTTTTTTTGTTCCCATTCTCCCTGGGGTTTTTATGAGATAAGGAAGCAGATGCCAGAAGGAAATCAGTACATCACCTCCTTGATGCATTTCCAAGCACAGCATTTCAAGGCTCGGGCACGAAAGAGACTCTGGGGATCTGCCAGAGGTATCTTTACCCTCATCATTAAACAGTTACTTTGCCTATAGCTCTAAGACAATTGTCCCATAACCTTTGAGGGGAGGTGATGCATGGTGGTTTGCATATAGCTGAAGTTTAAGGCTTTGTGATAATGGGGGATTCTGGGGCCAGAAGATTTCCATCTTGCTGAACGTCTCGATTTGCAATTCAACAAAACACTATGGATCAAATGAATGCCATGGCCTCTCTGTCAGCAGCAGATGGACAGACACCGTAGTGCTGGCATGCAGGCTGCTGGTTGTGTTCGGGGTGCCTCAACAGGCATTTCTCCTCATCTTCCAACAGCCCCTCAGTTGCCATATACATTTATAAAGTGAGATGAAAGTAGTTTTGTGATGTATTAGACTCAATGAATAATGCACTTGCAAAATGCCTTGGTGCAACCAAGCATGTTTCATTCCATCAATATGATAAATGCAGGTACAGTTGTTTTAATTGCCGAGATCATGTTATAGTGAAAACACATCTGTGCTTAGCCTGGGGGAACATTAATGTTGCCCTCATCTTGACAAACAAGTTCATTCACACGCCACCCATTCAGCTGCCTTTAGCTGAAGAGCAGGGAGAAGCAAGCATGGGTTGGGTCCAGCAAAGAGTGAAGGCATCTGCAGGTTAGGTCCTTGCTGTTCCAGTCAAGGGTCTGCAAACTAGAAACTAAAACTGAGGGCTGGGCACTGCTGTGTGCCCCAACCCATCCACAGGTGTATGGGTGATGCGAAACCTCATGGAGATGCTCAGAGCTAATGTAATATGTAACACTGGGTATGGGGTTAAAGGCTGAAATATGGTTTAAATGCCACCTCAAAGATCACCCCTACAGCCTGACTCTCCTCATTCCTGCTGCAGCGACATGAAGGGCTCACCCCCATCTCTACCCCCAATCCTGGGCAATATGTTGGGCATCAGCCCTTCAGTTTGGACCCACAAAATCCAGGTCAAAGGGCCCTGCTGGGTGCACAGCAGGAGCTGTGGCAGCTCTGCTTCCCACACCGCTTTATTCTGGCATTTCAGCGGCCGAAATGGCGCGCAGGCCAGAGGCAGGAGTAAAATATCTCTGTAATAAACTGAAACATTTGGCTTTTTGAGCTGATGCCAGCTTTTATAACAATTTCCATCTTAAGCTGGCTCAATACATATTTAATGAAATCTTCTATAAAACCTTTAACAGCCCTCAATTCATTTCAAGTGGTAAATGAGTCAGCAGTTTGAAATGATGAGCAGGATTCAGACTCCGCTGTCGTTACTTAAGGAGAAGAAGTGATTCTCTTTTAATGTTTTTCCTCTAAATAACATTTCTTTTTCTTTTTTTCTTTTCCTTTATTCTTGTTCCTGGCGTGATGCTACTCAATAAAGGTGAGGGCAGGCATGGAGACATGAATCCTCAACACTGGTACCATCCCTCTGGTTCATGTAGACAGATCTTGACAGCCCAGACTGATATATCTGACTGTCCCTCATCCAGTATTTTGGTCAGATCAGCTTTAAATATGCTTCACCCCTTCCTGCCTCAGTTTCCCCCTATGCTTAGTGTTACCAACACCCTGCAAGGCATTTTTGAGAGCTCTGGAGGGAGATCCAGCTCTTAGTGGAGCCTGAATACCTATAACATGGGATGTGAAAGCATTTGGAAGGGGACATCACATCCACCAAGCATAGTCCACCTGAAGAGCTATCACCTGCCCTGTTATTCATGTTTTCCCTTGGTACCAGACAGCAAAATGCCCTAAAGAGCTCAAGTAGCAAAGGAAGGCAGATACCAGCTGGGTAATCACTGCTATATGGTACCTGCTCATTTGAATAATGAAATGGCATCTCTGTTAAAGGCAAGGAGACTTCCAAGTTGTCTTGTTCTGCAGCTCACCTATAAAAGCCAAGCAAGCTTTACAAAACATTTCAATTCTCTTGATCACTGTAATTACTGGATGGGATCCAGCGCTGCTCTCTGGCTCGCGTGTGCCAGCAGGTTAGACAGAGGGGGTGTGGGCAAAGCCTTTAAAATAAAGTGAATCATAGCTCACTTTTCTCTTTTAAAGGCTGTTTCAATTTTTTAAGGCCTTTTTCTTTTGTGTTATATTGATTTCCCTCTTATTCCAGCAGCTCACTGCAATTCAGAGCAAGCACCTGCCAGTGTGGGGATGTGTCAAGTCTTTTTTGGTTAGGGTGCAGATATGTGTCACCAACTGCAGTGTAATAAGAAGCCAGGGATCTCCATAGGGAAAAAGTGCATTTAAATTCTGCTTTCAGGTTTCAGCACATGGGTGATGGTGGCACACAGCCTAATGAGGTCCTCTGGACCACAGTCAGCTGCTGGCTCTGCCACAGGACTGAGTGACCAGGGTCAACTTACCTAAAGCAGTTTGATGGCAGGTTTTCTAGCACCCCCATGGCTACAGTCATTCAGCATTTCCAATTAACTTTTGCATTTAAATGGCCTGCATTCCGCTGAATTTGTACCAGACACACAACGGGTGGCCCCATCCCTTCTAGTTTTATTCTGGCTGGGAACTGGCAGCCCCAGTAGCAGATTTCTGGGCAAGTTTGTGCAAGGTTGCTGTCTGGGGGGGTTATAATGGGAGGTGAAGTGGGCAAGTTAACCACAGCTTAAAGAAGAGCTAAGAAGACAGCTTGGACCCTGGTATCTGCTCATTCTAAATGTCAGGTGAGGAATAGATCTTCTTCATAGGCCTGCACCCCTTGCGTACAGCTCAGGTTTTGAGCAGCACGGTATGGTATGGGCAGAGGAGAACAGAAAATCCACTCGCTGCCTTCAAGTGCTAGAAGTATTTTCTTCCAGGTATACCCTGAAAGAGTGATATTTCTAGCCAAGGTGAAGAGGTGTTCCTGCTAAAGTGCTAGACCCAGGTGGGATTGCCTCTGAAACCCACTGTACACTTTTAATAACTGCTACTGAAAAAGGCTGAACTGGCCCTGAAACAGCTGCTAAAAAGAGCAACTTCATCGTCCTTGAAAAGGGAGAGCAATCTCAGGAGAAGGAAGGAGCAGAACTGGGCTTCTTCAGCCTACCTAAGCAAAGACTGCAAGGGGACCTGGCTGCTCTCTATAAATATGTCAGAGAGGAAAACACAAGGGGAGGAAATACTGGTTGAAGTTAAAGGCCCTCATTAAACAACAGCTAAATTCAGGCTGGGAGACAAAGGAAAGATCTTAACCGGCAAAGCAATTTGTTTCAGAGCAAGCTGAACACCTTCAAAGATTAAACTTGGAATGATGTGAGACCAGGCTTAACCCCGCAGCCAGCATGGTGGTGACTGCAGATGGCTCCTGCTGAAGGGCACTGGGAGAAGACCAGGGGTCATGGGAGCCCACAGTATGAGTTGCAAAGTACTCCAAGGAGCAAAACAGTGGAACAACCCAAAATACAACAGGAAAATGGGAAAGGCTGATTGAGATGAGCTCTTAGACAGAAGCTGTTCCTTGTGAGGGTGCTGAGGCACTGGCACAGGGTGCCCAGAGAAGCTGTGTCTGCCCCATCTCTGGCAGTGTTTAAGGCCAGGCTGTACAGGGTTTGAACTAACCTGCTCTAGTGGAAGGTGAGCTTATGGTCCCTTCAACCCAAACCAGTCTGAGATACTGTGATTCTATGACACCTTTCAATCCAGACTGCTGTGTTTTTTAAAGCTAGATTTTTAGCAGACGTTTCCTGAGTGCATGCTGCTAATGAGAGCTGGAGATGCTAAATGCAGGGGCTGTGCTTTAAATTGTTAATCCCGCTCCAAATCCATCAGCAAGGAGCGCATCTGCCAAAACCAGTTGACTCCCAGCTGATCCCATCTATCTTTCATGCAACTCCAGTGAAGGCAGCCTCGGTGGCCACCGTGCCAGGATGGGACCTGTCACTTCTCCTCAGCCTGCAAGAGAGCCGGTGAGGAGTTTGTTAAACAAAACACATCGCAAGCTGTTATCTTCTACACACATCACCCAGATTAAATGGCACTTAATGGAATAATGAACCACGGGGAGAAACATACAAGGAAACGTCATTAAATCTTGTTAAAAATGAATAAAATTCTGAATCGATTCCCATTAGTGAATGCACTGGTATTTCACATATCTTTAGGAGCTTTATTATGCATTCATGCATAATCTGACATAATGATGGCTATTTCCCCCCAAACTCCTTTCTTCCTAATAAAAATGAGCAGGACGAACGATCTAGTACTTTACTCTCACATGCCTTTTTTTTAAGCATTATATGAAATATTTAAGCAATGTCTTTTGCTTCTCATGGTCATGCCCTTATTGTGTCAAGTCAAATTAGTTAAGTATACAAATGAGAGTAAACAAAGGTGACAGATAAATGAAACACATGGTTACCAAAGTGTCAAAGGCCCCTTATGTATGATCCATCCATAGGTTCCTCCATGGGCTCCTCGTATGCAACTCTGTAAGAAGCTGGGAGGGAGAAGCTTCAAGCCTCAACCAAACAAGTTCCTCAAAGGACCAGATGCGTTTGCCTCCCTCCTCTTCCTTTTCCTCTCTCCTTGCCTTGCTCACTTTATGCTCTCATTAAACACTGAGTGTACATGAAGTAGAGCCAAGCAAACAGTAGAAAGAAAATCTTCTTGAATATTCATATTTAATAATATTTGGAAAACACCAAGATGAAGAAGTTCCTGCAAGGTTTGGGCCTCATGCTAAGAGCGGGAAGAGCACAGCACAGGAACAGTATGAACATTGAGTATGGTTAGCAAGATGCAAGGGCTACATGCCACAACCTAGAAGAATTTGGACTGCAAATTCATCAGCATAAGGACCAGATATACAAGTCTGTGCAGTGCCCAGCACTTCTGCACTGTAATCTCAGCAAAGATCTTTGTCTTAAATCCAAAGTCTACAAGAGGCTTTAATGCTTATTTTTTCCCTTATTTGTAGCCCCCATTGTGGGACATGGCCATGTTCTGCAAGATATTGGACAAGCTCATTACAAAAGGTGCCTGAGACAAAAAAAAAACCCACGAATAAATGGATATATGCGGACAGATGGAAGAGCAAAAAGTAGCAAGGAGGCAATATTGGTCAGCATGTTAAACAGGAGTCAAGGCATGATAGACAGCGAGACACCAGCTGCTTAGCTGTTTTCAGGGTTTTAATAATAATAACAGGCTTGTTTTGCATAAACTGGCTGTGTGCATAATTCATAGATGTAATAAGCTGATCATTAGGAGAAGTCTCAGCTCACCTCCTAGCTGCATGTGGTCAGACTGAGGTGTTCAGTCTGGATCACAGCAGAGGAGAGCCATTAAGGAGGCGCGTGAAAGAGGATAATTTATTCTAATTCAAGAGACAGCTTGAGCTTGACCCTTCTGTGTTCACTCACCTTGAACAGAGCCAGTTGAGCTTCACTAGCGAGAGTTCTCCCTGAAAACACACTTTTCCTTCAAATCTTCCCTTCCGGAAGTGTTTCAAAACCTCTCCTTGCTTGCAAAATTCCAGGTTTGTATTGGGCCACTTAGGTTTTAGCAGACATGTCCCTTTGCTTCGCATTCAAGCTTGGCTTGGTTTGGAGCCCAATTGCAAATGAAGGATCCCAGCTTTGCTGCACTTGAAGTGGTGGACAAGGCAGCAGTGATAAATGTTGGCTATCCACAGCCACACTGGGAGAAGCTTCAGAGAGCCAAAGGATCTTTAGCAAAGGCATGACGAGAGCTGAATGTAAATTAGAAGTGTTCAGATACCGATTAAACAGCAAGGGTAATTAAGCCCTGGCTCTGCTAACTGAAGGAGGTGGTGAAGCCTTCACTACTTCAAGGTGCTTAATCAAGGCACTGAGTTTTCCTAGAAATTGTTTTATTTGGGGTAGTTTCTTAGACTCAGAGCAGCACTCAACAGAGGAAAGCCTCTTGGAAGTCAAACTGCCTGATTTTATTTCCTCCAAGCCTTCAAACTGTGCCTTTCTGACTTCTTCATTTCACATTTATGGTGCAGAAACATCAAAAGGCCACGGCTCGGTCAGTGGGAATTGTGTGACTGTGAATTGTAGATTCCATGATCACATTTTTGCCTCGAATTGATCCTCAGACCATGAAGAAATTTGCAGGGAATTTCAAACGAGGAATATGGTGGGAACTTTTTCAATCTGTTTGCAGGCAATTTGCAAACAGAAAACCTTGGCAACATTGGCTGAATCTGTAATTAATGCTGTGATTTATGTGCCCGGCTATAATTTCTCCCAGCCTCCCTCCTCCATGTTAAACAATTTGGGAAAGGAATGACTTGTTTTAATTCATGCTGCATTTTGCTGGTCCTGCTCCCTCTCATCTTGTGGTCTGAGACAGCCATGCGTGGAATTTCCCAGGGGGTTATAAAAGGGGGATATAATTTCTTTCCTGATGGATATGGGCAGAGAAGACATCTGGTTCTCCCAGTGGGACTTTTAATGTATTCCCCTCTTTTCCTGCCGCAGACAGTGGCTAAAGTTGTCCAACACCTTTGAGTAGCAAAGATGCAAGTTGGTTTGTATGTCATGTGGACGGGACAGGTATTTCTAGCAGCGCATGAATATAGTGCTATTTCCATTGCAGATAAGCTTCCAAGCTACATTTTCCTCCGGAAACACCTACATTTAAACCACCAAATCCCCAAACTCCTTTTCTTCCTATCTTTTGGGTTTTGATAGGGAGGATAGTGGACAATAGGTGTTTGGCAATGTTCAGGAAATGCAGGGAGGAGGCACATTGGGGAAATAAGGACAGATCTGCCTCTTTTCCCAGTTGTTTGGAGGAATCCAATGCGTACCCAAAGATTGGAGGAGTTTCTATTGCTTTTCCACCAAGCCAAAGGTGCCTGCAACATCTCAAGTTTATTGTCACAAAGTCTTTAGCCTGCTGGAGGGTTTGGAGCCAGTATCTGCAATTCTGGGCATCTCGCCTTCCCTGGATACACCCCTGAGAAGATAGGGACCAATATTATACCATCTGGCTGCAGCTGCTTGTAGAAAAGTGAACTCTTATTTTTCAGGGGAAAAACCTCTCATTTCTGAAGAAAGGGAAGGAGGGAGAAAGGAAAAGAGCCTGTTTTCCCCAACCACTTCTTCTTGGTAGAACCAGAGTATGATTGATAGAAAAAGATCCAGTCTTGATATGAAGACATCAAGTAATGGAGAGCCTACTCCAGCTCCTGATAAGACTTTACTTAGCCAGTCATCTAATGCATGTGTATCCATTCTTCTTCTACCTTAAAATAGGGACAATTATAGTTCCTGTTTCTCACAGAGCTGTTGTGAGCCTTAAGTTATTAGGGTCTGTAATCTGAGAGCCATTACAGTCTTTTGCTTTTCCACCACTGGAAAGTGTTCTGCTCTCTATAGCACAGCAAATGGTGTTGTCTCCTTATATTCAGGTGAAAACAGAGATGTTAGCTACAGAGGTGCTGCCAGGAACCAGGGCAGCCAAGCACAGCCAAGCCAATTTATGCTGACTGGCAGGTCATGATTTTACTTAATATTCCAGAAATCCTTTCTTTTGCACAGATCTTTTCACCAGGGTCCAGGAGCCTCCCCTCAGATTCTGTGATAAGGCAATCCCAAATTGCTTCATTTCTGGGTTTTCAGATGGAAAACCTGTGGCTGCAGACACAATGAGGCCCTGTCCTGGGAAGACACTGATGCCACTGACTTTCAATAGACCATCTGAAGGGAAAAGTCATCTCCAGGCTGAGAACTACAGTGTGGAGACACGTGCTCTCCTATCACACCTCTGTCCCCATCACATCCCATCTTTGTTGAACATGTAACTAAAATAAGTCAATGCAGGGGATGTAAATCCCTGTGATGAATCTCTGCCCTTTAACAAAGAAGCAGCAGGAGAACCCCAAAATCTGCATCCCTCCCCAGAATAAAACTGTTTGATAGGGAATTAAATCCCTGGGGACATGTTATCCGCTCTAAAGTTTGCGGGGGAAATCCTGGGATGATGTGATTTGTCTGTCAAATGAGAGCGAAAAGGAATAAATATCCTGAGAGCACAAACTATTATCCTTTCAGAAAGTGACACCAGAGCTGTGATTTACTCCATGCGTGGGTGCTGAGCCCCAGCAGCTGGGATTGAGGTGAGATAATCCTGAGAAATACCTTTAAAAAAAGGGGTGGGGTGGGGGGGGGAATCCCAGTAAAGCACCATCTCCACTTTGGATCTGTTGCTCTGTAGTTGTGGGA
>NDXB01006572.1:0-17501 GCA_002631895.1 Agapornis roseicollis | reverse complement strand
CTGTTTTTTCTTCGCCCCCCCCCCCCCCCCCCCCCTTCTTCCCCTTTTAATTTGTCTAGGAAAAAAAAGCAGCTCCTCCAGTGTTGTTTCCTGCAAAGACCAGTCTTCAGAGCTCGTTGGCTCGTTGGACAGCGCAGGGCTCTTGAAGTGATAGCTAATTGGTGAAAGAAAGGCCCTGATTGTCTGGAGGGAGCTGGAAAGTGCTGCGTGTGCTGCTGAAAGGGACTAGGGAGAAGGTGCCTGGTTTCGCCAAGCAGCTGCTGCTGAGGATGTTTGGAGATTACATCAGCACTGGAAAAAAGGGGCAAAAAAAAGAGAAAGAGAAGAGAGAAGTCCAACTTCACAGAGGCTGAGTTTATGGAGGGTTTTTTCCCCGTCCAAAGGTCTTCTGACAATACTGTCATTGTCAATGTAAGAGTTGTTAATTCTTTATGAATAGCACATGGGGCCTCTTGACTAAATAGTACGTTGCATGTCCCAAATCTGTCAGCTGGACTCTTCTCTCACATGCTAGTGAGATCACGTTGGTTGGAATGCTACAGGAATTGCTGGGCCGGCCACACAGAACTGAATACTGCATTTATATAATTAGACCTCCCAGATTTTTTTATTTTGCATTACCTCATTATTCTAGCTGAAATATGGAATCAGCCCTTTTAATGATTTTACTGGTTGTCATTATATTAATACGGTTCATTTTGTGGTCCTGTCTTAGTTCTTATATAGATTATAAACTGTCCCGAAGGTTTCCTGACACAAGAAAAGAGGACTAAGAGACTTCAAAAGGCTCGTTGGGATTTCAGTTGACAATGGGGGGAACTGGATAAGGTAAATAAAGCTACAGCAGATTTTACCTTGGGATCTGATGAGAGAGAAATGACCTGTTGAGGCTGCAACGGAAGTGAAAATTCTTCAGAAAGCCTCATGCTGACAGAGGGGAGAAAAACGATAACTGAGTCAAATAACTTCCTGTCAAACCCAGGCATGAGTGTGTTGTTGGGAACAGACTTGGGGACTTGTGCCAAGTAAATGTTCTGGACAGGCTGGAAGGAATCCTATTACTGGGCAGTCCAAGAGTGCCAGTGGCCCGGTCTTCATCTGTGGCACGTGATGACGTGCTGCCTGCTGGACCGACTGCTGGTCTGTACGTTGTCAGCTGCACAGCCTGCCTGGACGCAACACCTGACAGCTCCTGAAGGAAGCTGAAGATCACTGGCCAAACCTAGTACCCAAGTGCCACTGCGTGGGCTTGCAGGAGTGGGTTTTTACCTGGCTGGCTCGTTCATTGCTGTTCCTCGTGGTTCCTCCTGGTCAGCTGGATCTGAAGGTGACTGAATGTTTTGAACTGACTCTGACCTGCTGAGCAGTCACGTTTCTTAGCAGGCACTGTGTCTGAATGCCAGAAGGAGCTGCATACCACTGGAATAGTCTCTTTCATGTCAAACTTATCTGTGCCACAGAGAGTGTCTGACTCAAGCTGTGCTTCAGTAGCAAGGAGGGTACATGACAGCATAGCATGCAATGAGTTTTGACTAGAAAATCTTGGAAGGTACCTTCCTCTCCAGCCTTTACTAAGCAGCTAAGACACCAAAGGATTTGGCTGCTTTCCCAAGGCCATAATGACTTAAGGTATTTTGGTTAGCTTGTCTTGGAAAATGAAAGTTCCAAGTGAACTGTCTGCTTTCAAATAGACGTTATGCTAAGACAAGCATCCAAAAATATTCCTATATATACAGCTGAATTTAACATCTGCTTTTAAGAACTGTATTTTTCTACAGTAGAAGTAGGAAATCTGTATTGCCTTGCATGAGAGATGCAGTGTCCTTGTCCCAGTCACCTTTAAAACATATTAAACCAAAGAGCCCTTTTTGGGTGGATAATTTTGTGTGTCACCTAAAAGTGAAGGTTGCTACTTCAGAACCTGGCTTCTGTGTTTCTTGGTAGCTCACATGATCACATCAGAGTTTAGCTTGGGTAAAAGCCTATGTTTCTGTCCCATTCATGACTCTCATTCCCACAGGCTAGTCTTGTTAGTAACTGTTAATCAGCCCTTAGCATTTTGTCTTTTGAAACCTCCTTGAAATTCAGCCCTGAGGACTACTATGTGTTTAGGCTGTGGAACAGGGTAAATGTCAGGTCAATCGATTTCATTTATGGTGGGTGACCAATGTACAAACCAGCCTGTAATGCCTGAAGATGCATGTCATTGACCTGAAATCGAGAGAGCTGACAACAAATTAAATGTAGATGTAGCTAAACCCCTTGTCTGTTTCAGTGGTTCTTAATCTTAGTGATGATGCTGTCCTTCTTTTTTTGTTTCTCAGCATCAGCAGACCACAAACGAAAAGTGAAATCTTGTCTACTTGATGTGCAGACATACCTCTGATAATAAGTAGCTGGAAAAACAGGTCGAGTGGTCCATTTTTCTTCTTTAAGTTAATCATTGCTATTCTTAGCTTTTGTATGCAAAACAAAGCTTGTACATAGAATCATAGAATCCTAGAATAGTTAGGGTTGGAAAGGACCTTAAGATCATCCAGTTCCAACCCCCCTGCCATAAGCAGGGACACCTCACACTAAACCATGGCACCCAAGGCTTCATCGAACCTGGCCTTGAACACTGCCAGGGATGGAGCACTCACAACCTCCCTGGACAACCCATTCCAGTGCCTCATCACCCTCACAGGAAGGAATTTCTTCCTTATATCCAATCTAAACCTCTCCTGTTTCTGTTTGAACCCGTTACCCCTTGTCCTGTCACTACAGTCACATAAATTGACAGTGTCTTGAAGAAGCAAGTCTTTTAATCCTTTATTTCAATAATGTTGGAATTGTATTTGACAGTGTTATATATTAAGTATTGAAAAAGGTGAAAGTAATGAGAAGTGATACAGTTGTGGGTTAATGCCTTTAACATTTGGTGATACACAGAGCCGACACTGGTGTGGAATTCACAGCTTAGATTTCTCTATCCCCGCAGAGCAGCATCTGAAATTTTCCATGCAAATCAGAAAGTGTGGTCTTGTTATGGACCATATCCTTACAGAGGCGGAATCCTCGTCGCTCTCCATGGCATGGTCAGTAAGGAATGTTTTGGAATGTTTCAGAATTTTGTCATGCTTGAGATATCCTAACCATTCCCCTTATTGTCTATGGGGGGAACAGAGGGCTGTTACTGGGTGAACTTACTGCTTGGTAGACCTAGTGAGTACTAGGTGTTTATCCTGTAACTGACGCCTGTCCCAGAACTCATCCCTGGCCCGAGAGGGGGAACAGCCTGTCAGTGGGCTGGTTCTATTGGGATTTGTCTCTTTAGTTTGATTTGGAGGTTAGGTGAGTTGAGGTGAATTTCCCTCTGATCATTGATTTTGATTATTGATTCGTTGGTTATATTGATTATTGGTCTGGGCAATGTTTGGCATAATATTGCTCTGCATCCTATACAGGTAAAACTGGCTGGAGCCCTAAGGAGTTTATTAGAACACTGAAGTTTCGAGGCCCATTTAATTTAATAAAAACATACGTATTTTGATTAAAGAATTCCCTGGGATCTTGTTGTTTACTAGTCTCCTTATGCATTCAGACTAACACTTCTGTGGATTCAGATTTGTTTATATTCAGTGCTTCAGGACCTTTTCAACATGGGAGGCTGCCATTACAAAACTGGGGCTATCACACCTTCAAGAGTGCAAGTATAAAGGAAGGGATGATCTTTCTCTTTAATCCCATAGGTATTTGCCCTTTCTCCTCTCATAGAGGGAAGGGATGATCTTTCTCTTTAATCCCATAGGTATTTGCCCTTTCTCTTCTCATAGAGATAATGAAAATCTAGTCTCTTTAAGTGTCGGTCTGGTGTGATGTGAGTTTCTATCCTGGTGTGATCTGATGGAGCACTGTGCTAAGATGCCTGGACAGAGAGAGAGAGTGGCAGCTCTAGAGCTGAAAGCAATGCAGTTCTGTTCCCTCTAGTTTGTGTTAATGTGCCTTGACTAATCTTGGCCCTGAAGCTGTGTCCCTTTGGGATTGTGCCACAGTGCTAAGCCACCACTGTGCTTCTGCTGGCATTGCCCTCTAGTCAGTAGAGGTTGTATTTGTGAACTGCTGCACTGAGCACCCACATCCCTTTTTCATAGCAAAGAATAGAGATGGTTTTAGGAGCATTCCTTGGGGCTTTACACACTACTGGAAGGGGCTTCTCTCTGCACCACCACCCAAAAAGCAAAGCATCAGGAGTGTGGGGAGCCTCTGACACTGAAAGCATCACAGTATTCCCAGGAGCTGGGGTGTGGAGTCAGAATTCAAACCAGAATTGGTCTGTGGATTTGGAGGGAGCTCATCTGGAGCCAGCTTCTGTTCTGCCTTCCACCTAAAGTAGCCACACTTAAGGCTGGAGTTATTTTTCACTGCAAATGGTGGGATTAGTGCTGATTTGTGCTTCCTGAAGTATCCTCAGAGAATTCTTCTGGCATCTGAAGTGGTATCTTTATGATTACTAGAAATTTTGTCATAAATGGATTGGGTTTATGCTGTTATGCTCTTATTTAACTGTACCTTTCTTTTCCTTCAGGAAAATATAATAAAAAGGCATTAGTTTAAATAGCAATTTTTTAAATTCTTTAATGTGAAATCTAGCTTGTGCCTGTGCTTACAAGTGGCTTTCTTTTGACTGGATGGAGTGCAGCAGAAGAAGACATTTTGGAGAATAACTGCTTCACGTCAAGTAATTGTAGTTTACTTAAGGTTCATCCTGAAGCCTGGATTTCAATGGGATTTCAATGGACTTGACTGGAAATCACTTTGGAGCCTTCTAGGATTCATTCCATTTCATTTACTCATTATGTTCATTTAGGTACCTTTAAGAAGGCACTTACATCCCACTGATTTTGTTTGCATTTAAGGATGTATTTAAAAATAAGCCTGTGTTTAATGGCACTGTGGACAGTGGGAGTGCAGGTTGCAGTGTGGAGCATCCTTTCAAGACGTGACATAAAGGTATGTCTAAAAAGTAAAAAAATAATAGCTAAATACTGTGATGATAATAAAGTCCTTACAAATGTAAAATTAATTGTATTTCATACACATAGGTTAAAATCCACTGCATATAACTATATTTTGTATGTATGATTAATCTATATCATTAACGTGCTAACCAGTAACCAAAATTACTGTGTAATTTATTGGGAAGGAACCGTACTTTTTGCTATAAGACATTATCCCAAAGAACCTCAAGGATGGGGTTAGATTCTGTTCCCATTTATTGTTGGAAAATCATGTTTTTGTGATTCTGCGAACAGACTTAACCCCAGGTTTTGTCTCACACTGTGTTTGATACTGCAGTACCATTGTAACCAACAACTGACATGGATCTGTCGAGGCACTACTAAAAGCAGATACGTAATACGTGGCTTGTGAGCCACTTGTTACGCAGCTGAAAAGCCTCTCTAATATTCCACTGTTACTCATAACAGTTTTCCTTTTTGTGAAAAGATTTCTTGACTTTCTTTTCTTATCTAGTAGTCTATAGTCTATAGATGTATGTACAATGCATTTATATACTTATACATATAAACTGAGAATAAAACCGATGTATGGATGCAGAACTGTTACTGTGATAACGTAACGGTGTTTGTGTTTATAGGGTTATGCTTTGGTTTGGTTTTAACCAGTGTTTTAAACAGAAGTATAGGAGTCTTTATGTAAGTACTGTTTCTCATTCTGTGAGTACCTTAGAAAGGTTGTCATGACTTCCATGTCTGAATTTCGTCCTAATGTTCAGCATTACAACGTGATATGAGGGTCAGTTTATAAGTGTTGTAGGGAGTTGATGGATGTTAGCTACACACACTTAGCAGGAAGTGTGTAGAGATATGTATGTTTGTATGTGTGTGTATGCACATTTATTTTCATGTAGCAGTGTTAATATTTGAATATCTTATGGTAACAGCCCTTTTCACTTCACGCTACTCAATCTTGTGTAGTACTGAAAGAAAGATGGTGGATTTAGGTGCTTAAGTAACTGAAATCACAGGATGCCATTTGCATTTCTGTGTGTTAGAGCTCTTAAGTTATGGTGACAGACAATCTTTGAGCTGTAAAATCTCATTTGATTGTAAATATCCATTATCTCCATACCTGGCAGCTCTCAAGGACAGGTTGGACAGAGCCTTGGGTGATATGATCTAATGTGAGGCATCTCTGCCAATGGCAGGGGGGTTGGAACTAGAGGATCTCAGGGTCCTTTCCAACCCTAACCACTCTGTGATTCTGTGACTATGATCAGCTAGTGTCATTTCTGTCCAGCATCCTCTAACATGCAAAAATTGGCATTATGGACTGCACTATGGTATGGAGAACTAATTGCGCATAAGCTCATGGCATGATGAGCATGTAATTATATTTACTGATTAAAATAATTCTACAATTTTGTTTTGCAGTGCCATTATAATGCCATCCACTTCAACAATTATTGTCAAACCATGTAAGCCAAGCGGCAGGAGGACTCCCCTAAATGTATCTGGCAACGCAATAGGTGGCCTCATTACTTTAGGTAGGTCCATTACAGCAAACTTCAGAGTTGAGAAGCTGAAGAAACAAGGATTTAAACAACTGGCATCCCAATTGTTTATAATGAACTGCCACATCATAAACAGAGGCTCAGGGGAAATCTTGTAACCAGCACTGCTGCCGCCTGCGTTCATGTTCAATAGCACAGCCCTAGGGAATGGGAAAGCATTGTTAGGATCAGACTTCATGTAGGCATTGAGTTGTTGGACAGTTAAATGGCAGAAATCTTGGCTTGAGTCTGTGTACAGGAATCCAGGGTTTACTCCACCAGATGCAGTTGGTTTGTGTTTGATTGTCACCAAAGTGGGTGACATTATAGGGCAGCCGTTTGACTCTCGCTATAGGCAGGGCTAGTAGCAGCATCTATTACTGAGGCTGCCAGGCACGTCCAACCCTAAAAGCCTATTTTCAGCTCTTCATGACTATCAAAGTAGCTTTTCAAACTAAATCTTTCCATGTTGCATTGGGTGTCTGCCTCAGGCGGAATTCTCTTCAGAGGGTTTCAGCCAGAACAGTTTAATGTCTTCCAAGAGCAAGAGATTAGAGAAAAATACATTATTTTACCCATGCTAAAAAAAAATACTGGCAGTGTTTTCCTCTGAAAAGATGCAGTTGTCCCATTCTGGGAGATGGTTTCCACCCTCCTCCTCCTCTGTCAGGGATGTGTAACTCTTGTTCACATGGAGGAAATGATGTAACTACCTCTGTCAGATTCAAGGGAGACAGGATCAGATCTGATGTGGGAAAATGTGGCTGAGGAAATTAGCAGGGGGAAAAAAGAAAATATAATGAGGTTTTAGGTGGAGGGGGAAAATGGGCCGTGCATAGTTGATTAAAGGCAAGCTGAACTGCACCACATAGGTGCTATGAGTGCGCAATAAAGAGGGTGGACAGGAGCTGCTGTGTTGGGGGTGAGAATCAAGTACTCTTGAGGCAGAGGGACTGGGGCAGAGAATTAATCATGGAATCACGGAATGTTTGGGGTTGTAAGGGACTTTAGAACTCATCCAGTTCCAACCCCCTGCCATGGGCACCAGGTTGCTCCAAACCATCTCCAACCTGGCCTTGAACACTGCCAGGGATGGGGCAGCTTCTCTGGGCAACCTGTGCCAGTGTCTTACCACCCTCAAAAGAAAGATGTTCTTCCTAATGTCTAATCCAAATATCTCCCTTAATCTCCTCACTGAGATTAAGACAGTGATAGAATTATGGCTTTATGTGCAGTTTTGGTTTGCTCCCTGAATATTACAATACAGTCTTAAACTGCACTTTTCTCACAGGTTCTTTTGCTTATTGATTGCATAGGATGAAATGTGCTGGGACTGAAGCTTGCAGGAACAGTGCTTTGTATAGTCCAGAAATGGAAAGATGGGAATATGAAAGATAAAGCTTTAAGAAGACTGAAGTTTTGAGTGCAGTGATGAGGAAATGAATTCTGTCTTTGCCTGTCATTGAGTTCTAAGTGAAATCACTTAGAGGTATGTTTTCTTTGCTTTTTGGCTGTTTACCTGGAGATCCTGGGTCTAATTTGCCTATGTGCCAAGCACTAGCAGCTGCAGATTGTTGGTTTAACAAATAAATGTTTACCAGTTTAACAAATAAACTGGTACACCAAGAATTCAAGTTCTGAGAATCTAAAGTGAAGCACCGAAAAGAAGTGGATGCAAAAGGAATAGTTCCTCGGTACTTTCTAACTACAAAATGAGATGATGTCGATATAACAAAAATGTTAATCAGCATCTGCAAAACACATAAACATTAAAGCACATTGAGGAGGAAATTATTCTTGCACGGGGGATCGAGCCCTGATAATGAAGAAAGCATAAGAACTCATTAAGCAAGCACTGTCCATCCTGTCCATTGAATGTGGCAGGAATACCTTGGGAAAAATAATCTACTGGGCAAATGAGTATGACAAAATGGAGGGAAAATAACTTTTCTTTCCCATGTGTCATAGAAGAAATCAATAGATTTCTTAAGGTTATTAATTTAATAGATTTCTTAATAGAATAGATTTCTTAATAGAAGAAATCAGCTCTGCAAGCTGCTAGTGGGCTCTTAACATGTCTACTCACAGGATCTGAGAGGCCAGATTTGTCTAGTAGTACCACTTAGTTTCTAGATCCCGTTCATGCTGGGCTGTGTGATTCATGTGGAGCTCCCAGCACTGACATACAGGTGCTCTGGTGTGTGCAGAAGGACAATTTATGTACAGTTTCCTTTTTGGAAAGGCCCAGCTGAGTTTGGAGCCTGTGTCCTGTGCTTAAAGGGATGCTTGAATTTAGGATTGGTCTAATGTGACTTAAGAGACTGTTTCCCTGACTACCTCCCCTTTGAGAACTGGCAGCCTTAGAACTCTTCATCAGAGTTTCTAATTGATACTGATGAGGTGGATAGTCTCCCTTTTGTTCTTTGAAGAATAATGTTTTCCTTGTCACTAGGTTATAAGAAATGCCAAGTAATTCCTGCTGTATTCTGGGAATGATTCTCCTCCCTAGTCTTTGTATTAAAATTCATGGAAGGATTCATCAAGGTCTATTAAAAGCAGGAAATCCTTGTGCGCCAGAGTGTTGAAAGCTGAGGTGGATATTAAGGAGGCATCACTATATGCTTGTCCTATTCTTAGTTTCTTCTTAGACATCCTCTGTCAGTCATGATTGGGAATGGTGCAGAGTTAGCTGATTCTGCAGGGTTCTTCTCCACTGGTCTAGAACACCTGAAAAATAAGAATCTGCCCCTTATAATGTTTAGAATTTGTCAATGGGACAAATGCTTTCTGAGGGTTGGAAAAAACAGCTTTGCTGCCTGTGTCCTCACCAAAGCAAGGGCATGCTCAAAGGATGAGAAGGAAGATAGCAGTGAGAATTATGAGGTACCTGAAGATGTGTGACTGGAACACTTCCTATACTGATCCCAGGCACTTCAGTAGCATACCTCTGTGGCTCTGGTAGTTGATGACCTGACTTTATGTCTGTGCTTTCTGACTCTTTCTTTACTCATACTTTCTTTGGCACACACCTCAGACTGAGTATAGTGACTTCCAGATTTTTAGTCCCTGCAAAATGTCTCCCACCACACCTACGTTTAAAAAAGGATGCAGGATCCACATAGCTAATTTGTTTCTAGGTGGCTAAAATACTTGACACGAGCTTCAGACTATGGAGTAGATTTAACATCCCTATTTTACAGCTATATGAAGAGTTCTGTGTAGTGAGACATACCTATCTTAGAGTAACAATCTAATTGGAGGGCGTCCTCTGTGTAACCCTGTTAACAGATTATTCTGGGAAACCCCGTGGCCCAAGTACTATGGAATGTAGTTAGGAAAAACAGTGTTTTCTCAGATATTTCAGATGTGGAATATTTATTCTGTAGCCAAAGAAACTTGTTGCCAAGCAACTGACCATGAGTAGGATCCATTGCCAACTGTACTTGGAAAAAAAGGAAAGAAACCTACTTACCTCTCCTCAGGCTGCATGGGAGTGTTTGCAATGCAGTGAAGAGGAATCTTAGAGTAAAATCTGTGTGACAGAAGATTTATTGTATCATTGTATTATATTTATTGTATGATGCTATCATTATTAGTAGGCTTTGGTCAGTTAGGCCTTTGAGTCATATATGACGGATAGAAGAACTAGTGAAGACATTGGTGCAGGAAATCCAGGCGTTTTCAAAAGCCTTCCAGTTTGAAGTCTGCTTCATCTGAGCCCTAGGTGGTGGAGTTTGATCACTTGCTCTTCACTGGGCTTCTGGTCCAAAAACAGGCAAGGACCTTAGATACAGTTCTGCTCAGATTCTTTTATTGATTTGGTACTTTTGCTTGATCCAGGTGTTCAAATCCTGTTTGTTTAGCAATTCAGGTACACAAACTCCTCTGGTTTACAGAGGAGCTAAAGATGCTCAGCTTGCACTCAGTGGATGATGGTTAAAATAAGACATAAATTGCTTAGAAGGAAGCTTATAGCAGTGTGCCTGTAAGTGTTTCAGCACAAGCAAAGCAATCCCTACTGCATAAATCTATTGAATGAAGAATATCTAGTTTGGGAGTTGTGTGTTGGTGAACAAATGGGCTCATTTCACTGGATGTAGCTTGAGAAGAATAAACATTCATTCTGGATTAACCTGGATTTTGTTAAGATTCAGTGGGTATGTCTGTAATGAACGCTTCCACCTCTTCTTCTGGACTGGGGCGTTTATCAGCTATACTAATGGGGAAGAATGTTCATTGACTGCTCTCTTAAAATGGCCTGTTTGACCCTAGGCGGTCACAAGGAAATGCTACCTGCCTGGATGAATGGGAGATGCTTATAGATAGATCTTATGTAGCTAAGTCTTATGGAAAAGTGGGTCAAGAAACCATAGGAAGACACAACAGAGAGCTGTGAAATTGAAGAGTTTAGGAGCAGTCTCAGTGATGTTTCAGGGCTTTCATGAGAGATAGAAGGATTATTTCTCATAGTATGAATCTTCTGGGGTTTCTTGAAGATGTTCAGGAAGCATCTGTTTACCTGTGTTTCCAGAGTGAATTAGTTCATCTGTTCTTTATTGTCTGTTAGTGCAGTTCCATGCTTCACTGCCTACTTTGGACACGTTGCTTGGGTTTCTCCTAGGAGAGGTCAAGATGTCAAACTCTTTATGTTTTCAAGCACAAAAGAAGCTTCCCCATGATGCTGCTGTTCAGCTTCCTAAAGCTTCTTCTCCACCCTTGGCTCTTCTTTCCACTTTGTCCTCTTGCTTCAGAATAATGCCTGCCCATTGACCTTGTTTAGCTGCCCAAGCTCCACATGGTGGCATCACCTGTGCTGGCACTTCAGCTGCTGGTGGGGTTTGTGCACACGTTAGTTTGGTTCACTTCTGTGACCACAGATTCTTTTCAAGCGTTAACCTGATGGGAGGCATCTCCGTGGCTCTGATGCAGTAACTGGGAATCTCAAGTAGTGGATTACTTCAGAAAATGCTTATTTCAATCGTGCAAGAGTGATTATTGTTTTTCAGTAAGACCGAAAAAGATTTGCTGAACATGAAGATAAAAATGCTTACCGTGGTTTTGGTGTGTTTTGGGAATTAATCTCCCTGACTTCTGCTTATGTTTTTCTCTTAACTCAGAGTATGTGTAACTTCTGTGCTGATGAGCTTGAGATTTTTATTAACATGACTTCATTTGGTATAAGTCTTGAGGTTTCAAGTTGGATTCCAAAAATGTAGTTATTCAAAGTGTAGCTCTCTACCATGAAAACAGCTAAATTCACTTTTGGTGCAAGATAGTGCATGAGTATGATTGAAGAATTCAGTTTCTGTCATGTGTTACTGGAATATTAACAACAAGAAAATAAATTCAGCAGTACATAGTGGCTCTAAAATGTAGATGCTTTTGCTCTAATTATATGTACAAATACATATTTGCCAGTTGCAGGCTGTGGCATAGTTTGGACAGCCTGTAGGGATATTTCTTTCCATTACTTCAACAGAGGAACCTGAATAGTTTCCTTGCCTGCAGTTTACACTCTTGTAGTTTAGAGTGGAGCTGGAAATCCTGTCAGTTCTTATGCAAGTAATAGCTCATTGCATTCCTTATGTGAGCAAAATCACTGACAAGGATATCTTCTGAATTGTCAGTTGCTTCCCAATATTCACTTCCATATTAATATACCACAGGCAGTATTCCAGACGGTTCATGAGCTAGATGAGTAACTTCTCACAACAGTGCTGTGTTGATGATGGTAGCGGGATTATATTTCATCCAGAACAGGAAGCATAGCTAGGAGGGATGAGAGAGGCCTTGTTATGAATCATTTTTGTAGTATGTGGAATATTGGTTCCCAGATGCAATGGGATGTTGGCATTCCTACGGCTTGTACTAATGATCGGAATGCTGGGTTAGCCATTTGGCACCTTGGCCTCGCCAGCGTGGGTATGTGAAGAATTGTACTCGGTATCTAATAAGGAATGAACTTGTTTTCTCCATTTGCATAAGCGCTGAAGTGAAATGAATGCTCAACCACAGAAATACCTTTTTTTATGACGCAACTTCTTGATTTATACCTCGCAAACATTGTTCAACCACCAAAGAAGTGCATGAATCTTAAAAATAATCTGCAGACTGGGGCTGCCTAAAGATCCAGCCTGGAAATACTCTTTAGTCATCTTGAAACCTTTCCTGTTTGTGTCACAGGAGGGAGTGGAGGAAATACTGTCCAATTCTGCTGTCCACTCATACACAAGAACAACAGCTGATAGAAGTCTGATCCAGTTCCATTGTCAGAAAGATGGGTTTTTTAACAGATAATTTTGAATAGCAGGTTTTGTAAGATGGGGAGCTACATACTCCCTCATTTGATGGCAACAGCTATTGAAAACATTACCAGCTAAAGCCTGCTTTTCCAGCTCTAATATGGGCACAATGTAGTGGCTGTGCTGTATTATGTATTATTTTGTTTGTACTTTGTGCTCTTCATACGTGCTGTGACTGCTTGGAAGGTCATTAATACTCAACCTGGCCCTGGTTCTTGGCTGTGCTGTAGTTAGTCTGCAATGGTCTACTGGATCTATACCATGAAAGGCAGTCTATGAGCAAGGTAATCCTTTGTGGCCACTCTGTTGCCTAACAGCTCCTATGCTGCATAGGGTGCAAAGCTGTAAGCAAAGGGACTGTGGTCAAAACATCTCAACAATGCCTGAAACCTGCACTAGCTCGAAGTCACTGACAGGTGATGAAGAGCAGAACAGCTCTGAAGACGCTCCACTTCACACTAGGATTTGACCTGGAGGGTAGCCAGCCTCAGGCGCTGGGCAGCCCCCAGTACTTTGTGCTTGCCTTGGCTTCACTCTGGGTTCTTGTGCAGTTTGAATGTTGCTGAGAGCCTGGCTCAGCGAGGGTGTGCTGGCTATGGCCAGGCTCTCCTTTTCTGAGTGCTTGGATGTATTGCATGCACGCTGCTTGTGTCTGGGGCTGCAATGAATATATGTGTAAGTTATAGCTGGCAAGCACACAGCTGGTAAATAGAAAGAATAGAAGACAGCTGGGTAGTAGAAATGTGCTTTCACAGTCCTCATGGTTTTGTAGGTATCACCACATTTGACAATAACATTTACCAGTGCACCTAATGCAAAAGCAGTATTAAGTCATGTATCTGCTTAAACACTGCTTCTGGCTGTTACAGGATTGGAAGGTGCCGAAGTATTTTTATTTTCCATAGAAGATAGTGTTCAAGTGAGTCATAACTCATTGCCAGACATTTTTGTCTCCTTTTTTGTCCCATTTTCTCTTTTTCTGCCTGCCTTCTACTGAGTCGAGAAAGCAGGGTATGCAGCCTCAACAGTCACCTGTGGAATAGTTATGTCAAAGGGTAATATTCAGAGGCTCCAGTTTCCCAAGGTTTCCTGAAGGAGTCTCTGTTTATCATTCAGCCTGCAGTGCCCGTATTGGGTTACACTAGGAATGTGGAAAGCTATATGGGAAAATCTGTCAGGCTGTGAAAAGATCTTAGGCTTTGAAATTTTATGGACCATGCTTGCTAATGCACATTCCATATTCCAGGGTGTCTGGCTACCCTTGCTCCTCGTCAGGATGTGATGGACACTGTAGACTATACGTACATGTTTTGTTACACTCTGAACTGATAAACTAGGGCACTGACCTAAGGAAGCCACAGTAGAAGAAATCCTATTAGGGGATAAATTATGGTGACACCTACTAGTGTTGGTATAGCCCCCATTTAAAAGACACGATCTCTACTATAGCAAGGAGCACTAGTGTAACTCTTTTTCCACAACAGCATTCCAGTAAAGTCCCAGTTTACAAGTGGGGCCCATGTTTTTCCTACATAAAAACAATTGTGAGAGACTCATCTACAGGTTAGATCTTCAGCTGCTATAAACCAAGTTTATACAAGAGGATTTGCTCTTAGATTTACTTTCACAGCTATTTCAGCAGGACCTCTATTTGCAAATAGTTGCTGAGTGCAGTTGACAGGACTTGATCAGATGTCTTGGGTTGTACATATGTTAACTACAGGATATGTTATGTGTGCTTTGTAAAATAAAACAAAAATAATCCATTAGCTTTGGACGTGATGATCTTAAAAGTCTTCTTCAACCTAGCTGGTTCTGTGATTCCATGAGATCAGCCTTTGTGCTGACAGGATACAGTGTAAACAGTCCCAAAGGTACAAAACTGGGGGCTGGATTGAATTTTTTCCTTATTTTTAGCTTTAATTTGTCTTGTAAGGTTACCTACTGCCCTGATAATATCATTGAAAAAAGGAAAGGCAATAAAAACACAGGAAATGGAAGGAGCTTCCCGATTAAAAAGCTGCAGCGGCATGTAAGCATCAAAATGTTTCCTCTTCCTATTTCTTTTTCCCTCTCTGTTGAGTGCACTCACTAAGTCAGCTTTCCCCACTGAAAAGCTGTGATATTAGCAGCAAATCTGCTGACAAGGGGTTTGCAGCTTATCTGTATGTGTGTGCTTGTAGAAAGTAAGGAATTAATTCCAAAGCTGCCAGAGTTTGTCTACATGATCACATCAATCAGTTTTTGTAAAGCAAGACTTCAGGTTTACGAATGCAACACAGAGTTTAAGTCAGTCAGAAAAAGCCAGTTTAGGATTTTATGCATCTAAACAAAGATGGAAACTTTGCTCAGGCAGCGGTAGACACCCACCTCCGATATAAAAAGTGTGGGTTAGGGAGAGACTAAGCCTTTAAGGAGAGGCTCTACTAATAAGGATTCTTCTGTATATGTTGCAAAAGAGCAGTTTGTTGGATGAAATTCTGTTACCTGATTTATACAAATCAGATCATAATCTTGTAATTTGACTGTAAAATGACTTGATGTATTTCCTGGGTAACTTTGTTGTCTTTGTTCGGTGACTCCCTGTTTTAAACAACAGGAGTTGTTTAGAAGTTACTAGGTATTTGTTCACCAGAATACAGAGATGCTGGTCTCTGGAAGCCACTGCTCCCTTGAGCAGACCACCATTAAGAAGACATGGCCTAGGATAAACTTCAGGCCATAATGAATGAGCATGGATGAGGGACCATGTATTTCACCTGTGATTCCTGTCTGTACCACCTGGATAGGTGTTGGCCAGATTGAATCCCTAGCAACACGTAAGCTTATGCTTGCTTACAGGTTCACGGATGTATTGAAGGTGATGGATTATAGACACCTTTCCTTAATGTTTGAGTTGTTTTGTTGGGCTTAGATCCAGATCTTAGTGTAATTCAAATGTCTTTCTTTTTATTTAAAATATAAAGCAAATGCATTGTGAAACTGATATATTTCCAAGTAATGTTGTCATCAGGCAATTAAAATACCATGTGCTATAAACATCTCTAAGATGCTATGGATGGGAAGGTTGCCAGTTTCACAAGTCACATTGCTTCAAAAGTACAATGAACTTACAGTACTCTGAACAGTCTGGAAAGAAAATTCATTTTCCAGCTCTTAAAAGCCTTTTTTTAGCTTTTTGCAGTGCTCTGAAGTTAAATTATGATGATTTTAAAGACAGAGCCATTAATTGCCAATGAATTGTCAGGTCTGGCACACTTAAATTAGGAGCAACGTGGTTTGGCCCATGCTTAATTGTGTGTATGAAATGTTTTGAAAGTAAAGCGAGCCAGGAAATCTGTGCTGCCTATATGAAAAAATAAATTAATTTGCTTTATCATGTTAGAAAAAAGATAAATTACACCTACTTACTCCAGTGTTGATGTTTCTGGCTATGAATATGACTGTGTAGATGGGGAGTTTAAAGTGGGGTCTGTTGGGTTTGACTCTTTTGACATAGTTAGACACCAGATTATTTGCCTTGACTTTGAAAATTGCACCTGTTATGGGGTTGATCATAGCATCGTAGAATCACAGACTGGTTTGGGTTGGAAGGGACCTTAAGGATCACCCAGTTCCAGCCTCCTGCCATGGGCAGGGACACCTTCCACTAGACCAGGTTGCTCCAAGCCCCGTCCAACCTGGCCTTGAACACTGGCAGAGATGGCACAGCCACAATGTATATAAATCAATATACACATATATAATGTAAATCAACCTACATGTTCTGCTATGTTTCACCTAGTACTGCTGTTTGCTTATCAAATGAATTTCAATTTCTAACAAGCTGAAAAGCAGCTCTTGAAGCAATTTGTTAGCTTTTACAGGAAGTGTAGTAAACCTGATGCCTTAGAAATGTAGTTAGAAGAGTGAACGTAATAGGATTTACTTCTAAAGTACTGACTTATTGTTGATCTGTGTCTGTTGACTGAATTGCAGGATGAGGATGGGAGTGTTGTGCCTGGTGTGTCACCTGTGAGCATTCAGAGGAGCAAAGTCCCCATGTGGGAGAGCCAGGTCCTGTTCCCTGTGCTGCCAGTGCCTTCTGGGGTGCTTTCAGAGGTATTATTCAACAAGGTTCACTCAGGGAAAGATCCTAAGCTAATTAAAATGAATGTTGCATACTCAGTGTAAGAGACTTACAAAAAAACCCGACATTTTAGAGCCTGTACTTCTTATCTAAAAATAAGAAAAAACAATGTGACAATGAGCAGTCCTAAAGTAATGAAAGTTCCTTTAGTCCATTGTTAGCTCTTTAGGAACAAGAATTCTGATGAGGAAACCCCAGAGGACTGGGAACAATTGGAAAATTTTATCTGAACCATTAAGATTAGCTTGAGTGATAAAATTATTTAGGAAGTAGTGGGCCATGTGTACTGAGAACTGATGTGCTAAACACAGGCGTTGGATAGAATCATAGAGCCATAGAACAGTTAGGGTTGGAAAGGACCTTAAGATCATCCAGTTCCAACCCCCTGCCATAAGCAGGGACACCTCACACTAAACCATGGTACCCAAGGCTCTGTTCAACCTGGCCTTGAACGCTGCCAGGGATGGAGCACTCACAACCTCCCTGGCCAACCCATTTCAGTGCCTCACCACCCTCA
>NDXB01006571.1:30274-49838 GCA_002631895.1 Agapornis roseicollis | reverse complement strand
AAAAAAAAAAAAAAAAAAAAAACCACCAAAGCCCCAAACAGGAATTGTAAGCAACTTACGACATGGTTGTATTTATCTCACTCTTCTAAATTTATTTTTTTTTCCTCTTCTGTGAGGTTGAATTAAAGATATTACGTAGTCAGAGAGCAGTCTTGTTATTCTTCAAATATTAGGCATAAGTATAATACAATAAAGTTGTCTGGAAGAGGATTGCTATTGAAAGAAATAGAAGTGGATGCTTCTTGGTCAGTAGGCTTTCCTTTTCTCTATTAGATCCAAGGAAGAGCGATAAGTATCTAGGTAAAAATGGGTGAAACATGAAACATGTAAGAACATTGTCGACTATGTGACTATTGACTGTGGATTGTTTGGAGCGGGTGTTTTTCTTTTTTTTTGGTGTTTAGTGTGTTGTTTTTTTTTTTTTTTTTTTTTTTTTTTAGGTTTTTTTTTTTTTTTTTTTTTTTTTTTTTTTCTGTTTTGAGACTGTTCAAACAATTGTGAGAGGCAAGAAGTAACCCAGTCAGGAATAAGCTAGGATGGAAGTAAAAAGATTTCAAACTGGCAGTGCAATGTAAATAACCTGAACATAGAGTGAAATAAAACCCCTTGCTTTTAACACTGAGCTTGAAAAGGTATAAAATAATTTTAAGTTTCAGTTTCTCCAGAAAAAATAAAACCAGCTTGATTACCCAGGAGTCTTCTACAAGACAATTGCTTTTAAAAGTTGAAAAGAATTTTAAATTCTAGGGAATTCCCAAGTTTCCAACAGAGTCCATAAAAATGTTTCTATCAGAAGTTGTGGTTGTGGGGGCAAGCTGTGATGTTTTAGATTAATTTCATTTTAGCAGTAATCTATATGTTTACAGTTCCAAATAAGCTATAATCCTCTTCAAATTGTATAATTTCTGCAAGAGTAAAGGTAAGAGATAACTGTATTATAGAATAGATAACAACTGAACTAAGCTTTTTCTCAGATGTTTTTTCCAACATCATCAGTGTCAATTAAAGCTGATCTGAAAGAACAGAACTAACAGCACCTACATACTATTGAATTGCATTCAGTGTTCCATAGTAAAGAGCCACATAAATGTTTGACTCTTCTAAATGAGCTATTTTATTTCAATCAGCCATGGGGGGAAAAAAGATTTAAAAATAATAAGAATGAGAATTGGACACCTACCCAGGTTTCAAATACTCCTCCCTGCATGATCTGGAGCAGCTCTTTTACACCCTTATTTCCAGACCAGCTAATTAAATGCAGGTGCAAGCTCAGATGTTTCTCTCTCTTTTGACTATTGTAATGCATTCTAGCTGACAGGAGCACAGTGAGCCATTGGTGTTGTAGTTAACCCATGGGCAATTGACAGAGATAACAAACACTTAGGCTTCCAAGCTGTGCCAAACACACTTAATGCCTTTTTCTGGTAAACATAGAGTTTAGAGATGGTGCATTGCCCTTCCTCTCAATTTGGGATGCCTTCTTCTTTCCTTCCACTCTTTTTCAGTCTTAGTCTTCTGTTCTGAAGAAAGCTTTCACTTAGGATGAATCATTCACAACTACAGAAGGCAGAGGCACTCTGGTGCCTGAAATAGATCAAGGCCTCCACAACATGCAAGTGTATCATTTTGGTCTCTTTCTCTGCCCTGAAATTCACTCCACGTGTAGTGCTTCAGATATGAAAGACTGAAAATTATTTACATGTTGTCTAATCTCCTGAACACTTGCAGTCACAGATGCAGGAACTCTTTTATTTCACTTTTATTCCTGTCTTCTCTGGCTAACACCTGCTTAAGAGAATGTCTCCTATCACTTTTTATTCCTTTGCTTTCAGTGTCTTTCACTTCTTTAGCTTTTTTTGTTACAAATATTTTTCTACTGGGGTCTTAACTCTTGGGAAAAAAAGCCAAAACTGATAGTGAAGAAAGTTTTTTTTCTAAAAGAAGCTATCTCCTCTTTCCTTTCTGGTTAGAAAAGCAGCATAAAACAAAACCAAAATGCTTCCTATCAAGTGGCTTGTTCAAATTTTTTTTATATTTTATTGTCTCCTTTTGTTCTACTCAGCAAATTAGGTGTGGATTGGCTCAGGAGATACATACATTTTACAGCTTGTCATTAGGGACCCTTACAATGAGATAACTCCAGTTGGTATGCCACAAACACTCTCATGACTACATTGCCAGATAGCTGAAAGCCTCTGAGTACTCTGCACGTGTGTAGAAAATAGTTCCCTTTTCTTCTCTATAACTATTATGAGTGTTATCTAGCATAGCTTGAATGAGAGAAATCCAACAAACTACAGAATGATGATCCTGCAATTTTCCACTTACTTTGTGCATTCAGTAATTCTTCATTCTGCTCTTAATAACAGCTTTTTGATTAGACAAATGCAGTTCTGGACATGACTGGGCTCAATGAAACTTCTGTGTTGCAAGGTGAAAGTCTGCAACAGACTCCAACAAGTCAGCCTTCTGTGAGCAGGGAGGTTGAGATGACTTGTGCTGTTCTTTATGACTCTCAGTCTTAGCCTTGTATTTCAGACAATGTGCCTGACTTTTTCTAAATGCAGCACTGCATTTTTAACAGACAACTGTTTTGCATCTTAACAGGTGACCTGTTAAATTGGTCTGTCTGTGGGAAAGCCCCTACCATAACCTTGCTTTTTAGAGGAAGGACAAATAGTAATGAGACTGAACAAAATTAGTTTTTAAAGATCTACAAGATTCAAATGAGAGTTTTTTCCTGGGTAAACCCAGAAAGCTTTTACTTTAAATTTTGAGCTCAATCTGAAATAAAAGGTTTTGATTGCCTCTTGACAAAGTTAAGAAACAAAAGCAGTATGACCTGTAGTCCTCAAACAGCCTAAGTGGGTACTTTCCCTGTCCCAAAGACAGGGGATCAGCATTTTTTCTGATGAACTTTGCAGCTTGGAAAAATCTCTCTAGTGGTGTTAGAAAGCATTCTTTGGTGGCAGAGTTCCATCAGGCATTACATTGTAAGATATATTTCTGTATTATAGGCTAGAGCTCTCCTTGGGGTGTATTAACCCTTAGACTATACAATCATTCTCATTTATCAGTATCCTGCCACATTTATTGTATTGTCCTAAGAAGGGCAATCTATGGAAGAAAAGCCTTTTGCTAACGCTAAATGTGGATCAGAAAGTAAAACCCTTACTTCTTCTTTCTTCTCTTCTTTGATTTTATCTAGTCTTCCATATATACACATATACCCTTTTAAAGCATCAGAACTCTTTGGAGAATTCAATTCAAATTCAAGACTATCTACTGGGTCAGCACACTATTTTGCAGCGAATGAAATACTAACTGAAAAACTTTCACCAACCTGTAACTGTGGTACATGGTATCTAAGGCTAGTTCTGTGAATTTCTTCATGTCCATTGTCTTCATCTGTATGTTTTAGTAGCTACCAACACATACTTTTCCTCCAAGGTCTGAAGAATCATGCACAAGCATGCCAAGTCCTTTCCTCTTTGTATCCCTAACTTATCCCATTCCTGCAACTATTGCACCAATTGAGATGCCCATTGATAAAAGTTCATTCTACATGACCTGTCAGTTGATCAGAATTTTTATAGTCATATTATACATGAATGGTAGATTGTAAGATAATGTTGTTCATTTCACAGCAAAGGTGGTGCCCCTCTGACAGAATCATGCATCTTTAGATTCTGTATCTCAGTTCTTAAATGCATAGGATGTATAAAACATATGAAGATGTATAAATGATGTTGGTGTTAAAGAAGAAGTAGGTAAAGTAGGTCCACAAGTGTAGCTGTTGGGAAAAGCTCCTGCCTGTGGTGATTGTAAATTCTGTGCTAGCAAAAACTCCTCCTAGATAATTTATAGCCCATGATGGTGAAGAATATCTGAGTTTAAACAGCAAAAATAACCTCATTTTCACACAGCAAGTGTGCGATCCAAAGAATATTGAAGTCAGCGGGCATCTATCCATTGGCTTCAACAGAGTTTGTCAATGATGTAAAAGTGGTTAAAGGGATTTTACTCAAATGTTCCAATATTTACCCTCTGGACTCGAAAGCAGCTGGAAAATTTCAGCCTAGGAAAAGGATTTCTTAAAAAAAACCAAAGCAAACCAAAAACATTATGAGCAGCTTAAAAAAAAGTATGAAATGATTATTTGCAGCTGAAACTATTGTGACTAAACAGAAGTAACAAAAGTAGTAGTCGCTAGCTTTTTCAGAAAGACTCAATACAAGTAAATATGACCAAGTTATTGAGACCCAAAGATGACAAACACCAAAAATCACTCTGGCCTTGATTGTGCAAAGATCTGTATGGTGGGACAGGAAGCATTAAGGACAGCTAGCTTCAGAAGTGTCAGAAGCTGACATTATTTCTGCTATTTGGATGCTTAGATTTTAGCATATACTTCTACCCATGGTAGTTTGAGGCTGCATGTTCTGCTATTGTCCTTATAGACTGACTCTAACATATTTTGGATTAGATTCTGAGTTAACTGTCTTTATGACAGTTATGTGAAGAAGGCAGATATTTTCCTTTATTAAAGTAGCTATAAACTTAAACTTTCCTTCGTAGTGTGTATACTTTAGGTAAGCTTTCAATTCACTGTAAGAAACCAATAAATAAGCAGTGAAACAGAAAACACTACAGCCCACCTTTTGCAAATAATAGAAATACTGCTTGATATACCTTTCAATAATATAAGGAAGAGTTAATTAAAATGATAAAAATATTTTCCAACCAGTTACATGATACTCATGGTTGAAGCATGGCCTTTAATGATGGTTTTACCATACACATGAAAGGTTTTGATTCAGCAAAATGTGGTTTATTTTGAAACCACTTATAAAATCATTCTCTTAATGCCAATAGGAGAAAAATATTCTCTCTCTGTCTTTCTTCCTTTCTTTCTTCCTTTTTTAATGTCTTCTTCCTTTCCCTTTCCTTTTTACTTTCCCTTTTTCTTTGTCTTTCCTTTTCCCTTTCCTTTTTCCTTTTCCTTTTCCTTTTCCTTTTCCTTTTCCTTTTCCTTTTCCTTTTCCCTTCCCTTTTCCCTTCCCTTTTCCTTTCCCCTTCCCTTTTCCTTTCCCCTTTCCTCCTTTCTTTTTTTTTCTTCTTTCCTTCCACCACAGCTTCCAAAATTCCTTTAAGCAAAATTTCAAAACAGTCATACAAGATGCAGATAAAAAAAGTAAAGTATCATATAATTTTTTAATATCTCTTTGGGTTACAGAAAGTAATACAGATACCTCATGTCTCCACCAGCAGAAATAAAAACCAGTTCATTAATGGGGCTGTTCATAGGTTTGGACTGAGGGAAAAAAAAAAAAACAGAACAGTAATCCTGAACAGCAAACAAAACCCCTCCTTTGAGGGAGCAGTGGGAAATGACAACATACTTTCATTTTCCTGCCTCTGGGGAAAGACTTTCAAAACAGTTCTGGGCATAATGTCCAAAAACTACATTTGAAGTAAAAGTATATAAACCACTAGATTCAAAGAACATTAAGCATCTGTCTTAAAATCACAAAGGTAAGGAAATTCAGAGTTAAGACTGTAACTCCATACTTAACTCACACCTTTGTAGACAGCCCATATGGAATGAGAGATCACCCACTGTGACTCCAGTTTTAATGTTGAATATCTTTGCTCTTTAAGTGCTGAAATGGATTTGGAATGTACAAAGAGTATGTTTTGAAATTTCTTTTAATTTTTGTAGTCTAGATTTGTTTCCAGCAATCAAATTTGGAGAAAAACTTATTATGGGGAAAAAAAACCCATGCTTTTTTTACTATGATCTTATTCCAAGTTTCAGTCCAAAGCAAAATTTTACAGTTATGTGAACCCCTAAAAAAGAGAGGTTTATAATGGAAGCATTGACAAACCCTTAAGTACAGCAAGGCAAGTAGGTGTCTCTATATTATTATTCAATCAGAAGCTTGTAATTACAGCTTTCAATAGAAAGGGGGAGTTTAAGGAGAATGAAGGATTTTCCTCCATGTGATATTTCTGGCATTATTTCTGCTGAACATTTTCCAGGATCTGTTGAGCCATAACCACAACTCACTTCTCCAATAACAAAATAGTATTAATACAACTGTTTTTCACTACCCATCCAGAAAAAAAGTTCTTGTTTTCTAACCAAAACTATATTTTATTTCCTAATCTCCAATTATAGCTGAGAAAATGATTTTGAAAATTCTCCGATTTGTGGAAATGGTCACTTTCTTGTGAGAGGAAAATGTGACAAAAATCACAGTTCATTCATTCCAAGGAGATAGGTTTTTTGGTCTTTTATTATATCAGTTCAAAACCTCTGATATCAAGTCCTTTGAAACTATTCTACTTTATCAAAATTTCAACAGTTATAAAAACTCTTCAGTGATTCATTCAGTCAGGCTACCCAGCAGCAGCTTCATCTTTAAAACTTTATGGCTACTATCTTCCATCTGTAATTCTTTCCATGCTGCATTAATGATCACCTGTGTCTGCTTGGATGTGTCACTCTTTCTTCGACATCAAGACGGTGTTTTTGTTGCATGCTCTGGGGAAGAATAACCACAGAACAGCCCTTCCAAACATCTTTTCAGGGTGGGACCACATGGAAGGATTCTTTAACTGGGATTTCTTGTAGGATATCTATCTCTAGATATCCTACAGTTACATCCCAGTAACAGAAGGATTCTGTAACTGGGATCTCTTGTAGGGTATCTATCTCTAGGATAAGCAGGACAAGAAATGGAGAGAGATCATATAGTAGTTTCATATACAGAGAGACATAGAAAGACAGGTTAAAATTAGCAGCATGGTGGAAATGGACAGAAACATAAATTAAGACTGGTGAGGTCAAAGTCTGTGAAGGAAAAAGGTGTAGGCTTTTGGCAACTATTTCTGAAGATGAAGGTCCTTTTTGAATTGCACACTAATGGCCACTGCACTTGGGCCCTGCTCAGGTCACATTTCCATTAACCTGACTTTGAGCTGTTCTTTTTCCATATTCCTTTTGATTTATAGCACTTTAAGTAAACTGATTTTAGCTCCCCTGAAACCAAGAGAGCTTTATGCCAGCATAAATCTGAGGTAGCTGAGAATGCAGCTTTGAGGACATTAGAATTCTGCTTAAAATGACAGTATTAAAACACCATTTCCCCCCCTCACCTCATACCCCAAAATTAAGTCACTTCTATCAAACTTTGTATGAAAAAGGCAAATAATAGCACTTCATATCCTGCTATCCAGCTCATGGTACTTTCCCATTGCTAAGCCCAACCAGTTATACCTTTTTTCTTGCTGCTGAAAGACTGATTTTCCCTCCTGTTCTTCTACCCTGGATGAAAGGCCTGCAGTGGTGTAAAATGGGGACTAAATGCCTTTAATCCAAACAGACTAAATCCACTTTGGTAGAGGACCTGAAGAAAACATCTTCCCCATCACCCCTAGTCCACAAGGGGCACAGTAGCAGCCACTCAGGATGAGGCTCTGGAAAGTATTACGGTTGCCTTCAGAGCTGGTAAGGTTTTGCTGGGCAAAGTTGTACACCAGGGAGCCAGGACTGAGGCTGTCCCTTGATGGTTAAACATCCTCTTCAGCTCACAGCCTCGTCAGGGAGAATACTGTGGTCTGCAACTCGCACAACAGCTGCATCATCATGAAGCCAGACAGGAGAGATTACACTGACCCAGCTGCAACGACTGCTTTTGACTGTATTGACATTGAAGGCACAGATTTCCCTAGGGCTGCCCCACATTGTTGTCCCAGTGTTATTTATTCTCCCAAATTGTTTCTGAACTACAGCATGTATTTTACTGTCCATATGTTCTTCTTTTCAGATAATAATATAAGAGCATATAAAACTCACATATGAATCACATACTTGCAGGGTATGTGGAAACATGCCATCTGTATTATGCTCAGAAAATAATAAATGAACATGCTATCTTCACTTGCATGAGATTAAAGCCCCATCCATCTTTTTTGTTTGCTATTCCACCTATCTATATATATATTCCTGTATCTAACAGTATCTGGAATTTCTTTTTTAAAGGCAAAGGCTTTCTAGTTCACACTATTCAACAGCTGCAGATATGGTAAGCAGCTGTGTAACTGTGGCCCAGTATCGACTGAATGTTTTGATATGGGTTCAGTTAAAACATCTAATGAACAGTAATTGTCATAATATTGAAAGCACAAACAAAATGGGAGAAAATGGTTCTACCTCCATAAGTCACCTGAGAATCTGCCCATACTCTCACAGGCATACTTACATTTGGAGTCTCATGCTTATTTACCTTCAAAATGGCTAGCACTATTTCAGCACAGAAAAGTCAGGCAGTCCTATGACAAATTCAGGTTGGGTCCTGTGAGTTTAAAATGTCAGGCAATAGAAATGGAAAAGGGTAAACTCCTGAAAATGATTTCAACTCAACCAGAGTATAAAGCTTGCACAATGGTTGGCATTCATGCACCAACAAAAATGTTTGTATATTTACCACAGTGGAACAGTAAATGAAGTGTATGTGCAGTTTTGCATTGAAAAGTTATGTTCCTGATGAAAGAATATTTTTATGTGGAGGATTGAATTTATTACCCTAATACCATTTAGATTTAAATTTCTAAAGCTATAATTTCTCCTGAGTGTTTAAAGAAGAAGGAAGAGAAGGAAGACAAAGAGTAGCACTGATAAACACAACCCACTATTCATAGAACACAGCAGTGGTTATTGTGCTGCCTGCCTAAGCTCAGGCTCTGGCCTTTCCTGAAAATGTAGGGCTGCTGCAGGATTGCTCTTGGTCCTCCAGCATGAGTGTGTAATGTTGCTTGGTGTCCTGCTAAGCAGGAGTTCCCACTGACTCTGCTCTTCCTCAGCTACTCTTGCAAGGCTCTTGCTTAAGGATTCCTCATGGCAGATAGATAGTGCATGTGTCTGTAGGGGAAGCTTACAGGTGTTCTTACAGGTCTGCAGCAGTGAGAACAGAGCTGCAAGCATCAGACCCAACAAAGCGTAAGAGCCCTGGTTGCTGTTTTAGTGGCCTTGAACAGAAAAAATGCAGGAAAAGTCAGCCTTAGCTGCTTGGACTTCTGAAGTAGTTGTGCTTATATAAAGCACAGATACATATATATTTCAGAGAAATGCTTCCCGAAATAACAAGAGCTGTTTTACTGTGCATAGGGACAACTGTCTCTGAAGGCCTGCTTCTTCTGTGCAAGGCCATTTTGGATCTTGTGCCCAGAATGTGACAAAATCTTTGTTTACTTTATTTGCTCAATCCATTCCTCTCTCGGACATACTTCCCAGGACAGTACCAAGTGCTGCTGAAAAACTGACTGGTTAGTAGTGGTGTTTCTGCCATGTTTTGCACATTAGCCTAATTGTCTGGGAAATTGTTGCACAACTCCTGGCTTAGTGTACAAATCACTGTGACAGAGTTTAGTAGTGGACTTGGTAGTTTTAGGTTAGCAATTGGACTGCATGATCTTAAAGGTCTTTTCCAACCTGAAAGAAACCTGTAGAAAGGGGAAAAGTGATAAGGATATGGAAAAAGATACTGAAAAAGAAATGGAGAAATATCTGCAGGAACACTGAAA
Source organism: Agapornis roseicollis (assembly GCA_002631895.1). Taxonomy (NCBI): domain Eukaryota; kingdom Metazoa; phylum Chordata; class Aves; order Psittaciformes; family Psittacidae; genus Agapornis; species Agapornis roseicollis. Next base: position 40,250 of record NDXB01006571.1, on the reverse strand, counting down.
GAGCTTTTCAGCCTAAAAAAAGAGGTGTAGCACATACATTATTAATATGCATGCTAGGAGTCTAAGAAGACATAAGCAGAGAATATGATTAGGAAAAGATTGTTTACACCTTCTCAATAAAAACCAGGGAACATATCAACTAAGAAGATCATCTGTAAGGGTGAAAGCATACTAATGGAAATATTTTCTCATTCACAGAAAGTCTTTGTGGAAATCATTGCAGACATTGTGTAACCCAACAGTTTTTTGTGACTGGTGAAACAGTTGTACGTACAATCCACCAAATGCTGTTAGAACAAGCTCCCATCTCTGCTCAGAAATCCCTGAACTGCATGATCCCCTAGATAAGGAAAAAAAAAATCTAGGTGAAACATTGTCTATCACAGACACTTGGCCAAAGGAGGGATAAGACAGGGCTAAATTCCTTACAGATTTATACTGGATTTCTAATGTCTCTGGATGTTTCTATGGTTGACAGAAAGACCACTCTGATGGGCCTTACCTCAGGAGTAATGTTAACTGAATTTCACAGGAAGATGATAAAGCAATATTGAACTAAACCACTTCTGAACTAAACACAGCAACATAAAAGATAAAATTAGGACTCCCTAGTCCATAGAACTTACAAGGACTAACCTTTGCATTTCTAGTGGGGAAGAAAGGAAGATTATTTGGAATCCCTGGTGAATTTTTATATAAAAAAGCTATAAACCATGCTAAATTTAGATGATTCTTGAAATGAGTAACTGGGAAGAACCGATGGATATCCGGAGTCAAAATTCAGAACAATTCCAGCTCCTTAACTGCAAAGTTTTGAATATCTCAGCACAATATTTTATTTCATAAAATAACCATAACGAAGTTGAATCAACCAGCAGAGAGAATGAAGTGTAAGAAATCTAACATCTGTAACCAGAGGAATGGCAAAGAAAAATTTCCTTGTATGACACTCTTCTTTCAACAGCAGAAGAAAAAAGCCCCATAAGTCACCACAGCACTCCGTTGCCTACCACATTAATTGTTAGTGCAAGAAACATCACAAGGAAATGTGAAGAGCCAGAGACTGCACAGGCATTCTTGAAAAAAGCTAGAAAAGGAATTGCATTAAACATTGGACTCCAGCAAAGATGAAGTCATTGAACATGGAGAAATACCTTAAGACTGCTACCCTGTAATGGAAGAAAGCTAATTGGAAAAAGATTTAAAGGAATAAGGAATCTCTGGAGAAAAAAGAAGCATAATATGCAACATGGAAAGAAAAAGGAACGTATTCCAGGTGAAGAATGTTTCCACAGTCATTTTAATTCAAGGTATTATTATTACTGTAACATGTTGCACCCTTGAAATACCTGTTCCTCTAAGGTAACTATAAAAGGATACTAGCCAGCTATGTCAGATGTAGAGATTTTTGGGTTGCATCTAGAGTTAAATAAATGTCATGCTGGGTCTTCAGCACCCTTAAAAATTATAGCCATCAGATTCTAGGACTTCTTTTCTGCTTCTTACTGTACTTTTACTTCTTACTATTTTTTTTTTTAATGAAAAAAAAAAATCTGGAAAGATGGCCTGAAAAGCACTGTACTAGTGTTAGAATTACTCTGTAGGTGTCATACCTTACTTTATGATGTAGAAGATCTGGTTCTGAGTCTTTTGTCTTCCTCAGAGGACAGACTTGAATCTAGTTCTTTCATAACTGGAGTCTGTGCCCTTGCTGTTGGCATGTCTCTGGGCTTGCTCATTCTGTCTTACATTTTGACTAGAAACATCATCCTGGAGATGAAAAAACACATACAAATAATTTTCTGTGGAAGTTACATCAAAACTAACATAACCTCACAAAAATATATATATATGTGTATGTATATATATATATATATATATCTCCTTTCAGGAAAAAAAAAAAAAATGTGACCCACAATAACAACCTTTTGCTGTAAAATCCACTCCTAGATGTATAATGACATTTATAAGAAAAACAGTGGAAAGCCATGTAAAAGGAAACAGAACCAAGGAAAGACAAAACTGCTGAAGTTCATAAACTCCTCTGCATAGTCTAATGCAATTTGTGTTCCCAGGAGCGGATTCCTTGTTAAGACATCAGGCAGTGTCTTCAGCAGCACTTCTCACCTATGCTAGAAAGGGAACTAATAATTTTGAATCCTAAATCTCACTAAAAGTTATATGATTGGACTTTCTATGTGCCATAAAAGAAATCTCAGAAAGGAGAAATTGCTGCATTGCTAATACAGAAGTTGGCCAGATCCTGTGATCTTTGGAGGCACTTTGATAGAGTAAGTGCTTCCTGCTCCACACTGTCCTGAAGAAATCCTGTATTTACCTATGAGGACAGCTGTTGTGCAGTTAGTTATATGAAGTCCTTCTTAGCAATGTTGCTATTAACGTGTGCTTTTCTGTGAGTATGCCTCTTTTTTGCTTTGGCTTCATGACTTCTCACTTCCTCTCTTCAGATAGGGTTTCATTTCTTCTGCTGATTAACCTCTTCTTGGAGGACAAATTATTTCATTAAAATTTAGGGAATTACTGGGAAGGAATGGAGACTCAACTGATCAGGAATTATTATATCATGCTGGTTTTAAGAGGAGATGGTAGACTTTGTGATAGTTCCAATCTCAGTCTTAAGAGCTGGAAAGAACAAACTACTTTAGGTCTCCAAATCAAACAAATAGTAATAGCTCCTCTTGTCTTCCAAAACAGATGCTTAGTACCTGAAGGAAAAGTAGCCATAAAAAGTGCAGAACTCACCTCTTGTTCTTGAGATTGTTACAGCAAAACAGTAATGATGTGAAGAAAGAGTAAATTATGGCATGGAGGCCAGAAAAATTAACAGCTGAGACAGAAGCAGGAATGTGAGCAGTGGCAATAGCTTTTCAGTCTGGTGGAAAGGATTTTATTTATGTGTCTAAAAATCCAGGATTTCGCGGCATGAATGAAAATTTCAGATAGCCAGGACATTAACATGGAGCTGTCATTAGAAGATGTCCTGGTTTTGGCTGGGATAGAGTTATTTTTTGGTTAATTAGTTGTTGCTAAGTAGTGCTTGCTCTGAATCAAGGACTTTTCAGTCTCGTATGCTCTGCCAGTGAGGAGTGGCACAGGAAGCCAGGAGAAAGCAGAGAAAGGACACTTGACTCAAACTAGCCCAAGGGGTATTCCATACCACAGCATGTCATGCCCAGTATATAAACTAGCTGGAGTTGGCCAGGAGCCACCAATGGCTGCTTGGGGACAGGCTGGGCATCGGTCAGCAGGTGGTGAGCAATTGTATTGTGCATCACTTGTATTTCTTGTGTGGGGTTTATTGCTCTCTCTCTTTCTTACTATTACTATTGCTATTGCTATTGCTACTGCTATCGCTATTGCCATTGCTACTGCTATTACTATTGCCATTGCTATTATTATTATTATATCAACTTTATTTCAATTATTTAAGTATTCTCATCTCAACCCATGGGTTTTACCTTTTTCCCAGTTCTCCTCCCCATCCCACCAGTAGGAAGGCAGAGGGAGTGAGTGAGCTGTTGTGTGGTACTGAGTTAGTGCCTGCGGTTAAACCACAACAGAGGTTAGCTAACAGAGTCTGACTCAGTGACTTTTCCTGGTGCTAGAAAGACCATGCTAGCTCTATTTTTTTTCAATTTAAACCAGATAATATTTTGTCCTTTAATTATATATATTTTGAGGATTGTGTAAGGGTTTTTTTGTTTGTTTGTTTGGTTGGTTGGTTGGTTGGTTTTTTAAAATCTGCTCTCTATGTGCAAAAACTTTATCCTTAGGAAATATTCTGAAGGCAACAGGAGGTCCCTTGTCATCTCTTTGTAACATAGTAGTCATTACATTTAGCCTCAGATTTATAGAAAAATCCCTTTCTAGCCTCTCAGTTGCAGTGAAAGGGGGCAAATGAATGTGTGGTAATTAAGAGTTTTGTTTGTTTATAGGTCTACTAGCTCAGATTTGAAGAAGTTCTAAGTAAAAAGTATATTAATGTCAGGTTTTTAATGCGATTACCTTTTTTTTTTACAATAGGACAAAGACTGCAACAAGTAAATGAGAAATTGAAAAACTGTGATTTTTAAATACAGTGTTGCAAAGTACCTGTAATATGAGACCTGAGAGAAATGCTTTGAAAAACACTTGTAGGATATTTGAGAATATGAATCTCCTTCTGAGTGCTTAAGTTACACGGACTTCTTGCAGCCATGATAGAAAGACAAGGGGAAAAGTCTTATTTACGATTTTCCTAAAAGGAGACCATGGGCATAATTTCCATGTGGGAACAAAAATAGCAGACTGACATCATTTGATTAGTTGTTAGTTTGCATCATCTGAAGGCTTATCTACACTTGAATTATTTTTTTTTTTTTTTTTTTTTTTTCAGGTTAGCTTGTACTCTTCTGTGTTCTATTATCTAGTGTTCTCAAACAATATTCTTGTTGCCAGTCCACTGTTTTAATGCACAATGGTAAACCCATGGTGGAAGTACTTTTCACTGACAGGTGATGTTTTCCACAACAGTGAAGTTTATTAGTAAAGGGTAGCTGAGCATGTGCCAAATCCTCTACTGCAGTTCCCTGCTACTGCCAGATCATGCTGGCTAGACCAAGCTATGCTATTCAGTGATACTTCACAGCCACAGTCTGTTCCACATGAGTTCAGTTACCTGAATCAGATATCATGCCGCAGCTTATGCCTGAAGGGCATGGACTTCAGTTCTCATATGCAGCCATATCAGTGCTCAGCTTTCTAGGTAACTCTCTGAACTACACTGAGGTCAAGACCATGTCACAATAAAGGCACTCTAGATGCATACAGATGTGTTGAAGAAAACAATGTTTGTTTCCAAATTTGAATTTTGAATTCAAATGAATATCTACTATAAGGAGATGGACTGCACGCTTCTGGGAGATCCCTTTGCTGAGGCATTACATTGGGTCGACCCCATGCATACCTCTGTGGTCGCCACCCATGAGATGGGGCAGACAGTTTATCATTTAAATCTAGGATCTGACTGGAGCACTGCAAGTTCAGAGATCTTGCCTGAGCTGCAAAGGTAACCCTGCCTGAGTTAACTGTAGGAGCTTGTGTAGGCAGGGGGACATTAATACCTTGGTGCGGTGCGGTGCTGTGCTGTGGTGTCTGCTGTTGTAGGATGTGCTGCTTTGCTTCTTTTTTCTTTTTGCCTTTCTCTCCCTAAATTTGTTTCGTAAAATAGAAGCTATGCAGGGAAGTGCTGAGTAGAAAAGGAGTCAGCTCCATTGCTTAGTGTATGTAAGATATTAATGTGTTCTCTATTGCCTCAAACTGAGAGGAAGAAAAACCTTTTATGTGCATAGTCCCTTGACATTATATGGCACATATCCAGGAGCTGTACTAGAGATGTACAGGCTTTCCAGTTCTTTTGTTTGCATAGCTACATCCAGCCGCACATCAGTGTCGCTTGCTGCTCATTGCTTACTGCTCCCCATACTTTGGCATTTTCTCTTCTACTTGCTATCTTCCTACCTCCAAAAGCTCCAAATTAACCACAGCCAAAATGGTGGCACTGTTTGAATTAAGTGTGAAGTTTAAAGAAAGTATGCTTGTCCTTGTGTACTACTTCACAGCAGTTACAGGAGAAATAAGAAAAGTGTTCTGAGCCTTTAACCAACATGAAGTATGATGTGGTGCACCAGCCAAGTCACACAACACAAACTTTCCCAGCAGAGAAAAACATTTTGGTTACTGCAGAATTCTAGCTATTTTGCAGCACCCATTATATTGATCCATGAGTGTTTTCTTTATAGAAAAACAAGCCAAAGAATATGCTTTAATCTGATGCACAGATTTCATGGCACTTCAGTTCACTTGGCACTTTCCATAATGCCTGTGATTATCTTTTACCCTCTTCCCAGCTCCAAAAACACAATTCTGGCAAATGAGATCTCTACATAGCTTCTCAGCGGGACTGGTATCTCTTTGACAGACGATGTTTTCCTTGTTGGAGGACGCACTTAACATGTTCCATTCTCCAAAGCAGGGACAGCCTACTGGAGCGATTAGCCTCTTTCAGTGGCTCTGCCTTCAGAAAAAAAAATGTTATATGCACTCTGAAGAAGCAAAAAAGAGTTGGAAGAAGGGAATGAGGGAAAGGGAATAGAAAAGAAAGACAGAGACACTGTAGAGTTGTCGCAGACACAGATGAGGAAGATAATGAAAGGGTAAAGAGGCTCCCTGGGAAGCATGGTGGATCCCATGGCAGGGCATTGTGAAAGAGCCTGCATAAATCTCTCTCCTGATTAACTTGTACTTAAAGTTTTAACTTGGCACATGATTGTACATATTTAATAATACTTTTTACTGGCCACATCTGTTTTCTTCTTTTTTTTTTTTTTTTTTTCTCCTGCTGTTCACACCATTAATTTGGCATCCTCATTGTTATTTATTAAAAAATCATTGAAAATGTCTTTGCATTCATGGCTTCTAGTCTTGAGTGATTCATTAAAATGCCCACCTTTACTTCCTTAATTCATTAAACAATTCATTAAAATGCCTGCATTCACTGAACATTCAGATGCTTATTTTAACCTCCAAATATGCAGTGTTAAAATCCCCATACACAGTACACTAAAATCCCCACATGAAACACGATAAAAGTTTTATAACATCATACCTACCCCTTAACATGCATGTTAATGAGAATTAAATCTTATATGGAAAGTTGCACACATTGTTCACAAGTGGCCTTTAAACTTTGGAGGGGGAATGGAATACATTTTGTTCCTACCATTAAATGTAGCATCTGAGAGTAAATTCTTCACTGGGTCACCAGCCAAGCCATCTGCCACACTCCCTTCCTTAATTTCACAAAAGTTGAAAAAGTCTCAGAAAAAGCTTGGGTTTCCTTAGCAGCTTCTTTCTCTACACCTCATATGTCTTTACTTCCTGTGATCTGAAGTTAGCACATACCAAAAGCCTGTTTCCACCCAACACTACAAAACTGCTCACTAGGGTTTCTTAAATGCTGCCTCAGAAAACCAGCACAGTGGATTGGATGAAAAATGTGATATTCAGTTTGGTGTCCAGTGCTCCAGATTGCTTTATCTTCAGGTCAGCTTCCCAGAACATACAATATGCAAATGCCTGTTGCAAATGGAACATGTGTACAGCACAATGGTGGAACAAGGGGGCTTTGAAGGCATGACCAGAAAAGGGAGGGCTGATTTCAAAATGTCCCAGTGCTGGTGGATGCGATGACTCCAAATGAAAGAGCATTGGCTGTGGGACAGCGTGGCATGCACCGTGCATGAAACTGTCCTTCTGAGTCACTCAGTAGAGGTTTGGAAAAGCTGGACCATGTTTCAATTATAAACATGTGCTAAGAGTGGTGATGACTCCTCCAGATGAGTGCTTGAATAATTTACAGCTGTTCTCTCAGTGAGACTCCCCTGTAATGTCTTCTTATATAAATATTAGTTTTTGCAAACATAGGAATTGAAAACCATCTGGCCAACTCTAAATTTCTTTGCTTAGCAGGGATGGTAGTATAGCACTACTTACGAAGGGCAGTAACTCTTATAGTAAGAAACACAGGTGTAAGGTTGAAAGCTTTGGCTTTCAGTGTCCATTTCTGCTTTTGTCTCCATTTGTTATCTACTGGAAGATGTTATTAAGACTTCAAAGTATCAAGCTACATAATATGATAACCAAAATTTTTTGGGTTCAAAAGTTTGATTTTAAGGAATGCAAAAGGATATATTCATAAGAGAAAAAGATAGACAGGATTAAAAAAACTTTAGTCTGAGAAATAAACAGAGTAAATAAACATCTGTGGTGTGTGAATTAAGACTTGATTGTATTTTCTAGCTTGGTGGTGAAATAAGAAGAGTTCTGCATTTTGGAGGAAAGACTCTTTCATTTTATCAAACAGACATAAGTCACAGAAATAATTAATACCCTTAGATTCAGACCAGAAGAGCAGAAACCAAAAAGTAAAGAACAAGATTTTATATTTATATATTCTTTTAGCAAAATATGCAAAATAATATGCTTACTTTTCAGATTTGTATACTATGACAACTGGAGAAATCATTCATGGTTTATAGTTGTTATTCTCACATCATTGAAAATTATGTGCAGTGATCTTAATTATTTGCATAAATGTGAAGCCTGTAAGTTTTTCACAAACTTTTCAAGAAATTATTTCTGTTATTAGTTTTCACAGAGTATAAAATCTTCACAGCTGTAGCTTTTAAAACCCATCAGCCTCTCAGCATTTGGAGAATGGTGTCATTTTTTGACTTCTCCAAGCTGTGAGTGTGTGGCAGCATCCTTTCTGGGAAGCCTGGGAATGAATTATTCCCACTGGGTAGAATTGAGCAATGTTTTTGGATAGTCAGTTCATCAAAAATGCAATTCAGAGGATACTGGAATGATTTGTTACAAATCAAGCCACAATTTCAGCCAAAAAATAAAAGGGGTGGAGGAGGGGGAAGCAGAGGGGGAAAAGGAGCTGGAAAAGTTGAAAAATGAACCACAAATTTTCATTTTGAGACTGATCAACAGGTTGGGAGAAAAGAGTGTAAAGGAAATAAAACAAAGAAGATCTAAAAAGCCCCAAATGCATCAGTTCAACCTAATGCAATTTCTTGCTGGTGCTCAGTTAATGAATGAGAAGATTCAGATATTTATGTAACCCTGGTGCCAAGGGGCTGGTAGCAAGCAAAGCCTAGATGCAGCCTGTTCCCCTGCACAGCCATCCTGTCCCTTGTGCTCAGCAGAAATAGAAAGTACAGCTAAGGTAACACTTTCCAACTTCACCTGCTTTTAGTTTCATCTCTGTTGCTCTATTCCGCAAATCTTCCTAAGGGACAGGATTACACCTGCGACTTGCTTTTTCATAAGTGAAGAACAAACTTTTTGCATATATTGCGGTGCTCCTATTCTTCCCTTTCCCAAGATCTGTTACAGAGCCTTCCCAAATCTATGTTTTCAGAGTTGAAGGATTAATTTAACCAGTGCTACCACCTCTCCATACCTGGAACTGGAAAGTCACATACTGAACATTGTAATCTTACCCTGAAAATGGACATCTTTAGGGAGGAAGAATTCCTATTGGTCTATTCCACAAAACAATTGAAAAAACCCATTGTACAAACTCAGCCAATGAGCAGTTATTTTGGCATATATGTGTTTTTAAGATCAGGATTTTTTTCTTACATTGTTATTGGTGTCTGTTCAGCAACCTGAGACATCTTTACACCATTGACTGTAGAAACTACTTTTAATTTTGTCTCTGTTGCTTCCTCTTGGTGGCTTGAAGGATGCAAATATACTCACTCACCCAACCCTTTTCTGTGCCAGATTTGACGGAAACTAGTTCTCACATCCCCTGCCTTTATATGGGCAAGTGTCTTCCTTTTTGTGTTAAAGATTACATCACATTTATAGTGTACATTCATTTTCATAAGGTGTCCTATTTAGAATCATAGAATAGTTAGGGTTGGAAAGGACCTTAAGATCATCTAGTTCCAACTCTCCTGCCATGGGCAGGGACACCCTGCACTAAACCATATTACCCAAGGCTCTGTCCAGCCCGGCCTTGAACACTGCCAGGGATGGAGCACTCACAACTTCCTTGGGCAACCCATTCCAGTGCCTCACCACCCTAACATGAAAGAACTTCCTCCTTATATCCAACCTAAACTTCCCCTGTTTAAGTTTGAACCCATTACCCCTTGTCCTACAGTCCCTGATGAAGAGTCCATCCCCAGCATCCCTATAGGCCCCCTTCAGATAACGGAAGGCTGCTATGAGGTCTCCACGCAGCCTTCTCTTCCCCAGGCTGGACAGCCCCAATTTTCTCAGCCTGTCTTCGTATGGGAGATGCTCCAGTCCCCCAATCATCCTCGTGGCCTCCTCTGGACTTGTTCCAACAGCTTCATATCCTTTTTATGTTGAGGACACCAGAACTGCACACAAT
>NDXB01006571.1:0-30196 GCA_002631895.1 Agapornis roseicollis | reverse complement strand
GATCACCTCCCTTGACCTGCTGGTCACGCTCCTTTTGATGCAGCCCAGGATACGGGTTGCTTTCTGGGCTGCAAGTGCACACTGAAGCCAGCTCATGTTCATTTTCTCATCAACCACCACCCCCAAGTCCTTCTCTGCAAGGCTGCTCTCAATCTCCTCTCTGCCCAACCTGTAGCTGTGCATGGGATTGCTCTGACCTAGTTGTAGGACCTTGCACTTGGCATGGTTAAACTTCACACCTCACAAGCATGTCAAGGTCCCTCTGGATGGCATTCCTTCCCTCAAGCGTATCCATCCAACCACCCAGCTTGGTGTCATTGGCAAACTTGCTGAGGGCGCACTCAATCTCACTGTCCATGTCAGCGACAAAGATGTTGAACAAGACCAGTCCCAACACTGATCCCTGAGGGACACCACTCATCACTGGCCTCCAGCCAGACATTGAGCTGTTAACTACAACTCTTTGTGTGCAGCCATCCAGCCAGTTCTTTATCCCACCGAGTGCCCCACCTATCAAATTGATGTCTCTCCAACTTAGAGACAAGGATGTCATGTGGGACAGTGTCAAATGCTTCACACAAGTCCAGGTAGTTGACATCAACTGCTCTGCCCCTGTCTGTCACATTTACAATTTACCTTCATTTTCATGGCATGAAGAATTCCTTGTTCTGCAGATCAGCAGCTCTTCATGATTTCACAATAACTTTCCTCCTCGGCTGTCCATGTTGAATGTGATGGTATGTGATGTCTTGTGTTCAGACTCCTCTCTTTTTGTAATTTGTCTGTATACATTGACAAACCATTACATGTATTATACTTCACATACTATGCAGAATTTCCTGGCAGCTAAATCCTGTTTTCACAGCATTTTACAAATCAATCACAATTTGTGCCCAGCCAAATACTGATATAAAAAATATCTTTCTACTGGTCACATGCTATTAATGATTCTTGCTTTCACTCATGTCCAGCAGGTTGTCTTTTATCCTGTCTGGAGGCTTATTTGTTGATAACCACTCATTCAGTTGTTTATGTAAATATAAAGTTTAAATCCACTTTAGAAAGTAGTCAATTTCAGGAAAAAAAACAACCGACTAACCAAACAAAAAAAACACCACCAAACCAACAAAAAACCAGAGCTAATGAGAGCTATGAAGATTTTTATTAAGTTATATTTTTACCAGCATATCACATCCTGAATTTGAATGTGATGTTGCTTGTGTATAGCGTTATCTTGCATATTAATTTCCTCCGATATGCCCTTAAGGGATAATAAATCTGTTTTTTCAATACATCTAGTACCTTTACTTTAAGTGCCTGCAATTATTCATCTTGATGGCAGTGAGTATAATCCAAAAATCAGTGAAGTCAACAGGAGTTTGTTCAAGTGTTTGGAATGTGGGCAAGGGATCTACCTTGCTAATATTTTTTTAGGCAATCTACTCATAAGATAACCAAGTAAGTCCATCATCATTATTTTGTGTTATAAATTTCAGTTTCTGTTATGAAAGCATAATAGTTAGGCTTTGTTTAAGCAGGAGAATATACCCTATACAATATGCATTTGGAGTGAATGCAGTGTCATTTCTGTAGACAAAAATTTCATCGCAATTTCTTGAGTATGTTATGAATGGATGGAATGGATGGCAAGCAATAGATGAGAAATTGCATTTCTAGTTGCCCATCCTGCAGTCTGACAGGCTTTTTCTCATGTCAAAATTGCTGGTCTGTATAAGAGAGGTTTCTATTGCACACACTCAAGACATGTTTTATGGACAGAGAATGTTTATGAAAAATTTTCTTTAGAAAAGTCTTCCTAGCATGTTACTGAAAAACAGTGGTTCTCATAAATAGCTTACTGGATGCTGTATAAAAAGGTTGGCTTTCTTTTAATATGGTTGTCATTTGCACAGAATGTCTTTTTTTAGTTGTTAGCTGCTCTGGGCAAAGAGTGCATGGTATTTCACAAACTCCCAAAGTGACATGCTGGATGAATACTGCCAAAGTGAGGCAGAACAATCACCTAAAAACTATGACAGAGCTTCACAGAAAAAAGATTTACTGGGTCACCTCATCCATGTTTTTATCCCTCTCAGTAGGGACTGTTAGGCATCATGAAGCCCTATTTTAACCATCCAAAGCAACAGATTTAAACAACTTCTGCAGCTTCACAATCTTCTTTCATTTATGTTTAATTTCAGTCTGTTGCACCTAGTTGATTCTTGATGTAGCATCCAGCATCTTGCTTCTCTGGCTACTTCTTTGTTTCAGCACATATATTAGCCAAATTTTGAACTGCAGCTGATATTTATTTAGCAAGGAAAACAATTTTGAGATTATGACCCTTTAGGCTATCCACATTCTTGTTCTCTAACAGCTGGATTTTTTCACTTGCTTCCATGTTCTTCCCCTCTCTCTGTCCTTGTCCTTTGCCTCCTGCTCAGACTCGCAACTTACACTATGTGCATGTAAGGCAAAGAAATTCTCCATGATGCCTTCAGATCAGGATCTGCCTAAAAACGTGTGCTATCTAGATACTATGTTGTATAGACTGATTTTTTGATTTCATGCAGAAATCTGTGTGAAGTTTTCTGTCTTATATAATGAAGGAGAAAAAGGCAGAATAATTATGAATGGTCTTTCAGATTATAATGATCCTGGGCTTCATGTATTTTTATAGCAACTTACAAAATGAATTGCCTGGATTCTTGGCTGAACAGCAGAACTCATTAAAAATATTAAAATTAACAAATGAGTGCAGTAACCTGTGTTCCTGAAAGGTCTTCAAGCACTTGATTAAAGCTGTTACTACTCATGCTCTCCTGAAACAAACAAAAACCCCTGCTTTTTACAAATCCATGCTGAGCCTTACTTCCTCCACAAGCCTAGATGCTGTCATGTAACTATTTTCTTTGTCCAATTTAATTTGTTATTAGTGATCACCAAATAGAAGAGACATTAGCTAGATTTGAAAATATTTCTCTTTGACATTGTAAACACTAGGGCTTTCAAACTGAGTTGTCAACAAGGGCTGATCATATCTCAGCTTGCCTGGCTTCCTAACTTCCATCAGGATGGTTTTGTGCCAGTTGGCATTAGGACATTTTCTATCATTATTTAGCATGAAAGCATTTGGTTTTGTGCTGAAAGATGTTGATGCTGTAAAGTTTTGTGAGGACAGTAGAATCCACCTCTGCTTCCCCACCAGGAGACACATGTCCAGCAGGTGTCCAGACCCTGAAACATGTCTCAGGACTAGAGAGCTATCCAGAAATGATCTACACATCATGGCAGTGAAGAATTGGGTGATTTAGCTATTTCAGGCCATCTCAGTCAGAAATACTTTCTAGAGCTGCATTTACTTTTTATGTGAATTTTCCTGTTTTATGCTAATTTTGGATGGGAGAGTTAAATATATTTTCTTTGTTTCAGCATTGGCAAGGGCCACATCTTTTCAGCACCAATTCTGCAGCTGACATTTTGCATATGGCACATTCTGTCATTCTCTTTATGAGCTAAGCCTTTATCTTTGGGAACACAGAAGAGAAGCAACCATGCCAGTCTGCTAATTAAGTCAAAGGCAAGTGTCTGTAACAGCTGACTACTGTTGTGCTACATATTATTGTGATCTGAAATATTCTTTATTCAGACACTCTAAGTAGATGAATCAATATGGGCACCTTTTCTTAAAAGATATGCTATAGAGGAAAACATTTGGATAGTTGTAGGTAGATTAAAAAGCAGCATGATACAAATTAAGCAGAAGAGAGTCTGTAGGAGCTAACATATTTTTGCAGTTATCTAGTTAATTGAATGAAACAGAAATATGTCATGCAGAGTTCAGGTACTATTTTGTCAACTGTTCAGCCTGATACAAGATTCTTGACACAGAAATCTTACATGAGATCACAAATGTGGCAAACACTAGGGTGAGATTTTCTAGAATGCCAGGGTTCTTTCATAGTAACAGCCAGTGTCTTTGCTTTGATCATGTAATAGTTTTTTCCTGCACCCAGTTTTCTATGTGATATTTGATTCATTCTAAAAGTAGCAGTATAGGGTAGCAATGAGTTGCTCATGATTAAGGTAAGAATCAGAACTCTAGCACAGCACTCCCTCTCCCTTGCTCTCTCTTTCCAAGTTTCTGCTTAACCTTCTACCACTCCTGTTTATGCAGAAAAGCACCCTTGCTCTCCAAGTAATTTGGGAAAATATATATATAGAGAGGAATGTGATTACTTCAAGAATAATTCATCAGGAGTGATAGTGAGAGAACTGACCACCCAGCATGGTAAAAGGCAACTGCTTTTTCTTTGTTACACAATATCCTAAGATGACTGGAAATGTTTCCTGAGTGTCTCATGGGTTTGGAGTATACTGTATTTTCAAAGTCTTTTTTTCAGCTGTTTTCAAATTTTTCTTTCCTCCACCTCTGAGTGAAAAATAAATATAGGTTAGAGAGACCTTTGCTTTCCATGGGGTTGGAACTGGAACACGTTAGCATGCTTTTTACTCACTCCCAGCATTTCTTTCATTCTTTCCACAAGTCCAGTGTTTTCTCTGCTTTTCAGAGTCCTTCAGACTGAAGCTAATCAATGGTAAATGTTTTTGTACTTTAGAGCTCAAAAATAGAAGCAACTTTAATTAATCCAATATGCTCAAAGAGCAAACATTAACTTTTCTGATGTCCTTAAGGGAAGTATACTAGCCTTAGTTGTAAACAAGCGCATCCATTGCTTTACACATAGTTGACTTTCTGGTTGAAATCCCATAATGCAGTTGTGGAGGAATATTTACTAACTTCCAAAGTCACTTTTGAAAGACTGTATTATTGCCACTTTGTACCCATGTTCTACATATGTTAAAAAATAAGTCACATGAGTCACAACCACAATGTCGCTGGTTATAAAGAACTGCCTGGCAGAGTGTTGCTTCTGACAGCTGTCTGAGCCTGAAAATGCAAAGGAGAACATGCTGTTGAGAAAAGGAAACATGAAAAGGAGACCAGTAGGAGCTGCATTTGCTAATTTAGGGGCTTTGGAAATAAGGTGCTGCTGGACATCACCAAAAGCTTGAGAGTCAGAACTCAGAAGAAGTAAGTGAAATTGAAACATTTAAGAGTTGGGGTTAAACTAAATCCAGCTGTCTTTGTGGTGAAGTCTATTTTGAAATTAAAGGTATATGGATTTTCAGTATCACTCAGTTCCAAAAGTTCCAAAAAGGATGTTGATGTCATAAAAATATTAAAACAAGATGGAAATTTCTTTAAGGCCTACTGTTCAATGAGAAATTTTGCTTGAAAAACAGGATGTATAGAAATGATTGATGTATTTGCAGTTTAACACCAAGGTGAAGTTGAAAAAGTCTTTCTCAGTGTTATTGGGATGTTTTCAAAGCAATTATAGCAACCTTCATATTGGTCTAATGCAGAAATATGTCCTTTCTATCAGATTACATTGAAAATCAGTTGCTTATTGCTCCTGTAATAGGATCTGTGTCCCTGTCCCTTGCTCAGAAGTGTGTTGAGAGGAGTAGTTTGTTTTTTAACATAAACACTGAAGAAGTTACAGAGAAGAGTCTACCTTAGACTGCGATTGTTCTGATGCAGTAGACCTCAGAGAAATCACTGTCATTTTCATTTTTCCTCAAAAAAGTAGCTTAAAAGAAAGGAGAACCTACAAAAGGGGTTCTCTATTATGTTTTTATGAAGTCCCCAATTCCTTTAATTAACTACTGAATAGATCAGGCTATATACAAATAGGATACTTGGGAAGTTAAAGCTTGGACGTTACACAAAGACATTATTCCTGTATGTATAGGAGCCCAAAACTGTCTTATATGCTCATGCTGTGTTTATATGTTTACCTAGGGTATTTAGCACTCAAGTAGACTGGAGCTTACTCAGAAAATAGTCAGCTATGTCATAATCAAAAAACCCCAAAACTAACTGGCCTTGATTAGATAATTACGTAGCTAAGCTTATGTCATTTCCTTAACACAGCAGTATCCTCTCTGCTGTTTCTACAGTAAGTAACCTGAATAGGTAAGAAAAAGGGTCCCACATTTTATTTCAAAATTTGGAACAAGAAAATGTTTGTTTATGTTACATTGAGCCTATTACAGGGAAAAGAAAATGATAATAAAATGTGAAAATTAGATAACTATTCCTTTTAATACTTATAATAAATATGCATTAAAACAAAACTGTCCTAATAATTAATGCTGACTATATTTATCCCAATTAAATGCAGATTATGTGCAACATTATGTATGCATTACTTTTGGAATCTGAAAAAATATTTATATCAAAACATAACATTATAATCCTTCTTTCAGATATAAGATTCTGTAAATAATTTTCTGAACTAAAACCTTGCTTACTTTGTGACTGCAAGCATATTGAACAATATGTATTCATCCATGGGAGAACTGGCAAAGGGGTTTTCCATATAAAATAACTTTTTTTGGTTTTTATCTATATTTGTACCTTAGTCAGATTAATAAAACTGTATAGATGGTCAGTTGCAGAGGTTCAGCCAGTAATTTCTTTGGGGAATGAGCAGTTTTCTTGTGATAGAAAAACCTATGATGGCACTCCACATCTTTCACCAACAGTGATGCAACACTGGTCTGCAAGCATGTGAAGGAGAAGGTACTCAGCACCTTGGTCTGCATTGATATAACTCCAGACCAAGTATCCCTGTGATCATGGGCACCACTGAACTTTAGGAATAAATAGTTTGGCAATAAGACAGAGTTCCCCTGTACAGACACAGTTCCCCTGACGCATTCTCCCAGTTGTAGATGAAGGTATCCAAAGGTTGTATCCAAATGATCACACTTATGGACAGCTGTCAATTGGCCTATCTTCTGTGAATATGTCAAATCTTCTAGTCACCTCACTTACACTTTCAGCCTTTAAAAATCCAGTGGCAGCATTCTTTTGAAATTTTGTCTTTCTTGGAAATACATTTTCTTTTGTTGGTTTTATACCTGCTAACTAAAAAATGTGTTGTGTAACTTTAGTGCTAGGGGAAATTCTAAATTATTCCTGTTTCCTTCCTTGTTCCCCTACCATGCATAATTTGCTATTACTATGCTTGTCACTGATTTCTTTCCCAAGTGGAAGAAACTGCTCCATACTCAGCATCATACTCATAGCCATTTGCTCTAAGTTTCCAGTTTTATTGTCTTGCATACTGCGACCAGCAAACAAGATACAAGACCATGTTATACAGCGGAATATTGATGATTTCTATATCTTTCTTAATAATTTCAGATACAATTTTCTTTATACCTCATCTATTTATTTTCATGCTTTTACTGTTTAATTTTAATCTGCTTCAAACTTAGTTTAAATTTGAGTATTGTGGTGTCTCTCAACACTTTTCCTTCTTAAAGTTAGGAAATTAAGATATGTAGATCAGGAATGTCTAGGTATGACCATTTTACGTTCAGGGTACTAAGAAACTGCCCACATTATGGCTACCACAGATTGTAATACACATGTTGGCTCAGTGCTATTGCTGAGACTGAGTAGAAAACTGTCCCTCTATGAAGTTTGGAAACAAGAAGTGTTTCATAGGGCCAAATTGTCAGATGTCAAGACACTGAATGAAGCAGTCCTTTGTAGATATTTTTTTTTTTGTGTGATTGGTGACCAATATCTGACACTGGAAATAAAGCAAACAAAGAAAGTATATGAAGAATACAATGGTTTGTAATGCTATAAGAGGTGAAATACAGCTGGATCGCACCTTCATCTGCAAGCAACATGTGTTGGTCAAAAAGAGGTAATAGCCAGGATGTGACTTTCATTATAACAAACTCAATGTTTTAAATCCCTTAAGGCAGTAAAAGAAACCAATTGTAATACTGAACAGTGGTGCACCTCATGAATACCTAAAACAACAATGACATATTTTCAGAGTGGACCAAGGAAGATGAACAACTGAAGGGGCTTTGATTGATCTGAGGTGGAAAGTCAGTCTTCCTTATATGACTAGAGGCTGAGTCCCTGCACAAACATCAGATCTTGGCTATAACCTTGGTAAAACCACAAGAGGGATTTTTGGAAACCAAGAATTGTTAATTTCTTACAAAGCAACTGAGAGATATTGAAGAAAAGGCAAATCACAATCCAGACTTATGTTTGTGGAGTACAGATGATGCTCTTGAAAATGAGGAGTTTGTACAGAATTTAAAATATTTCCAGTGAAGGGACCTGTAACAGGAAGGTGTCAGCCTCAAAAAGCAGCGGATGAGCATGTACATCCTGTAGCAAACAACACTCACCCTTGTAATTGATAGTTTGGGGAAGAAGACATAAAAAGTGCAGTGGATTTTTTCATATTGCCAGAGGTTGCAAGTACCAACAGAATATGAATAGATAGCAAGGATGAAGAGGATGAGTACAAAGCTGTTAGCTCAGAACTGTTCTTCATTTCAGTAATGGACAAGCAGCAGCAGAAGGATGAATGAACTGTCAGCATGAGAACAAATGGAACACTTTAATTTTGAGTTGGACACAGGTTCTGAAGCCAAGGTGCTACCCAGAACAATGATATTATCCCTGCAAAAAAATAAAAAACCAGAGGTTGAGTTTCCAGCGCTGAATGTGTATCTGCTGAGGGTGCCCAATTATTAAATGTAAAGAATAATCTGTAAGATCCATGAATTGTAACAGTACCTCAGAATGAATATGTATCCTTTATTTTAATGTGTGCCTCCTGCATTATCAAAAGGGAGGGTGCAGATATTAGAAGGACAATAAAGGATGTTTCTGAACATCACAGGGTGGTTGGACTAGGTATTCAATAAAGTTCCTCTCCAACCCAAACCATTCTGTGATTCTATGACAAAGGACCAATGTAATTCCATGCCATCCATCTTCCAGAGGTGAGAAATACAGAGTTAGGTTGGAAGAGGTTCATCACTCCATAGCACCAGTGAAAGTTTCTGTCACCCCAAGGCAAATACCCAAGGATCTAAATGCATGGATTTCTTGGAGTCTAAAGAGGCCAAAAAGAAAAAACAAGAAAAAAAAAAAAAAGAAAGGAAAATTAAGGTAAAAAAAAAATTAGGGTGAAATCTTAATTTTATACATAGATCCATGCATAAATATTTATTAATTTAATTATTTAAATAAATGGAAATTAAGGTGAGTAGGTTCTGGGCAAGAATCAATCTCTTGGAAATGAATCCAATAGCAAAGATATATGTATAAAGATCTTACACATACAGAGTTTATATGTGTTAGTTATCTTAACAATAAGATATTTTCAGATTATTTAGATTTATGGAAATCATTAAATGCATGTATCTATATATCATATTAGGTTTATATTTGTATAAATATGAATGTTTAAATAGTCTTTATGACATTGTATTGTTTAACATTATTGTTAAATATTTATATTAAAATGTATGTGTGTATATATACAAGGATTCAGTTGTAGATATCATGGAATAGATTTATAAAGGAACAAAGAAATAATGAAATTTAAATATTTAATATGGAGAAGAAACATGTTTGGGAAAAAGGAGGGAAGTCAGTAAGATGTAAAAACTAAAATAATACATTCTCCAAGAGCTTAACACCAGGCTTCCCAGTCATCTTGAACTAGATCCTAGGTCAGCATTCTTAGGGAAGTTTCCTGTTATTACAGTTCCAAGAAAATAAAAGGGGACAAAAAGGGTACCAGATCTAAAAATGCAAGTGACTTAGGAAAACAGTAATTTTCTGCAAGCTACATATACTAAGGCATCACTAAAGCATTTAATGGTATAAATAGATCTTAGTCTGTGTTTAAATTGTGATAATGCCTTCTTGCAAGTACTTTGTACTTCTCTTATACACCATCATAGTTATACTTTACATTGCATGGCTAAATCTCTAAAGGTAAAAGATAATTAAGCCCTCTTACTTGTAAATATGGTTTCTGCCCTTCTGAACTTCTATGCACTGTATGTTCCAGGTTAAGATAAGATGATTGAAGCAGGAATCACACCAGCACAGGTGATAATGATGAGCATGTAACAAAATTAATGGTCTCCTGTTTAGTCAATTAATGAGAAAGTACCATACATTTCTTTCTAGAAGCTGAAAAATATATCATGTTTACAGAGGATTATTTTACCACATTTGTTCCCTGGGTACTGTGACTATTTTAGGTAGTGCTAATATGTAGGATTTCAACTTTTCAGGTAAATTTATAAAATCACAACCTGGATAAAAATGTAGAAATTTGAACTGAATTTGTGAAATATAAGAAATAAGTTCAGTTGTACAGCTCCTACTGTGAAGATAGCTAGATTTAGATACCTGAGTGGATGGAAAACCACACTCAGGGGTATGTAAATAGTCAATGTTCAGTATTCAAATGTACATTATAGTATATCTGGATCAGTATCAAATCATGGAAAATGAGTCAGAAAAGATATATTTAAGTATAGAGATATTGCTTACATATCGACAAAAGTTATGTGTCATTTTAAGAGTGAGATATTTGTATACATTTAAGATTTCTCTGTATAAGTGTTAAGATTCATATTAAATAAATTATGTGAAAATATTTTAAGGGTACCAGCAGCCATTGAGGATATACAGGCTTTCTTTCTAAAATGGCAGCAAGAAATAAAGCAGGCAGAGAAAGAAAGGAACAGAGAAAAACTGCAGCAATAAATAGAAACTTCATGGTAGAACAGGTTCAGTCAGTGGTTGTAAGTATAATATGGTTTTCTTTACCATAATAAGCTTTGTTTCATGTTATTACAATAAAATGACTCTTCACCATTGCCCTAAGCCACAATACATGTTCATTCCCAGTATTGTCATTAGCCTTTTAAAGTGTATATGAGGAGTTTTCAAAGTCAAAGATAATAAAAACTATAAAATTTCTTCACATGAGATCGAAGTGTGAGCAAGATTTAAGTACAGGCATCATTCCAAACATACTTTTACTTTAGAGAAGGAAGACACCCCTTTCTGCCTATAACTCTGTAGATAGCATATTTGTTAGAGGATTTATGCATTAGTATTGAAATATACTTGCTCCAGTCAGTGCTATAAATCATTCCCAGACAATTTTTAAACACATTTTTAAACATCCAAGAAGAATAAAGTTTTCCAGCTCTAAGACAATTCAGTTCTGCAGCTCTTACTGAGAAGGGTCATTTCAGCAAAGTCAAAACAAAATGCTGCAGGTCCCAGTTCAAATGGACCAATTGACACAGGCTGAGTTCTCACTAGTTCTGTGAGGTAGCAGTAAACAAAATTTGCATCAGCTTTGTGTGAAGATAGAAAGATAAACTCCTCTGACCTTATTGAAGAGCAGCTCTGGGATCTGGCTGTGGACTTTGTCCTCTGCTACTGCGAGAGACCAAGAGCCTGGGGCACCCAGGAGCCAGCACTCAGATGCCATTCTTGTCTAATAGAAGACAAGGCACATCAACTGCTTTTTAGGCCCTATCTCTGTATTTTTCCCTTCAGGAATTTTGTAAACAAGTTCTCAGATGCTTACACACCTGTCAATTGCCAGGGAAGAAGCTGTCTTCAGGTATGTAATAGTCTTATTTGTATTGACATATTTTGGGATTTTTCCCAGGTCTCCAAGAAAGCAGGGTGAAAACTTATTCATAAACTATTTTTTACTGAACTTCTAAAATACCATAGTGTTCCTCCTACACAGAGACAATACTGTGGAGCAGATGTAGGTAAGTTAGATGGCATAGATTCACTGCAAGATGTCCTATAACCCCCTTCCATGTCATATGCTTGGGAAAGCCTGTCCTACAGCAGAGCCATTCTGTCACCATCAGAGCATGCCCCATGTCGCCTTGCATGTAGAGCACCCCAACAACAGTCCCTAAACAGCAACAACCTCAATTACCAGGGACATTTTTGAATAGGCAGTGTTAGGGACCTGCTGTAGTTATTATTCCTGACAAAATAGGTAGCAGGTAAACCAGCAGAAGTTGAGAAAAGGACAAAAAAAGAATTTAAGTTTAGTGTGTTTAGTGTCCCACCCTACCTCAAATAACTACTGAAACCATGCTGTGACTGCCTTTGGTCATATGAAGGTGGTTTTCCAATAGAAGGATAAAATACAGAACAGGGCACATTAAATGTGCAAACTGTTGTCACAGTTCTTTTTGCACATTTTTTCTAAGCTACTTAGCAATGATACTGAAGAAGTGATCAAGACTGGTCAGAAGGAGATGGCTGCAGACCCATGTTGCATTGTTTTATTCAGTTCTGACAAATTTGAAATGCTTGTGAAACTGGACATTTTTTAAAAGATTGCTTTGGGACCAGAAGTAAGAACTCTGTCAGACAGTTTAACTACACTGTTGTCATGAGAAACAAATTAATCTTTGAATTAGATGTTTAGATGGAAATGCTTATTTATACTGTTTTATAGCATAGTATGAAAATCCCAACACTGAAACACTGATACTTCAGACATCTCTACCAGTTTGGGATTTTTTGTTGTTTTGTTTTAATACACTGGCAACAAGATAACTTTTTTTCACAGATTTTCATTTTGACCATTAACAATGAAGGGGCAATTTGGAGACAATTTCCTGAGAGAAGTTTGTCTTCTAATGTCAGGTTTTCTCTTACACTTTTTTGTATTCTACTTGCTATTAGCAAGAAAACAGACAACCAGTCAAGCCACTGCTTTGGTCCAGGATTGTCGGTTTTGGTCCACACCCAGGTGGATAGTTCCATGACCACATCTTAAAGAACAAATTTAATAGAATTGTAGAATCATAGAATAGTTCGGGTTGGAAAGGACCTTAAGATCATCTACTTCCAACGCCCCTTACCAAAAGTATGGACACCTCACACTAAACCATGCCACCCAAGGCTTCATCCAACCTGGCCTTGAACACTTCAAGGGATGGAGCACTCACAACTTCCTTGGGCAACCCATTCCAGGGCCTCACCACCCTAACAGCAAAGAATTTCTTCCTTATATCCAATCTAAACCTCTCCTGTTTAAGTTTTAACACATTACCCCTTGTCCTCTAACTACAGTCCCTAATGAAGAGTCCCTCCCCAGCATCCCGATAGGCCCCCTTCAGATAACGGAAGGCTGCTATGAGGTCTCCATGCAGCCTTCTCGCCCCAGGCTGGACAGCCCCAACTCTCCCAGCCTGTCTTCATATGGGAGATGCTCCAGTCCCCCAATCATCCTCGTGGCCCTCCTCTGCACTTGTTCCAACAGCTCCATGTCCTTTTTGTGTTGAGGACACCAGAACTGCACACAATNCCTCCTCTGGACTTGTTCCAACAGCTTCATATCCTTTTTATGTTGAGGACACCAGAACTGCACACAATACTCCAGGTGAGGTCTCCTGAGAGCAGAGTAGGGGGGGAGGATCACCTCCCTCAACCTGCTGGTCACGCTCCTTTTGATGCAGCCCAGGATACGATTGCTTTCTGGCTGGCCTGCAAGCACACACTGCAGTCGGCTCATGTTCATTTTCTCATTGACCACCACCCCCAAGTCCTTCTCTGCAGGACTGCTCTCAATCTCTTCTCTGCCCAACCTGTAGCTGTGCCTGGGATTGCTCCTACCCAGGTGCAGGACCTTGCACTTGGCATGGTTAAACTTCATGAGGTTGGCATCAGCCCACCTCACAAGCGTGTCAAGGTCCCTCTGGGTGGCATTCCTGCCCTTCAGCGTATCCACCGAACCACACAGCTTGGTGTCATCGGCAAACTTGCTGAGGGTGCACTCAATCCCACTGTCCATGTCAGTGACAAAGATGTTGAACAAGACCGGTCCCAAGACCCTGAAGGCCACCACTCATCACCGGCCTCCAGCCAGCCACCTTGCCATTGACCACAACTCTTTGTGTGCAGCCATCCAGCCAGTTCTTTATCCACTGAGTGGTCCACCTATCAAGTTGATGTCTCTCCAATGTAGAGACAAGGATGTCATGGGGGACATTGTTGAACACACACACAATTTTGTTGACACAGTTATCAAGACACAGGTATACTACTGAGACATAGATATGCTACCATGATCTCTGCTAAAGGTGATAAAGGTCCTAAAGGAACAAACACTCCTCCCTGAAAAGCTTTAGAGATAGACAGGGGAAATAAAAAGAGGGAGGAAAAAAATAAAAGCCAGAGACCTAGTGTCAAACAATGGAAATAAAAATACAGTTGAATATAGGAAAGCACTGTCATCAAAAGATGACAAATAAGTAAACAACACAGAATTTATCAAGGATCTTTTCTAAACTTCTCAGGTGACAGATGGAGGTCAGGTTACAGCCTCAAACCATAGCCAAGATATAGTATTTGATTGACTTCCACAAGAATTCCTGACAGTGTGAAAGTAAAGCATAACTAGATTACAGTACAGTTCTTCATTTCACAGAATGAGAATCTTCTGTGGTGCGAGCTCAGACGTAATGTGCTTTCATGAACTGTTTGCTTTTCCAATATAAATGGAGAAATGCATCACATTGACTGTGGCAGAAACATTCTCTGTACAAACTCAGCAGCTTGCTTTGGTCTGTGCACACAGAAGCACTCTTGTTTTCTGTAGTTTTTCAGAAAGTTCAAGGGCACAGACTTCATGGGCTCACTCCATTTTAGGCTACTGCTGATCTGAGGAAGATATTCCTTTCTTCCACAAGAAAAAATTTCTTATTATGTTAAATGTTCCCTTCAGATTTCTATGCTATATGGATGTGTAATTCATTGCTCAGAGACTGCTCATACTTGAAGCAGATAGACAGCTTTTGTGTGAATTCCAAAAAGATCTTCAGTCTGCTGGAGCCAGGATAGGAACTAAGGAAGTCTATTCAAGATAATAAATGTCAGCACACATTTCCTCTCCTCGACATCCTCAATTTCATCTGAAATAAAGTCAGACACTTCCAAGAAGTCAAAAATTTTCCCATGTGGCTTTTTCAATAAAGCACATTTTTTCTCTTTCCTCTTTCAGTGGATTCCTCCTTTCCCTATTTGAGCCTCTGGCAGTGAGAAGTGTGTGCTTGCTGTTTTGACTCACCCACTCTTCTCATGTTTCTGAAATAACCCCCTAAGTCCTAGAGTGTCTTATATATACTGCTTATCTCAAACCCACCATTACTACCTAGTTTCTTTATTTACACTTAGTTTTCTTCTACCCTCCTTCTAGCCTAGTGTAATGCAAATAAACTGGCTATCTGTAGGGCATAGCCAAGGGATAGTAATGGATTTGATGCAATTTCATCCCAGTGACACCTGTGAGTTTTCCCTTTGTCCTTGCTTGAGGAGACAGTTAACACAAAATACTGCTGTCTCTACATGCACTGATATGCCCAAAGGTGCTGCAATTGTACAAGAGCTAACAAGTTGTGTATGGATAAAAATGTGGGAAGTCTATTTCTTGGCAACTAAAATGCAGCCCTTTAGTACTCAAACAAAACTGAAGATCCCCCGTTACTGCTACTGGACTCACTGATCCTTTCTTCCTCAGTCATCTCATTGTAGCAGGGTTTCCAGTTGGTCAGGCATAATTCCCTTTTGTAAATCCATACTGACCACTCACAACCGCTCTTGTCCTTGATGTGTGTGGAAATTTTTTTCTGAATGTTTTGCTTTGTCACCTTCCATGAACACAAGTGAAGCTGACTGGCCTGTAATTCTCCAGATACTCCTTCTTTCTCTTTATGAAGATAGGAGTGACACTTGCTTTCTTCCAGCTCCATGTTGTTTCAAGTTATCCTGACAGCTAGGATCTTTCAAAGATAAGAGTTGCCTTGTCTTGATATCCACCAGCTATGTGTGTGTTACCTCAGATTCCATGGTCTTCTTTATGTTCAATACGTTTGAGTGATCCACCTCTACAAAGGGAAAGTTTCCCTTGCTCCAGACTTTTTCACTGGTCTCAGTGACCTGGAATTCCTGTAGGCAAATCTTACCAGTAAAGAGTAAGGTTTTCCGAAACCCATTTCTGTATAGTCAGGCAGTGTCTACGTATTTCAATTAGGTGACCTGATTCTCCTTCCACATGTTTCATGCTTGTTTTCCATGAGTGAATTTAATCAGGATCACCTTGCTCATTCATTCAGGCCTCCTACTACCTTTGATATCTGTTCATCAGGATGAACCATTCTTAATGGAGTTGATCCTTAATACACAATCAGCTAATCTTGTCCCCTCCTCCCTCTAGGACTGTCTCCAATGGGAATCTACCAAACAGGCCCCTGAACAGCCTGCCTGCTTGTTATGCTATTGTTGTTTTGCTATTTGCCTTGTTCCCTTCCCTGAGGATACTGATCTCCATCACATGGTCGCTGCAGCCACAGCAGTCCACAGCTTTCACATCCCCAACTGTTTCTTCCTTGTAAATATTAGGTCCTGCAGAGCATCTCCCCTAATTGACTTCCTGGTCATCTGTGTTAATATAGTATCAATGCACTTCAGAAACCTAATGGCAGATACTGAGGTGGTTAAAGTCCCCTATGAAGACCAAGGTCTGTGAACATGAAGCTGTCTAAAGACAGTTTCATCTAGTTCTTCCTGATAAGAGTGTCTGTAGGAGAAACCCACAACAATGTCACCCGTGTTGTCCTTCTAATTACAGCCTACAAGCTCTCAGGAGGTTCCCTGTCCATTCATAGGCAGAGCTCCATGCAGTGCTGGTGCACTTTCCTGCAAAGGGCAACTCTCATTCCTTGGCTTCCCAGCCTGTCCTTCCTAATTTATTCTGATCAGTTTACACTGACATCAACTAAGGTCCCAAATCTGCTAGATAATGAGATCACTCAGACTGCTTACTCTGCTAGGAAAAGACCAGGTATGATTATACAATTATGACATTTGAACACTGATATGCCTGTCTTTGGGGAAAATTGCTTATTTTGTACTGCTGGAGAAATCTTCTAATGCTACTAGAGAGCAAATCCAGTGAACTTCAAGAATGACTTTTAGTAACATACCAGGATTCAGATTATGTAGAATAAGTATACATTAAAAAGTCAAGCAACAGCTAAACATAGCTGAATGAGGCAGCTCATATTACTCAAATAAAAAAGGATAGCAATGTATGCTAAAGCAATCCCAAATCAGTATTTCTTCACCATGGAATTCATTATCAAATTAAGACATATGGCTGGTATTTAATCGAGGACCTTCAAAATGCTATCAGTAATAGTAGAAGATGTTCTTGGCAAATGTAGTGCTAATTGTACACAGAAACATACTTAACTGATCTTTACAGTGATGATGACTAGGATATAAGCCATTTTCAAATACAAACCATTTCCAAAATCAGATTTTTGGCCACGATTCCTGACATTGGCTTTGGAGATTTAGATTTGGATTTAATTCCTTTCTCTGCCATTAGCTTTATTTGTAAATGTTAAATAAATCACCTAATTTCTCTTTCACTCTAATGCAAAGTCCTCATTCTTCCTCTGTTTTGGTCACAGGTTATTCGCAGTAAAAACAATCTATTAGGTGAATATACTCTGTGCACATAAATGCAGTCATGATCTGATCAGTGGGCTCTCAGTGTGCAGTAACGCATCTGAAATTTCATTTGTCCATCAAAACAGTGAAATCCTCCACATCAAAACTATTTTTTTAAAAAGTTGGTTAGAATAAAAAAATTTAATAAAATGGTGATTTGGAAAAAAATTAGTATTCCGTATAACAATATGACACAACATCCCAATTATGCTTCTGTTATTTTATTACTCAAATCATTTGGACCTACCAGGCTATAGCAGACTTTGTTCATCCTCTCTTTCCAGTGAAGAAATGCTCCTCACTGGTAGATGGATAATATATGTTTATCAGTTACCTAATGCATGAGGATAAATCCCAGGTTCTTACAAAATTATATTAATCAGTTTATTCTCCTATGTATGAGAACTGGACTAGAATTACCTTTACTGGGTGACCTATTAACAGGAGATGATTCTAAGTAAAAAGGGAGGAAAATACCTGCAAAAAAAAGAAAACCATTCTCTTTTTAAAGTGATGGTCCGTTTCTGACCTCTTCCTTCTCCAGCCAGTATAAAAAAGGGATGAACCCAGTTATTTCCCAGTAATAATGTTTCCTTAGGTTTGTCAACAGAAGAACTCTAAGGAAAATTAATTTGAATTAAGTAATATATATTTGGAATTAAAATATGTCTGCACAGAGCTTTAAAGGGTTTTAAGTAATAGTCTTTATATCTGAACAAAATTAATCCAAATTAACTAAAGATACAATAAAATATATCTGCACAGATCTTTAAGAACTTTAATTGTCTTTAAATCTGAACAAAACTAATCCAAATTAACGAAAGATACAAAATTAATCTATGTGTAAAAAATCCCTTAGGTAAATTGCTGTGCCAAGCCTCAGGACGTCACTTCCAAGTGAGCAATCAGAACACACAAATAGTAGAGCTGAAGTCCAAAACAGTTTCCAGCATATAAATAACCAGTATGGTATTTTGAAATCTCAAAGCAGGCTCTGTATCACAGGAGAGTCATCCATGCAAAATTTCCCTTGGGAGAAGCTGGGTTTAAGCAAAGTGGACACATTTCTGTCAGTAGGAAGTAGGCCCTTGTCCAAGTCCATGATTATTTTGAATCAGATCTGGAAAGAGCCTAGGGTACTAAGAGGCCATTTTCATTCAGATATACAAATGTGCTAGTTAACATTTTAGATAATTTAATTCTTCAGTCTTTAAAGTCCAATATTTAGATCTCAGAAACTCAGCTACCTTCTAACTTATGGACTCTAAAAGAGTTCAGGCACCTTACTGAGATTTTTTTCTAGAAAGTTCTGCGTGTTCTGAGAATCTTTGAAAGGTCTTTATTGTTGCCGGTACTGAATGACTCCATAGTTCCTTTGTATATCTACTCTGTTTGGATTGACAGTTTAGGGCTTTTTACCTTCCTTGACTTTTATGGTCCAAGGCAGGACACATTCTCAGAAGATGCTTTATGGAGAGAGTCAACCCCAAACATCTGGTGGTAGGTTATAGATCTTCTATACCATAGAAGATCATTGTCTCAAATTTTAAGGGTTCAGTTCCACAACTTCTCATATTAATTTAATATGAAAAATACGAATACAAATAAACACAGTGACTGGGCCTCAGGTTTCCTTCTCATTCTGATCATTACTGGTAATATCAGTCAATATTACTCAGCTTCAAGGCTGTCACTCCCTCTGTTTCTTTCCTCTTCCTGTCTTCTGGCCGAATGAATAATAACTATGCCAAGTAGCTTGGAACATCTTTAACATGGATGGCTCGATGCATGGCCTACTTATACCCGGAAGCTTAAGGTTCTCTATATCTTGTGATGAAACAGCTGGAAATGAGCCTGTGTGTCCTGCAAGAGCTCTCTAAGTGCACTGCTGACAACCAGCACAAGAAAGAGACTAATCCCACAACTTGCCTCAGTGTTTTGGCATAGGAACCTGGCTCCAGTGGAGGTTCAGAACTGTGAAACCTGAGTTGGGTGATTCCTGAAGAGGAACACAGCATAAGGAAGTGGTCTGCTTCTCCACATTTATTATTGGTCCTCTTGCACACAATGTTACTCAAGGGACTGCCTTAGGCAAATAACTGCTCTTCAATGCATAGATACTGTAGGAGCATTTTGTCAGATACAGAAGTGCTTGAGAGCTAAGTGCCTAAGTCCTGCAATGCTATCACAAATTCTTACTCCTTGATGGCACAAAATGGGCCTAAAGCATTTCCTCTTTTCACCTGATGTCCTAGTTTTGCCAGCCACAGGTTGGCAGGCAAACTGGCAGGCAAAACAGGTTCCCAGGGATGGAGTGAACACTCCTCTACAAGGAGAACCTGCCTACTGTGTGAAATGGCTATAGCCTGTCACCCTGCTCATTAACTAATTTTACAGATGTTTTGATATGGATCCAGTGATTCCCAGAACATCTACAGCCACCTAATGCAGTGTATGCTAACCAGGCCTATCCTTCACCTGTTTGCACGTCAGTTCAGGTGGGTATTCTAATTTTCCTTTGCAATTTGTTTTTCTATTATTATTTAAGGCAGGGAATAAGGCAATCTGCAGACTGCCCCATGACAGGTTTTCTGCACATTTTGCAGAATCTATCATACTATCCTGCCATTTGCTGCTGCCTTTTGTCATAATGGCTGGATTACTTAGATGCATCCAGCTAATTATCTACAAACGTGCCAACAGAATGGCATTCTGGAGGTGATTCATGACAAGGATTCTGATATGTTCCCTATATCAGGACTTGCTCCTTTTGGAACAACAAGGATAATATCTGCTTGTTAATGGAACAAAAGCAGGAACAACTGGAATAGAGAATCAAAATATTTTTTCCTCTGTTTTCCATTTCGAATAGGCAAGATGATATGGTAAAAAATGGAGGGGAGGAAAGGGGGAAAAGAGGGGATGGAAAACAGTCCTTTTTCTGTTTTCCTTCCTTGATCATTCGTCCTTCCTAATAGGATTAAAAGCTGATATGTTTTGCAAAGAATAATCCATCTCTTGTGGCAGGCATGTGCCAGGCTTGTCTAGCATGACAGCAGGTTTTTCACTATTTTCAGCACCTATGTGAAGCTATGAATGATTCATGGTTTAAATGATTCCCTATAAAAATATGGTACAGTCTGTCAGCTTATTTTGTGATGAGCTGATATTACTGCAGAGTTGGTTTTATGAATTGGCAGTGCACTGACAACTCAATTTGAAAATAAATATCTCTGAAATTCATCCATTGCTACATTTCAGAAAATCAGTCAGTTACTAACTCTATGCATAGCTGAGCTTTGACTTCAGTGAATTGGAGATTTGCATCACTTTCATACTTTCCACTCAAAGCCGTACATTTATTTCCCACAGAATTCACTTGCATGATGTGTCTGTGTAAAGAAACAGTTAATTTCTAACATTACCAGTTATTTTTAGCTTTAAATAAATTATGTGAACTTTCCAAATATTCCTTTACCTCATTCCAATGCTTCAGGCTACACAGATGGACCAATTCAGAATTCAAGAAGTAACAGCTTGTATCAATCACTTTCTTTCTGCCTCTCCTTATGGGCTTTCTTAAATTCAATATAACTTTGTCCTTCTTGTGCCTTTTTTCCTTGTGACATGTAGCTCACTTAGAAATGTAATGGTGACTTACTACATGACTTTCACCAGATTTTGGTAATTTACAAAAAAAAAAATGTAAACTTATACAACCTGAACAAAATAATTTTCAGGTTACAAGACGCTCCTGACAAATTAGAAATACTGGTAAAGATTATTGCAGACAGATTTCAGTATTAATTATTGAGGGCCAAGAAATAAGTAAGTTGGTTTTTCTGAGTTTATCTTGAAAACTTCAGAAGTAAATACCTTAGTTATTTAAATATATGTACATATGTGAACCTGCACAGTGCAAGAAGTTCCACTAAGACCACTGGAACTAATTTCCTGCATTAACATTTGCAATCCTGGGGCCTGGGCAAGCCAGAAAATACATAAACAAAGACAATAACTTGTGGCAAGGGAACGGGGGTGGACAAATGCCAAAAGCCAGGGCAAAAATTTAGAAAACACTTAACAATATGTAAGAAAGTTTCTAATAAAATCCTACGTACAGTATAGTCTTTGCTTTAAAAGATTAATCCCTTGAAGTAATTACAAGTTATCTTATGAAAAAAAAAAAAATATAAGAAGTGCTAAAATGCTGTAAGTATGGCAATGGCAAAGCTGCCCTTCTGTTTTAAATCAGTGCCCTTTTCTGGTTTAAATAAAAACTGAGAGATATGCATTGCATCAAGAAGCTCAGTTGTAATTTACCTCATTAAAAATGAGGTTTCACACCAGCTGTAAAAAGTGTCAGATGCATCTCTCAAAAGTGAAAAACTTTTTTTTTTTTTGTTTAAGTATGGCTGCTGTCTTATGGATCCAAAACCCAGACAAATCACCTTAAAAAGCAGTGAATCAAAATGGAGACTTTCAGATGAATGATTCGGGGCTAGTCTGGAGGCCAGTTTTTTAAATCTACTGCATTAACATTATAAATCTGGTGAAAACACTTGCAAGTATATGTTAGGAAAAAATTTTCTGTTGACAGGAAAGCCAGTAGGATGAGTTTACACTACTTTTCTATATCAAACTTCTAAGGTTCATGTACAATTGCTTTCTGCATTGCACAATCATAATTTTCTGTAAATTTGGACTGTATCAAAAACCACGAGCAATTAAGTCAGATTGTTATACAGTACTGTAGTGTTGCCTAAAATCATCAGAACATGAAATAATGCAATGGAAAATCCTTGTTCTAAAAGACTGCATTACAGGAAAAGCAGCTCTTAGTTTTTAGCTTGAATAAAAATTTTAGGCTCAAGTTCTTTGTGCAATGTCAAACACTCTATTTACATCCTTGGACAACTGTAAAAGTGGTTTTATTAAAAATGTTCATGAACTATACTTTTAGAATGCTAATCACATCTCAATAGAAATTAATTTTCTCTAAGAATCTGTAAAGCATCTCTCATTCCCCAAATTCTATTCTCAGGTCAAATTTCAGTTTTCTATTCCAGTCTGTTAAGGATGTGCAGAAATTAGGTCAATGTTTGTTTTTTATTGTTCATTTATTTGTTTGCTTGTTTAATAAAGGTGGAAATGGATTCTCCTCTACAAACAGTCTTTAAAATCAACATGTTGGAACAATCATATTTGTGTGGTAAAATTTTTTCCTACTGGGCAAACTGTGCCTCAATAGCTGAAAGTTTTGAGAAGTTTAAAATATAAATTTTAAATACAGATGTCTGTTTAAAATGCACTTCTCACTTGCAAATATTTGCCATGTAATACAAGTTATCAAAGTGCTACTGTCATTCAGACAGGCATTTTATGTTTCATGTTCTCTTGCCTGTGCATCTTGCCCAGGCAATGTGGAATTCTTGCTCTCTGATGTTTGATGTCATGTTTTCAGTGTAGTGATTCTTTGACATTTTTCAGCAAATAACTCAGTGAGACCAGTTTGCCTTAAAGTCAGCTAAACACATTTCTGCCAAAGGTTATGGGGCATTATTCTCGGTTGTGCCACCTTTTTATGCTGACTTGCTGAACAAGTGAACTCTGAGTTTCATGTAACTGTGCTAGAGATGCTGAGTATCTTAAATCAAACAGAATATTTTGTTCTTATCAGAAAACACAGCCTGGAATATATTCCATAAATTCTGAATTCATATGTTCCCATAGCTCCATGCTTGATGTCTGTCCTTAATTCATGCCATTTCTTCCACATTAACCATTAAGGCTTTAATGATCATGAGGCAACTTGTACCCCCTCCCCTCCAATTAAAAAACAGTAAAACCTTGTTTTTTCTCTTTATGCAATTATTTCCTCCATGTTTCAGATGACAAATGGGGCCATAAATTGAATTTAAAACCCATGGGCAAAATGTATGAATTTAGAATCACTTTGAAATAAAATGAGCAATAGTCATTCTGATTAGTTTGGGTATTTGAGTTCTCCAAGCAGATTAAAGTAAATTTTTCTGATTAGAATTGCTGAAAATTTAATATCTTAAGAAGAATCTGGAAGTCATACTTAGCTGGAAATGCAGTTAATGGGTGATGTATCTTTGGTGACTGTTGTCAGTAAATGTCTATATTGTAGTATTCATTATTATTAAAGTCAAAATTATGTAGACTGAGTGATGTTAGCAATATGAATTCAGCAGCATACTAGGGCTTATTTCTTTTCTCTTAGAAACCTGGGCAGTTGTTAATGCAGCCTTCATGATGTTTCTCTTGCTCCCTCCTTTCCTGCACATTATAGGAGTCAGCTATTTGTTTTCATTCTCTCTTTCATTAAGTTTCTTGTCTCTTTACCTGCCTTATGCTTTATGTTAAAGTGCTGCATGGGCTGAACTGATGGGGGCTCCCTGTGACGGCGGAAAGCAAGGCTGTAGGGAGCTGAAGACCTGCCCTTTTCCAGCATCACTGGGGTAGGGACTGATAGCCCCAGGGGCCTGGAAGAAATGGTCATAAGCATGGACAGGGTGGTGAGAGGCTGTTATGGGGGGGCTGTGATTTCCCTCAGGACACTGACACTATATCACATGCCCACCACATTATATTGAGGCATTACAAAAATAGTAGTTAAAAATGTACACATAGTCTTGTTCTGCCTGTTCTGTGACATTTAGTCTTCTCAATCTCATTCAGAACTTCTTTGCACAAACTAACACAGGCCTGAAAATAGGATTTCTGTTTTCATGTTGAGGTTCGCAACATCTTATTACTTCCAGGGACACTAAGTAAATAAAAGAAGTGATTTGAAAGAATCAGCAATCTTGCTACTGATAACAAAATAATGTCATATAAATAATGTTTAAAGGTTGGGCTTGATGATCTTTAAGGTCTTTTCCAACCTAATTGATTCTATGACACTAAAATAAGGCTAAAAAATGAAATTAAGATTAAATACTTAAACTAGGACTGTAAATATATATATGAAGCTATTTGAGTCTTAAATTCAAAAGCAATTTTTTTTTTTTTGGTCATCTGAGATCAGAATGGTGAGACAATCTCAAACTGGGAGAAATATTTGCAGGGAGAAAAATTCCAAGTCTCATAACATATTTTGGTTTTGATGAAGTTGCATGCTCTGGTGCAAAAATAGCAGTACCCTGAGGATACTAGGGAAGCTGAGTGATGTGGCGCTTGGGTACAATCACAAGGCACTGGTGATGAAATTGAACCAAAGAGGGTACTGGAGATCAGAAGGGAATCCTGAGTCTGCAGAAGTACAAGACAGTTCTGCCACTGACTTCAAGACAGGCAAGGGTTCACCTCTTCCATGAAGCTTCAGCTATCTATTCACAGTTAATGGATTAGAAATAAACAAAAAGTTTCTCATTTATTTTCCTGGGCTTTGAATGAGATTCACAACTTGCAAAAACCTCTAACAATGGCACATGAGCATAATTTCCCCATTTGGGAACATCTAAACTTAAGGCACAAGGTTGTGAACAATAAACAGCTGAGGCACAGTTTGGAGCAAAAAAAATTCATTATGAAATTCTTGACTCTGTATTCACAAAATAATCACAAACATTCTACTGGCATCTGAAATGTCACAAATAATGATATTTCAGATGAAACAGCAGCTCCCTAACCTTACTTTAACAAAAGAATAGGAAAAGCTCTCTTCTAAGCTCAAGGGGGAAAACAAGGAGCACAAAGAAAATGTTCACAAAGACAGAAGTGAACAAGATGAAGAAAAGACCACCTGCTTTTGTATAAATTTTGACCATGATTTGATGCCACTGTAACAGAGAGTTCTTTATCTCAGCAGCACCAGAATCTCCTGGTATCTAAAGTTGATGAAAACACAATTCAAAGACAATCCTGAGGTCAAAATTTGCTGGTTTTTTTCTTTTCTGTAGCACAGTTGCTGCACAGAGGTTTCCCAGAAGTCATTAGTATTTCAGCATTCAATTTATACAAGACAAAATAGAGTAAAAGTTCACAGTCAAGTGCTGCCTGTAGCTTATGACTATCTCAAATACAGCTTTTATTAAAGTAAAATTGATCAAGTTATGTTACTCCTACATAGGGCCAGGCAAACTAATTTTAATGTAGCTAATTTATTAAAAAATGTGCTTAGATTCTTCTAAATATTTGCAAATTGAGAATTTTCCTGGAAAAAAAAAAAAAAAAAGGAAGTATTCAAATAAAAAGCCTAAGCAATTCCAGTCAAAATTATTGAAGAACAAGTGATACAGGGACTCTTGAGGAGAGATGGGAGACCTTGAGTCATATATTGCAAGGGGAGCTGACTTCTATCGTGTTACCTTGTAGTTCCTGACCATGCAAATCTGGGGCTTTTTTTCTCTTTTACATTTTTAATAAAATGTGCAAGCAATTATTGAAGTACTGTGAGGCCACATTCATATGAGGAATTTGAAGGAATACTGTGTCAAAATCCTGTTTTGATCAAGTATGGTGGCACTCCTCAAATCTTCCAAGACAGATCTCCTCTCCCAGTTTAGGCAAGTAGAAAAACAATCATATATTAAAAGGATAGAAAAAATCCCAAACCAAAACAAATTAAAAAACCTTTCCTCTCTTTCTTATTCACAAACTTCAACTTTTGCTACCTTTTGATTTCTTAAAAGCAGCTGTTAACGCAACATTCTCTTTCAAGTTAAGAAACAGTTTTTCAAAAATGAAAACGAGTGACCGTGCTTGACTGTTTGGGTTTTATTTCAGTCAGACAAAGAATAAATAATAACTGTTTGTTTGGATCAAACCCATTTCCATCCTTCCACCCATCCCTCCCCAGATATTTTGGTTTTACTGCTGAAGTGTTTTTCACATAACTTTATGTGGTCTATAAAGTGTTCAGCTGGACATGTGTTGTGAGTTTATTTACCTAAATTTGAGTTAAAAGTTTAAAAGATAAACCTTGACTAGGTAATTCAAAGCAGACATTCATATTTATTTCTGAATGAATTTTCATTCAATTCAATGAACCATGGAGAGAGGTGAAGGTCTTGAAAAAGAGCTGGGTTTAAGCTTTCAATTATAGCATTTTCTGCAGTGGGAGCAGAGGACATTTACTGCATGTCTTCCCACTAGTTCTTCAAGTAATATTTCCAGTATTACAGAAGCATGAAGTTTGTGGCCAGCCCCCTGCTAGGGTTAATGCGAGCAGCACTGATCCTGTGTAGGCAAGCAAAGGAAGTTGGACACATCCCCTACACAAACAGCTGGAAAACTCTGTTCCCTGTGGATATTGCAAATATTAGCTCTGGTCTTCAACATTCCTGCACATTTGCTCTTTTCCCCTTCTAACAAGCACAGCCTGCTCAGTAACTTAAATGTTGTGTACGTTTGAGGGTCTCTTTCTGCAAAGCCACTAATATATCTGATAAAAACCCAAGGAGCCCCTTGCAGAGTGGGCTCTGCCTCTCAATACAGCCTTTCCTATTCAGATTTTAGCAGGCTGTTTTGACAGGGAAAAGCTTTCAGAAACTGCATCTCTTTTCCCTCCATATATCCCACCATTTTATTAATCTTTTGTCATTTCAGGAAGAAAGAAATTTTGCTCTATTTTTTTTTTAAGACATTCTCTTTAGTCCTTTCAAGATGCATCAGAAGATGGTTCTTTAATGGGAAATGCAAAGTCCATGGTTTTCAAATGAAGAATTTCAGCCACGAGTTACAGGTGATTCTGTATTTCTATTACAAAGACAGTACACACATGTTCTATTTTTGAGCTTCATCCCACTCAAGTGCACCAAAAACATGCTAAAAAAGGCAGATGTGACAAAGCTGTGCAGAACAGAGATTTGATTTATACAGATAAAATTTATACTTTTATATTAAAGACTGGGCAGTAAAAGACAGAGTTTTATGTCTTGAGCCAAATTAACCTTTCATTGCAGCAGCAAGACAGAAAAAAAAAAAAATGAGTTAGAAGCTATTTCGCTAGTTTTCTTTATAATGTTTAAGAGGCTATTCTTTTCCTTTTACTGCTGGTTCAGATATAAATGCATGGTCTGAGGAGTCTCCTCTCAGTATGCTCCTGTACTGCCACTGAAGAGAGAATGTGCCCATCATGTTTATACCTTGATAAAAATATTTCATGGAGCTGAGGGGAGAAGCACACAGTGTTTTTATTAGTTTGCATATATGTGACAAATATCATAAGTTTGGAAAGCCACTTAGCATGCCTTATAAAATGTTGTTTTATTTGCCATACTACATTCGCCATGTAGTTTGATAACATCTCGGTTTCTTACTGTCAAGTGCTATTAGTGTATGAGTTACTTGTTTACATACATTTTCTTACCACTGCTGGGATTTTTGGAACACTTCTTTAATACTGTATTATATTGTGTGATAGATAGAATTGGTGAACTTTGCTGAATAGAGTAACTGTGGAACGTCAGAGGGGTTTCTTCTCCAAATAATTCCACAGTTCACCTCAGTTTCTCTTGAAAGAAATGTGGTGCGTTTGGAATAGGAAGGTAAAGTCAGTGGATATTTGACATATTATCTCTCAAATCTATTGTGAATTAAATAGAAGAATAGAGCTGCAGGATTCAGTTTTGGAGGCAGACTTCTGACTCGTTTTGTTCCTTGTATTTTTTGATTTTTTCAGA
This sequence comes from Agapornis roseicollis, assembly GCA_002631895.1. NCBI lineage: Eukaryota > Metazoa > Chordata > Aves > Psittaciformes > Psittacidae > Agapornis > Agapornis roseicollis. The sequence continues at coordinate 2,059 of NDXB01006571.1, read as the reverse complement.
GTTTGCTGTCCATTCCATTCTTTGCTGCACCACTTGGGAAGCAGATTGTCATTGGAGGTGAGGACAGTTGCAGTCATCTGTGTTGCCTGATAATGTCCTCTGCTGCATGAGCAGCTGCTGAGGTGGCCCAGTGCTCCTGTTCATTGTAGGAGAGGCATTTGGAACACATTAAAATATCCTTATGGCATATTCTGCCTAAATGGACTTCAGTATCTGGACAGGAGACGGAAGCTTGGCTTCTGCTAAATTTCTGCCTAAGCTAAGCAGGACAGTAACTTAGAGAAGCCTTTCCAAAATCATCTTTGGTGCATTTTCCCACTGTTTTAATCTCTCCCTTTGTGCTTCCTTTCAGTGAAAGATCTCTGCATGTAAAATTCCTTTTTTTTGGTATGCCTGTCAAACCCAAAGGTCATAATGAGGTCAGTGGGACTTTAAGCTGCAAACCTAATTATTTATCAAGTTCCTCTACAGATTTGAACAGTTAGATTGTTTTTTAAGGGGCATGTGCATAGCTTTCAGCACCATGGAAGTCAGTTTGACAGCAATATCATACTGACAGGTTTGATCCTACCATAACTATGTAATGATTTTTGGATGTTTTTTATTGGCAACTTTATTGTTCTGCAGCTGCAAGAAGAGGATAATAGAAATGTTCCATGAAGGTTATAAAGTTTGACCCAAGTTTATTTTCACATTTCATTTGTGTTAGAAATGTGGAAGCTGATCTTGGCTATTGCGTCTCCTGGGACTACTTTAGTTGTGCTTGTTTCAAAGGCAGGAGATAAGGACAGACCCTGCAAAAGGTCACTGAGCAGTATCATACATGCAAAACACTTGTGTTTAAAATGACAAGAAGAAAGGTAATATACCAACTTAACAATTGGTGCAATCTGTCATTGAGAAATGTGAGTCTGGTGAAAAGGTAATCAAACTACTTAATGCTGAAGAATTGCCTAGCTAAGTAGATTGTGTATATATAGGTGTTATATATGTGTACATTCAGATTGCTTTAATCTGATAGAATAAATACTCAAATGTGGCAATATCTAACAATATTCTCCATTTGAGCAAATAATCCTAAACCTGAGAGTAATGTGGTTTCAGAATGAGATGAGTTTCTTTTTGTCTTGATTTATCAGTGTTCATCAGGGTGAGTGGGGAATAAAGAGTAGCGATGAGTGATTTTTCCCCTACTTGTCTCTTGAGATTTTACTTTTGTAGAATGATGTCAAGGGGGAGACCAAGATGGAGAACTCAGTTCATAGTTGAGTGATCAGGGGCTGAAAACCTGGGCGAATTCAGCATGCAAAAGCATTGGCAACAGTCAGTGTCCCTTCACAAGTGTCCAGTGTCTGCATGAAGGCTGGATTTTTATACCAAGGATAGGAAAAATGTATTATTTGGGTAAGTGTGATTACAGTGGAACATTTATACTATGAAACTCCCGGGGAACTTGCATGAAAAGCATGAAAGAATCTCTGGATAAAATAAAATTCTATGGAATATTATTGTGAACTCACTTTTTGAAATTAGGGTATACTTGGTAATCCTGTGTGTCTTTGGTTTGTGTATCGTAAGTATAAATGCTGAGTTTTTATACCAGCAGAATCAGAACCTAGAAGTATAGCTGAATATTATACTATGTGATTTGAAAAATAAGGATTTCCTAAGCATTGTAACAGCATCAATTTTTGTCATAGAATCTTGGACTGGTTTGTGTTGAAAGGGACCTTAAAGCTCACACAGTTCCAAGCACCTGCCATGGGCGGGGGAACCTTCCACTGGACCAGGTTGCTCCAAGCCCCTGTGTCCAGCCTGGCCTTGAGCACTGACAGGGCTGGGGCGGCCACGGCTTCTATGGACACCCTGTGCCAGGGCCTCAGCACCCTCACAGAAAAGGTGTCTCATCTCAATCTCCCTTCTGTCAGGCTGGGGCTGTTCCCCCTTGTCCTGCCCCTGCAGACCCTTGTCAAAAGCCCCTCTCCAAATTTCTTGCCAGCCCCTTTAGGCACTGGAAGCTGCTCTAAGGTCTTCATGGAGCCTTCTCTTCTCCAGGCTG
>NDXB01006570.1:0-17500 GCA_002631895.1 Agapornis roseicollis | reverse complement strand
TCTTTTCCAACCAGATTGGTACTTCTACAATGGCAAAACCAGAGTGGACAATACCCCCTTCATGAGCTGCATGGCCAGCTACTACTTGATCTACTGCTCTCTCTGTTTTACTTGATAACTTGTCTCCCTGGTGATCTATCATTTTACTGCTTTGGGGGTAATCTCTTCCTCTATTTCTTGCTGAGGTAGCTTGCTAGCTTCATGAGCAAGATAATGCTCTTCCTGGGTTTTAATGATGATCTACTACTTTTACAAATGATCTGCTGGGCTTGCAGACATTCAGCAGCCCACCTAAAGACATGGCTTCCAGAAGACTGCTGGCCATCAGATGGCTAGATATGCATGTGCTATCAGTCTGATATATCCAGGATGAGTTGGGCTAATGCTCATCGTATTTCTTATATGATGGTCCTGGCCAAGTGAAGATGTCATCTGGGGAAGTTCTGGCTGGCCCATCCCAACGTGAGAGTTAAGGAGGAGAGATTAAGTGCTTCTCATGGCCCTGTGGGACCATGCTCCCTGCTTGACCCACATCCTCCAACGTCTGGGTCTCCAAACCTTTGCCTCTATGATGACCAGCAGAGACCCTATGAGCAACCAGCCCACACAGCAGCCTGGCTGATGGAGGACATGTGGAGGCCAACCAGATGCTATGTCAAGGCGTGCACATCTGATTAATGTCAGAGTCCTGAAAGATGAGGAAAATACATTCATCGAGCTCTGTGTAAATCATACCTAATTCTTCATCAGTAGACAGGGAGGCTATGGGGAGGGGGACTGGGAAACACAGAGGTTAAGTGACTTACCCCAAGCTGCAGAGCTGCACAGGATAGAGATTTCCATGCTTGCAAACCGGTCCCTGGGCTTCCATTTAATTAGCTGGTGTGGTTTTGTTTAAGAATGACAGTGCATTAAGTTCCCTTCTAATTCATGGACCCCACCCCACTGTGTGCAGATACGGATCAAAGGGATGGCTCCCGCTCACAGCCCTGCTGCTAGAAACGGTTCCTTTTCATGCCTTAAATGTGAGAACATCAGCAGTATCTGAAAACATCCAGCAAATTACTTCTTTTCTACTTAAAAACAGACGCCCTTCAAATCATTTCCTCCTTCTTCGGTGCAGGTTTCCACCCTCTGGAAGCTCCATACAGAGCCCTCAGAAATGAATCAGATCCTGAGCGTTCAGTCCCATTGCTCACGTTGTAGACCTGTCTAACGCAAGTTGACCGTTTGCTTGGGCAAACAGCAGCCTGCTTGCAAATGGTGGCAACACAGAAGTCATTCCTGATCTCATTGGCAACCAAATGCCTGCTTAAACTTGGAGTGGTTAAACCTGGGTTATCATTACATGGCGCTCCATGTAATACCTTTATGGGTTCTACTGCAGCACTGAGGGTGATTGCTGGCCAGGCTTGTTTTGATCACCATTCCCTCTCTCCTGACCTGGAAATACAGTTGGGTTGTTCTTCCTGGCTTAAGAGAGCCTAATCAGATTTAGTAAATGGATGCTGAGAAGAAAATCAGGTCCATGACTAATAGTCATTCTCACTGAGCTCATGTAGTACTGGGACAACACTTACACCAGAGGAGATGAGTTATTTAAACAAGCACTCAACCCAATGGTTCCCTTCCAGCATTGATGCTCTTCAGCTTTCCATTGTCTGCAGAAAGCAAGGTTCTTCTGCAGGAAAAACCTTTCCCATTAGAGAGTTTGGAAGGGGCTGCTCCATTTTAGGGCCTGTTATTTCATTGACCCTTACAGAAGTAGCCTCTGGGTGCAAAAGTCAAAGACAGCTCTTCATCAGCTGGAGTTTTGCAGGTAGGTTACTTCTTCAGAGTCATGGAGTCATAGAATATATGGGATTCTGGAAGGGACCTTGGGTGGAACTCAATGATGCTAAGGTTCCTTCCAGCACAAGCCACTTTTATTCATGGAAGACCTTGCCATGCTTTAACATGTCTCAGGTGAGGAGCAAACCAGCTGGACACTCCAAAGATCCATGCTAATCCCAAATCTATGCGGTTATCAAGGATGTGACTCCACAGTAATGTTGGCTGGGGCCTGCACAAGAGTCATGATGGATTCTTTGAGGGCACAGGACAGCATGGTGCACACCCTCCTGTACCACGGCGAACGTGAGCCATGTCTGCTGTCTCTAATTAAGGGGCATGATTTCATCTCCCATTACCTCATGCTTACCACAGGGTAAGAGCATGGATGTGGGCAGTATGACACACTGCAGCTTCACGCCCTTGCCTTGGTGACTTGCTCCTGTGTCCATACCCTTTTTGTCTTTATATCCCCCAACATATAAACACTATATATATATAGGTATATATACCTGAAATACTACTATGCCAAACACACACACAAACATGCACATACACCAAGTTTCATAGGTTTAGCAGAAACGATGTTGTGCAGACTCTATGAAACACAAGATCAGAGATTTCCAACCTGACTTAAGCTATCCTGGATGTATCACAGAGGAAGAAAAGACTGATTTGTATTTCAAAACGCAAGTGCAATGCTGCAGGGAAAGGCAAATTGATGCCTCAGATAAGAAGCATGTCATTAGTGGGGTTTTTTTCTGCTGGTGAGGCGCCTTTATCCTGATATGAGTCCCAGATATTAGCACAAAGAATTACAAGGGGGGAAAAAAATGATGCTAATCCCCAGTATCAGCAGTGTCTAACCTGTCAAGCATAAATATTCATGTAATCACTTTGCAGTTACCTGGTAACCACAACAAAGCACACATAGAAAACGTAATTACAGGGGCTCTGTAAACTCATCTTAAATTATCACCTATAGCCAGGCACATATTATTAGATATTAAATTCTCCCTCAGAATCTCATGTTCCTCGTGTCTCATTTGAAATAACTATCTCCTTATTGGCAAGCGACGAAATCTAAATGGGGTCACGTAAATCCTACTTCACAGCTCAATTAAGGGAATGTGATTACGGATCTGGAAGCAGATGCAGATATTACTGGGGAAAGGGATGATGGCAGGAGCCTACAGGAAGCAGTCGACGCTTTCCAGGGGTCATTTGTAGGGGAACCCGTAGGAACAGAGTTTCTATTGTTGTACACTTCAGAGTACGTGGGGTGGAGAGGGGGAGAGGGACCAGATTCCCATTTTTAAGTGCTTTGGAGGTTTTCAGAAGGAGTCAGGTTCCATTGTTGCGTTACGCTGGGAACAATGCACATTTTCACTGCTTTTCCCTCTGCATCCTTCCCTCCCGTGATGAGGTTCGCACTCTTTGCTTGTCCGACAGCTCCCATTGATCTTTATTCCATGCTGGGGTGGGTGGAATGGGATGAGTTGGGATGAGGAGGGAAATGTCATTTTCTTCACTTATCCCAACAAAATAAGTGTAGAAAGATGTCCTTGGTGTGCTCTGAACACAGCAGGAAGGGGTGCAGGTGCTTTTGCAGCCCTCTCAGCTGCATGCACCTGGGTCATTGTAGGGAGGACCATCTGTCAGATGCACCATGAGACATCCCGGATGAAGGATATCTCTTGCCAAGGATGCAATCGGGATGACAACACATGCAGCATCCTTGGGGTGGCTCCATGTCCTTGGCACGGCTGATGATGTGGTGAAGGAGCAGTAAGCACCAATGCATGGATGCATTGACCCAGCAATCATCAAATCTCCTCACCAAGCTGGGTAAGTCTGGGGATGAAGACATCCCTCTCCAAACCCCAAAGAGAAGGTGTTAAAGTCACAGGCAGCAGCTGTAAGGGGGAGAAAACAGCAGATGCAAGAACACATCCTGCTGTATGCACCCAGGAGCACGAGTAATTATTCCTACAGGGAAGACACATTATGCAGAAGCTAACACAAAATAAATACGGAAATAAAGGGATGAATATGCAAAAAGTGTTAGCCAAAAAAGAGTGAAACCAGGGGCAAACGCTGATCCTCAGTTACCTGTAGTGACCAGTGGGTTGGAACTGGATGATCTTTAAGGTCCCTTCCAACCCAAACCATTCTGTGATTCTATTGTATGATTTTATGACTTATAAAAACAGCGAGTCTGGAATGTTGAGTGATGGCTCTGTCCCAGCTCCCTGTCTATTTTATACCCTTGGTTTTGTTGTTCCATCCCAAATTGCTTGCTCCTAAAGGGAGCCAGAAAACAGGGCTTCTCTCTGATGCGTTTATTAGTGTGTTTAGGGTGAAAATTGGGAGTGAGAACTTGCTTTTCTGCCTTTGAATTTGGTGTCTTCCATCCCCTGTAATCCAAACATGCAAACACACACAAAAAGGCACCAGGAAAAAAAAATCTAATCCACCAAAACTCCTCCTGGTTTCAAGATAACCATCCGATTTCATATGAAATCCATGTTTTTAAGAGTTCTTCATGCTTTCGTGTATGAAATCAGTGCTTGTCCTACGAAAAATGGTACAAAACGAGGTCAAAGTGTTCCATTCTGAAAGCTGAAGGCACAGACCCTGGACACTGAATTTGCCTACTCAAGTTTAACATGGGATTGTGCTGAAGTCAGGACTCTGAGAAAAAGTTGTCATTTCAGTGCAAGTTACACTTCCTTTGCTTGGCAAAATGAGTTTTGACCAAACCTTTATGATTTCTCCATTTTGGGGACCAAATTATAAATGCCATTTGTGCATCGGGATTCCCTTTGACATCCCGATTGAATTTGACACACGCTTTCCTCTCCTAAGAGAGTTTGTTTCTGGGCCAAATTCTTCAATCTTTATTCCCACATCAGCAAGTGGAGTCTTTCCCATTGCACGCGTCAGAACCTGACCTTTTTCTTTCAATCTACTGCAGGTCTCCCTGAGAAAAATAAAGAAGACAAAGCTGATTCTAACAGCAGGAGCGCTTTTTCCTTCATTCCTCATCTGCTACGTGATCTGTGATCATACCTCCAGGTCATTCCACTCGTAATGTTTATTGGAAAGATCAATCTTTAACTTGAAGCCTTTACACAGGAAATATTAAAGGAAATTAGGACCCTATCCATCCATTTTCAAATTTCCTTTCGACCTCACAGCACCTACTTCTTTCATGCAAAGGAATCAAGATTATTATTGTTATTATTTTGGTCCGAACTGTGCCATTTTCTGCATAACTGACAATATTTCCTGGAAATAAAGACTTGCCCGGCTACCTTAGTTATTATCTTCAGCCTATATTAGCAGCTAAGCAGTTGCTGACATTCCCTTTCAATATTGCTACTAAAACTCCATGAAAGCTTAAGCAGAATTTATATAGGAATGTCAACTCATTTCTGAAATATGGAATAGGAAAAGAGCAGCCAATGCCTGTCTGGCCACCTACGTTTCAGAAGGTATTGGCTGGTATTAAAGCACTGTATACATCTATATATATTTTAAGAAACCACACATTTTCTGGGCAGGCATCCAAGGGAATATAAAGTAGGTTAGTCAGTTCTGACTGGATGAGGAGCTGGATGGAAAACAGAGCGACCTCAGAGGGTTTGGGTGCACGGGAATTTCTTTCCAAAATGAATGTGAATAGGGGCCATTAATTTTGCTCTCATTTTGGTGGATGAACCCGTCGCTCTTCTGGATATTCTCAGGGCATGATGTAAAGCCACATCTAGTTAAAGCAGGACCCTCCAGCCCCAGTCAGTGCCTTCCGGGGCTGGGACAGAACACACGCTGCTATTCAGGCTGCTTTTGGGCTGGGACAGCAATGCCATGACAAACAAACAAATATTTGTATATTGTAGTGATATATTTACTAGATTATATATATTATATATTGCAGTATATATATTACATATTGCAGTATATATATTATATATTGCAGTATATATATTATATATTGCAGTATATCTATTTGGGTTCTGAGCACAGCCAGCCTTGTGGGATGAAAGCCACTGAGATAGACCAAAGCAGTGAAAGAGGAAATGGCAAAGGACCAATGCTTGGGGCTCCTATACTCCCTCTGGGTCTCATCCTGCTCTTCACAAGCCCATGGAGCCTTTGCCACTTGAAGCTATAGAAACAATAGGAAATGTAAGCAATATTCACTTGTCTCCATTCATTTTTGCACTTACAGAGGAGAATGAAACTACTTTTCAGATTCAATAAGAGGGTTGGATCTGTGTTGGGGCTATCTCCAGTTGGAAGGTGCTAGTAAAGAGCAAGATGTTCTTTATGGTTGATATTTTCTCCCTTTAATATCATTAGAGCTGATGTGTCCTTGAGGTTTCACATGGAACTGTCCTTGGACAGAGCCTTGGGCAACATGGGTTAGTGTGAGGTGTTCCTGCACATAGCAGGACATGGAACTGGTCCTTTCCAGCTCAAACCATTCTCTGGTTCTATGATCTCCACTACTGCAAGAAAATGTTGTATTTGAAACACAGCTAAAAGCTGTTCAAGGCCTGGATCTTTAATGATGCCAATGAGAAAATTGCATAACATGTAAATACAGCTTAGAAGTAATCAGGTCTCTCTTTAACCTAAAAATTAAAAAGGAGACATTTCTCTTGCATTGCGGGACCATATCCATCAGCTGTAGACCCAGCTCCTTTCCAAAACAGAGCACACAAGACATCATAATAAACAGTTGAAAACAAAACCACATGTTGCCACGGAATGAGGCTGAAAATCAAAACCTATGAGGGAAAGGCCGGATTCAATGATGCCTCTTGGTGCGAACACAGCTCAGCTATCCACAGGGGTTGAGGGACCACAGAGCCCCACTGATGTGGGGACTGATGCTGTGGGGACTGTAGGAGCTGGCGTGGGAACAGCATGATTCCCTCTGCACGCAACCTCACCCCTGACCAGGAATGGGATCCTGGGAGGTGCAGCCACCAGTTTTGCAAGGCTGGCAAGTTTATTTTCTCCCCAGGAACTCCTCACACAGCATCAGATCTTAATCTCTTGTTGTGAGATCTCTCGCTCAGATTGACTCTATCGTTTCTTTCCAAGCCTCTGGGCTGTTGTAGGCTGGACTTCATTTGTCTGAAAGCCCTCTGCCTGGGACCTATTGTTCTGTGCTGCTGGTTCACAGCTCTGTAAGTCATTACCAACTCCATCCTTTCGCCCAGAAGGAGCTGCTGGGTCTTTTCTTTCTCCTTTTAACATAGAAAATTAGTTTAATGGCTGCAAAAGAGAAAAGCCCTGCAAGCTCTTATTTCCTACCCCCCAAAAAAAAACAGAAGAAGGGAGGGTGATTATGTTACCACATGGTGCACCAGAAAGCTTACTAATTACCTGCCTGCAACCAAATGTCTATGGTGCCAAGCAGGACCTGACTTTGTGGCATGACTTGAGCCTGGTCCAGGATGCTCAGATGCAGCTCAGGATTTCCCCAGCATGCCAAACTGTGTGTTTAGACAGTTACAGAGGCAGCTGACAGCTGCAGAGAAGCCTGATCCAAGCTTTCCCAAGGCTCCATGATGTCTGGATAGCAAAGCTGCAGGTGACAAGTAGCATGTCTTTATCCCATCTTCCTTCTGCAGGTGTGGGTCATTCATGTGCTGCGCTGCTTAAAGGCAGCCAGAGCTATGCATGCAGGCACAGCACTCCCAGGAATGGAGCCCACATCCTGGAACAGCTGGAAATCACTTGTGGGGGGAAGAAAATGCTTGTGAAAGCACCAGGTTTTATAGGAAAAGTAACCAGAGGCTGTGTAGAACCTGATTGAAAGAGGAAGAGAAAGAAGAATAAAAGTGAGCCGTTTTCCTTTGTGGCATAACCTACTAATTCACCATCTCTTCTTTCCCCCAGGCATGCAGCCATGTCCTTACTACTTTTGGGGATCATCCATGCGAATGGCTCTCTGTAGACTACCCCTTTAGACATGGAGGTGGAGCAGACCTGGCTGACGTGACCATAAGACAACCTAAACCAAGCTTCTGGTCAAGAGCAGGATTCCACCATTATTCATGTATTAAGCTCCTCACCACCCAGTTTTGGTGATTCCACTTGTCTTCGAGGGAAAGAGAAAGTCCTGGGAGGCCAGGAAGTTCTCTTTCTGGATGGGGCAATATTGAGGTGGATCTGGGACCCACTTCACCTTAATCCACCTTTAGCTTGACGTCTCAAATTCCTTCCCGATGTGCTGGCTGCTGCGCCATTCCAACTTCATCCCACTCCCAGCAAAGCTTCAAGGGCTCAGGGGTGATACCACCACCAAAGTCTGGAGGGTTTTAATGTCACAGCTTCCATGGAAACTTCTTGTGAGCCCACCCTGCATTATTTCCAGCTGCACTCACAACTTCATGTAGAGAGGATGCAGAGAGATCTCACAAAGAGAATGGCAAGTCTTGGGCACAGAGGAAAAGGGAGATCTACTTCAGATCATCTGGAGATGGTGTCTGCAGGGAGCAAGGGTGCAAAATTATCTAAGGAAGCAAATCACCTTCTGCCATTTCTCTTAGAACAGAGCATAAGAAAAATGTATTCCCTGTTTCTCAGCTGGATGCTAGGAAAAGAGTGATGGGCTGTAGCTCTTTCAACACAGGCCAAAACCAACAGGGGGGTTGGAACTTGATGATTTTAAGGTCCTTTCCAACCCTAGCTATTCTATGATTCTATAACCCCCCTGATGCTTGAGAAGCCCCTTGCCAGGGTGAGTCATGTTAAATGAGGTGGGCACCTCTTGTCTGCCCCCATGTAAAATAGATCTGTCTGGATCCTGGATGAGTGCACAGAAGTAATCAGAGCATCTGTGACTACACACATCTCATCCCCATGTGCTTTTGGCAGAGAGATATATAGTGAAGCTGGCCAGGGAGAAGGTAGAGGCAGTGATGCTCAGCACTCCAGCTCTTTGCAGACCAGTTTATACCTGGTGCTTTATTCCCCAGTGCTTTATTCCCCATCAAAAATCTTTAAAGGATGCTGCGAGGGCTGGAGCAGCTCTGCTCTGGAGCCAGGCTGAGAGAGCTGGGCTGGGGCAGCCTGGGGGAGAGAAGAGAAGGCTCCTGAAGGGGAGACCTGAGAGCAGCTCCAGGGCCTAAAGGGGCTGCAGGAAGTAGAGAAGGACTTGGGCCAAGGGCCTGTAGGGCCAGGCCAAGGGCAATGGCTTGAACCTGCCCCAGGGGAGGCTGAGCTGAGCTCTGAGGCAGAAGCTGTTCCCTGTGAGGGTGCTGAGGCGCTGGCCCAGGGTGCCCAGAGAAAGACATGCTGTTGATGGAACAAAAGGAGCACTGCATGAGAATGAATTCAGTGTCCATAGCCAAATTTGAGGAATTTCCTTCTATCTTGTGGTACCTTCATTTTAGAAGGGACTCAACTTCAGACGAACCATAGGGAGGTGATGGGTGGGTTGAGCTCAGCATTGTCTTGGGTACCTACTGAAATCCTTCCTTGGACAAACCTCAAAATGTGGAGGCATCCAAACTGGCATTTTCCTCTTGAATAATGGCTGTGTGGATCCTGAGGAGGCAAAACAAGCCTGGATTTCAAAGCTGAAGTCCACTTGGAGGTCTAAATTTGATCCATTCACTGAAGGAAGGGTGAGGAAGAGACTCTTAACTGCCCAAAAGGCTGTTAAGAGATATGACTGCATGTGTACCTAATATTTGGAAGGGACAGGAGGTGACAATCTTGCGACGGTTCTGCTTATTTCTATCTGCTACCTGCTTATTTCTATCTGCCACCTGCTTATTTCTATCTGCTACCTGCTTATTTCTATCTGCCACCTGCTTATTTCTATCTGCTACCTGCTTATTTCTATCTGCCACCTGCTTATTTCTATCTGCTACCTTTCTATCTGCTACCTACATGCCCTGAACACCAGCAATGCCAATCATTCCTTCCTCCCTTGACCATTTGTTGCTCCAAGATTTTGAGCCCATTGAAGGGGACCCAGAAAGGAAAACTTCATGCTTGGGTTTGCAACAGCTCCTTTGCTTCCCCACATATCAGCGAGCTGACAAAGGTTCACAGGGATATAAGAGGGATATAATGCACAGGGATATAATGCACAGGGATATAACCCTTCATTTGAGATGCCCACGGCAGGATGAAAACAAACCAGCACCATGCAGTACCCTGCTGCCTCTTGGGAGACACCCCAGGCATGGGAACAGTGGCTGCTGTATGGAAGGCAGGAGGGCTCCCCATCATCCTCCCAGCTCTTATTTCCTCAGTTCTCCCAATGGTACAGCTTGAAGCACTGAAGTGTTCTGTGAGGAATGTGTTTCGGGATGAAGATGAATACCTCAGAGCCTGACAGTGTAAACACTTGAGAGCCTGTTTGGCTTTTTCCAGTGCCAGCTCCCTGGATGGATGCAGAAAGCCCTTTTGCTGCCGGTGGAGGCTCTGGGCTTCCCCCTGATGAGTTGAAGCTGTTCTGACCCGGAGCAGATGGAGTCAGTTATTTACACCATGTTCTCCTGGGGTGCACTCTTGACCCATTGCTCACTGGTCTCAATAGACATACATGCTGGTGCTGGCTGATTGTTTTGGTATGATACAGAGAGCATTAGTGGAGCAGAGCCAGGCAGAGGCCCTTGGAGGATGAGCAGCCGACAGGGATATAGTGCTGGGAGAAGCTGGTTCCATGCTGAGGGTCTGTGTCTTGCATCCAGGTGGAAAGAAGGGAAGAAAACTCTCCTTATTGGCCCCTTGCAGGGTGAGCTTGGTGATGGGAAGGGGTGGAGTGACCAGGGAATGCTGTCCGTTGATTCAGTCTGGAGAAGAGAAGCTGCGTGGAGACCTCAGAGCAGCTTCCAGTGTCTGAAGGGGGCCTCTAGGGATGCTGGGGAGGGACTCTTCATTAGGGACTGCAGTGACAGGACAAGGGGTAACGGGTTCAAACTGAAACAGGGGAGGTTTAGATTGGATCTAAGGAAGAAATTCTTTGCTGTGAGGGTGCTGAGGCACTGGAATGGGTTGCCCAGGGAAGCTGTGAGTGCTCCATCCCTGGCAGTGTTCAAGGCCAGGTTGGAGGGAGCCTTGTGTGCCACAGTTTAGTGTGAGGTGTCCCTGTCCATGGCAGGGGGTTGGAACTGGATGATCTTAAGGTCATTTCCAACCCAAACTGTTCTATGTTTCTATGATTCTGCTCCATACAGGGATCCTTTAACTATATTCATTTGAGGAACCCATCTTCCCTTACATTTACGTTCCCTGTAACCCTTAAATCAAAGTTTGGGACCCCTTGAAATACGTCCAACTTGAGAGAAGTGCCATGAAGCTCACAATGAGTCCCACCCCTTGTAGCTGTGTAGCCCACACCAAACACAATCTTTACCTGCAAGTGTGTGGTGTCCCTGCTAATGGCAGGGGGTTGGAATTAGATGATCTTAAGGTCTTTTGCAACCCAAACTATTCTGTGATTCTATGACAGGGAGCACATCAGGCAGCTGCAGTCCTGGCTGCTGCAAAGGGAGAGGTGAAGGAATTTTGGAGATAACGTGTGGGGAAGGGTGTTGAAGAGTTGCAAGGGCTTCAGCACTGATGCGTGTGATGCCTTGATAGGAAGCCAACATGCTCTTACTCGCTCCCGCTGCGTTTTAACCCTCCTTTTCCTGCACTGAAAGGAAGCTTCAAGCTGAGAAGGAGCAGAGGAAGATTAAGTAGAAGGACTTACATTTTCCTGGCTGCCATCAGAACCTCTTTTCCAACTTTTCTCCCTTCACACTGACATACCTTTGACGTTTTATGAGCTGAACTGCATTTCATTGCACGAGGCACTGGCAGACAGTCTAAAGATCCTTTTATTCCGAGGTGCTTTTCAGCTTCTAGGCTATGATCTCCATCACTTCACGCCAGAGCCAGGCTGCAGCCATGGGCCTGGCTGACATTTTACAGCGAATGGGGAGTCAGGCACCAGCTCATGGAAGTGTTTGAAGACCCAAGTGTTGAACGTTAAGATACGCCAAGTTTGAACTCCATGCAGCGTGCTTGCTTGGCTGAGAAGCCTGCCTATCGCAAAGCCTACAGCACTGCACATGCTGACACAGCGACTTCAAGAGTGAGTTTCGCCAGCTGTGAGTGGACCCAAGAGCAGCAGGAGACCATCAAAGGTCCCTGAAGTGAGCAGTTAACCCCTGGAACTCATCTTTGGATGACGTGATGGACACAAAACCTGACAATGTGCTTGGGAGGAGCTCTTGGAAGAGAGATCCATTGGAGATGATTTATTAGACATTCTTCAGCCAAGAAATACCCTGTGCAGAAAATGGTCAGAGGCTGGGAGAGTACCCAAGGGTAGTGTCAAATACGTTCATACTGCTTGCATGACCACTGAAGGTACTGGGTCACTTGCTCTAAGTCAGAGTGTCCATCCTGCCTCTTCATGAATGAAGTGGTAAAGCTGTTTTACCATAGCAAACAGGAAGAACTGGGAGCTTCCCACAGTTAAAATATGTGTGTTTTGCTCTGGAATGTATCTGCAGTGCAGCAGCACCTTAGTGGAGGCTGATGCTGCTTTGGTCCCACAAGGATAAGCCAGATCCTCCTTCACTCCAAATGGACAAGAGTTAAGAGGACAAATAGAGGCCAGAAACCTGCTGAGATAGCAAGTGGCAGAACCAGAAACTGAATCCAGCTTCCTTGTATGGGTTTACTCAGTCCTTGCAGGCAGTGAATTGCTTAGAGTGAATCAGGCAGAGGGCTGATCCAGTAGAAAGCCCCTGGCTGGCCTTGGTGGGTGTTGAATCACATTTAAAGGAGGAATAATCCCTGTGGGCTGCCTCATCCTACGGCTTGAGTGGGACCATGATTTCATTTTGTGGGTGCAGCCTATGGATGGATCATTACAGCCAAGTTTCAGGAGGTTTCATCAGTGCACTCTGACTACAGTGCCTGGTGCCAAGAAGGTTTAATGGTGAATGCTGGGCCATCTTTCTTTATGATGTTCAGAAAGAAAAGAGTCAGTTGCTGCTGCTACTGACTATCTGAAGTGATCCACGTTATGAAGAGCACAGTCTGGAACTGGCCATGGTGCAGCATGAATCCATAGGATAGGCTTCAATACCCCTGGGGTTGGTGTGATTCATCAGTGCCCAGTCTGACCTTTCAGGAGATACAGTACAACAGTCTGAGTGATTCCAACTTCCAGGCAGGGTGACACCTGCTAAAAAGCATCCAGGGGAACATTTGGGCTCAGGTTCTTCTCAGAAGAGGAAATAATAGATAGACATGAAGACAGAGATGCAGATGGAGATGCAGATAGGTAGATAGATAGAGGTAGAGATGATATAGATAAAGATAAAGATAAAGATAAAGATAAAGATAAAGATGTAGGTATAGATAGAGATAGAGATATGGATATCTAGAGATATAGATACAGATATAGATATATAGCTATATAGTTATATAGATGCAGATATATACAGATATAGAGCTATAGATATAGATGATATATAGACTATATAGATATAGATATTGATGTAGATGATAGAGATAGAGATAGAGATGATATAGAGATAGAGATATAGAGATAGAGATGCAGATGCAGATAGATATAAATATAGAGACAGATGGACTGTTCTAGATGATACAGATACTGATATTGATAGATATCTCCTTTCTTCTCTCACGTATTTTTCATTNAGAGATATAGATACAGATATAGATATATAGCTATATAGTTATATAGATGCAGATATATACAGATATAGAGCTATAGATATAGATGATATATAGACTATATAGATATAGATATTGATGTAGATGATAGAGATAGAGATAGAGATGATATAGAGATAGAGATATAGAGATAGAGATATAGACATAGACATAGAGATGCAGATGCAGATGCAGATGCAGATAGATATAAATATAGAGACAGAAGGACTGTTCTAGATGATACAGATACTGATATTGATAGATATCTCCTTTCTTCTCTAAAGTAGTTTTAAAAGCATGTAATCAGGGTTTTGAGCACAGAGCAGGAACACAGAAAGTGCCCCAGCATAAAGAAATCTAAGCAAAAGCAGGCCAGAAGCTAAAGAAGAACAGAACTGCTGCTGATGGTAACGAAGCTGCCAGTGGCCTTTCCCTGGGTATGTACATTGCAGTTCAGCTGTGGGATTATTTCTGTAATAGCAATGGTGCAGCTAAATGGGAAGGAAAGCAGCGAAGCCAAATGTGATGCTGCATTAGGCAGCTGAGCACACCCCAAACATGGCTCAGTCTGTGATGGCAGGACTTAGATCATTCCAGCATCTGGGAAAGGCTGAGGACAGTCAAAAAATGAGCCAGGGAGCAAAGGACCAGGAGGGGAAATATCTGCTAACGGAAAGGCAAGGCTGCCCGGGAAAGAGATCCCATGAGTTATTGCAGGAAAGCACCTAAGGCTGTTAGCCACGACGTGCAGGTGCAGCGTCAAAAGGAGAAGGTTTTGCAGGGCTGGCTTGCTCCCATAAATCACAGAAGGGAGGGCATGGGGATTAGATCTGAGAGTGCACAGAGTGAAGTCTTTCTGTCCATGAGTAACCAACAGATAGATAAAATGGAGTAATATACAAGTGCAGTGTTTGAAAGCATCTGGTAGGAGGAAGAAAGCGTGGGTTTTCTAATCATGTTCCACAGAGGTAAAGCTCTTTTGAAGCTATCATTTTAGAAGGGATTGAAAATATTAATGATTACCTTTATAATGCCTTGGAAGTCTGTGATGGAAGGAACTACATCAACAGCTACATAGAATCATAGAATAGTTTGGGTTAGAAAGGACCTTAAGATAGAATCATAGAGTCATAGTTAGGGTTGGAAAGGACCTGAAGATCATCAAGTTCCAACCCCCCTGCCATGGGCAGGGACACTGCACACTAAACCATGGCACCCAAGGCTCTGTCCAACCTGCCCTTGAACACCATGAGTCATTCTAGTTGGATGCTGGGATCTGAGTTTTGTCCAGATCTTTTTCAGCACTGCATTTTATGTTTGCATATACATGCACTTCTGTGCATGGGTATACACACACAGGGCTAACAAACCCATCCCTTGAAACAAGGAGCTATTAGAGACCATCAAAGAGACTCATCTGCAACACTGCATCAGTCCACAGTCCTGGTTCCTGCAGGCCTCTTTCTGCAAATACTCAATGGAGAACATGTAGAACAACAAGTCTAAACAAGGAAATAGTGGCATAGTCACTCCACTGTGCAGCCTTGCAGCAGTTGCCTGGTTTGCCACCCTGTTGTCTTTAACATCTACCATTGCACTGACCTGCCAGGAACACAATTGAAGCAACTCAGCTCCCATCATCTCCAAAGAACTGTTGCTGTGGGTTCCCTACCACTCTTAGGTTCATTGGTACAAAGATAGGAAAACAGGAAGGCAAAACACAACTCTATCAGAGTACTTGCTTTGCAGCTGTGATAATGATAGAACAATCACAGCTTTCCAATACCTAAAAGGAGCCTACAAGAAACCTGGAGAGGGATAATTTACAAGGGCAGGTAGGGGTAGGACAAGGGGCAATGGCTTTAAACTGAAAGAGGGGAAATCTAAGTTAGATTCTGTGGTTGCCCAGAGAAGCTGTGGCTGCCCCATCCCTGGCCAGTGTTCAAGGACACAGGGGCTTGGAGCAAGCTGCTCCAGTGGAAGGGGTCCCTGCCTGTGGCAGAGGGTTGGATCTGGATGAGCTTTAAGGCCCCTTCAACCCAAACCAGTTTGTGACTCTATGATTCTGTGATTCTATGATTGATTCTATGATTCTTTCTCTGTGTTAAACTGGTAGGGACACAAGGACTGGTGAGAGGCAGATGGGTGTTCTATGGTGGTCACAGAAGTGCAAGGAGTGGGGAGGATTTCCTTGCCTCCTACACACAGTGTGATGGGGACTTCCATGGGCTGAGGGACCTCTTTCATGCTTAAGGCAGGCCTCTCCCCTCATCTCCCACACAACCTCTTCCCTTTCGCTCCTCTCTGTCTCCCTTTTGACTGCTCACCTTGTTCACGATGTCAGACCCTCTTTCATGCAACAGTCCTACATGCAACATTCATCAAGCCTCTTCCTGCTCTCTTTCCAAGCACTTCCAGATGGTTTGAAATCTCATTAGCCCAAGGAAGAACTCCAACTCTAATATCTACATATTTTTGTTAGACAGCTCCTGGCTGTATTGTCTTTCTCCATGAAGCTGTTTTGTTTCTTACTAATCTTCTCTGTCCTCTCTGCTGTTGTAACATACTATTAATATATATTTATGAAGCCAATCCCCAATTTGCTGCGTGGTTTTGGCTGGATTTGTCAATCCAGAATGTGTAGATGTTGGGCCATAAGCCATTGCTTTCAGAAATGACAGCTGGGTCGATGTGCCTCGCTTTTGGGGCATATGGTGCCTGATTTTCAGAGGTGTTGGAGAGGGCTGACAGGAGCTCCCTATGCTCCACATTAATAAACTATGCATCTTCTTCCATAGCTCGTTTCAGCATATATTGGGCATTGTTTGCTTTGTGTCGTTCAGATCATGGGAAGTGGCATTAACAGATTTCTGCATGGCTTAAGGTGCATTCAGACCATGAAACTTTGCCTAGGCCCCAACAGGACCTCAGAAAGGTGGAAAGGTGCCCATCTTCCCAACTGAGACATCTGAGGTGGATGCTTGAACCATCCTCAGGCCACTCCATAGTTAAGGAAACAGGCACTACAGAAAATAGGATTCATCCCATCCTAAATCATGGAAGATGTATCAGAAGCATCATCTCCTATTTCTCTCCCTAACCAATCTGCACCGGTGTTGCTTGTTTGAGCCTGGATCAGCCTCCTGCACTGATTCACTGCACAATATGTCTGTCCTTGACCAAAGAGGGGGTGAAGGGTGGGAACGTACATCCAGTGTTGGAAAAGTTAGACATTTTTCATGGTAGAATTGGCTCCAGACAGCTTCAAGTGTTAGTGGAACTGTAGCGTTAATCTCTTTCCCAAATCCCGTTGCATTCCACATTTCCTGCAGGACTCCATTTTTGGTTATTTCTGTGTTTTTGGCACACAGGGGTTTCATCAAGATGTGAGGTTATATAGAAAGGAAAGGCCAAGCAATGAATTCAGAGCGAGATCAAATTTGCCTTAAAATTCCAGACTCTTCAGCTGAAAAGGTTTTGGTCAGACATTCATTTACTAATGGCAATGGAACACCATTAGTCTGATTTATTTTATGTTACATTGACTCTCTTGCTTTGCTGATTTTATTTTAGGTACCTTGTGAACGAAGAGTGTGAGACGTTTGGCTTCCATAGGTCTTTAAAACCAAAAGCCAATGGAGTAAGCAGCAGGCAGGGAGAAGCGTTATTTAAGCTAGAAGAGACCTTGGTACAAGCACAGAGGGTCAAAACGTGTTGACAAATAAAGTGAGATCAGAAAGTAGACTATTTCTCCTGTTCAGAAGTGGGAGGATGCAGAGCAACTTTCCAAAGCAATAAATTCTGTGTGAGAAATGAATACATTTTCAGATGGAGTTGACCATTTTCTGACTGGATTGAAATAACATGATGTCCTGGGTTCAGCAGTTGCAGTCAGCTTCTCTTTAGTAGCTGTGTTTTGACTTAACCCAGGAACAAGGCTGATCAGGCCGATGGTTTT
>NDXB01006569.1:0-18808 GCA_002631895.1 Agapornis roseicollis | reverse complement strand
AAAAAAAAAAAAAAAAAAAACAAAAAAAAACACAAAAAAAAAAAAAAAAAAAAAAAAAAAAAAAAAGTTAAAATTCCCTTCCCATTGAAACTTAGTTAAAATACTTTTTTATTTGTACTGGAAAGTAAAACAGGATTACAAATAAAAAGACTAGATATTCAAAGTCTGATATAATTAAAATCTGTAAGAAACTAATGAACTTAGAGTTCAGAAAAGAAAGAAACCTGTTTATCCTCAGGATTATTTTGCAGTTACGATTCTGATTTGGAAATTTCAGTCTTTACAGATTTATCAGGTTTGCCTTAGTTTAACCATAGAGATCTATCCAAATGTATGTGAGAGTACATTTTCTGTGTCACAGCTGAAGGCATTAGTTAAGCCTTCTCCTTGAACCTTCAGGCAGACTGACAAACTAGCAGGGCTTTTGGCTTCATTTTAGGGAAAGGATGCAAAAGAAGGGAAATAGCTTGATTACTGGAACTGGAAATTGGTTATAACTACAACATGATCCAAATAGAAATGACTTATACAATCAGACTTGTGGTGCTGAGGACCAGTTTTGCATGCTTTAAGATCATGCTATAATATGTACCAAAGGACAGTATTTGGAGAGGATCAAGAAAGACACTTCAAAAGCACACTCTTTATGAAAACTGAAACGCTAAATGTGATATAGGGATCAAAGGAGGTTCTGTTTTAAAAAGCTAGGATTCCATATGAAGAGGACTCCAAGATGAAGATAGTATTCTGAGAGACTGGACCCAGCTACTTTATCTTCAAGAACAAATGTTAAGTTGTTCTATTCAAAAGAAATAAAAAAGTCATTAAAATGTTTGGTTTAATTTAAAAAAGTAATGACAAAATTACTATAGGAAAACTACTAAAAAATCACTAATCTGCAGAACATAAAAATAGTGGTAGATATGTCTACTGAACCTTCATTTCCAATTAAAAGAAATATTCATATGTTCATTTTTTTTTTAGTTATTTGCTCTATGAATAGTTTGCTTTAATGGATAAGTGATGCAACAGCAAACTTTTTGAACATGAAGTGGAATTTGAGCCAATTGTGCAATTAAATGTGTCTCATCATTTCAACACAAATCCACACAGAAGAAACTGGTAATCTCAGTCTGAAGCAAGTGTCTCTATGCACCTCACAAAGGATAACTTCATTAGTGTGTTACGAGAACTGAAGACATTTGGACTTTTTTGCCTAGCCAGTAAGGTCTTTTCAATGTAAAGCTGACGTATGCACTATTTTTTAGCTTGGACTTACCCACAGTTAAGGCTTGGTTTACATTTATTTACTTGCTGTGTTCCAAGTTTGAACTTGGTTCATTCAAATGGAAGGGAATTTAGCAGCAAGGCTATATTATGCTCAATGCATTTGCTATTCCTCTTTAATTATGCGGCACATCCTGTGGTCCTGGCCCACTGTCATGCATACCAGATATCTGTAGTCAGTATGTGCTTAGGTGTTTCCTATGTAGAAACTGTGATGACACACAGGGGATAAGGAGGCAGCTTCTGCCCCCTCAACTTCTCAAGGCACTGAGACACATGCAAAATAAATAGTCCCTAAACAGAAAACTGGGTGGAGAGACTAGGTCACACAGACGTATCCTGGACTGAATCAAAAGGAGCATGACCAGCAGGTCAAAGGAAGTAATCCTGCCCCTCTACTCTGCTTTCATGAGACCTCACTTGGAGTATTGTGTACAGTTCTGGTGTCCTCAACATAAAAAGGACATGGAGCTGTTGGAACAAGTCCAGAGGAGGGCCATGAGGATGATCAGGGGACTGGAGCATCTCCCATATGAAGACAGGCTGAGAAAGTTGGGGCTGTTCATCCTGGAGAAGAAAAGGCTGCATGGAGACTTCATAGCAGCCTTCCAGCATCTGAAGGGGGTCTATAGGGATGCTGGGGAGGGACTCTTCATCAGGGACTGTAGTGACAAGACAAGGTCTAATGGGTTCAAACTTAAACAGGAAAGGTTTAGATTGGATATAAGGAAAAAATTCTTTACTGTGAGTGTGGTGAGGCTCTGGAATGGGCTGCCCAAGGAAGCTGTGAACAGCCAGGTTGGACAGAGCCTTGAGTGACGTGGTTTAGTGTGAGGTGTCCCTGCTTATGGCAGGGGGTCTGGAGCTAGATGATCTTAATGTCCTTTCCAACCCTAACTATTTTATGATTCTAAGATTCTATGTACATAAACACTGTCTTCTAAGTGCTAAATTCAAGGCCTAAAAATGGATTTATGCCTGTCACTGTTACAGAAATGTGTGCATACAACAAGGAGTTCTATGCAGAATGACTCATTAGATACTGATTTATACTACTTGAATTCACCCATAAAACATCTATGCTAGGCTTGCCAGGTGCATCTTCCAATATTTTGATAGACCAAATTGCTGAAATCCACAGATAGAAACCCAGAACAATAAATGATTGGAAACCTTAGAAAGGTACAAAACAAATAGCCAGAAATACACAAATCTTTACATCAACTCTATCTGTAGTTAAGAACAGTTTTCTTTATGCTCCTCTGACTCTGTGAAGAGAAATTGATAACTGCCTAAGACCAAGGTATGAAGTGAAGAAAAAAATGTAGTTTTCAAATGGGCGAATATAAACATGGCCTCTTGCAGACTCTACTGACAATATTTCAGATATTCATATCAATTTTCTGTGGTTTGTGTGTGATAACTTTTGAAACATTTCAAGCTATTCTTTTTCAACTTATGGCAGAAAAACTTTGAGGAAATAAAATGGAACAGTTAGTGCCACAGCTAAGTATAAATACGTATCTCCTCCTCCCATAAAATATCTGTCTTTTCCATATACTTATTTTAATTTTTCCCTAGCATTCAATCACCACCATTCAATATAAGATAAAGAGGTATTACTTTTCTTGCATCAGCAGCTTATCTGTGAAGGATAGGAATTCTACCAATTCATACACTAACACATTTTCCTCACTTTCACAAGAACAAAATTATATCACCCTTATTCATGATGAACAATCAATGAAGTTACTCCCCAAATTAGTATACTATTCAATCTGAACCACAGCATTTAAAAAAAAACCTGCATGC
This sequence comes from Agapornis roseicollis, assembly GCA_002631895.1. Classification (NCBI taxonomy): domain Eukaryota; kingdom Metazoa; phylum Chordata; class Aves; order Psittaciformes; family Psittacidae; genus Agapornis; species Agapornis roseicollis. Next base: position 15,709 of record NDXB01006569.1, on the reverse strand, counting down.
TAGTATATCTAGAGAAGCAGCACATACATCTTGAAAGAACACTCTGTGGTATGTTTGGAACATACAGTACTTGCTCCTGCAAAAAGCTGATCCACTTTCTGCATTTTCTGTGCCAGCATTTTGGCTCAGCTTGTCAGGAGACTTAACTAATGTAGACATTCCTAAATGCCTACATTTTATTAAGATAATAACAACAACAAAGATATGAAGCACATTCTTTCTGGGATTTTGTAGTTACATAGTTTAGAATCATAGAATCATAGAATAGTTAGGGTTGGAAAGGACCTTAAGATCATCTAGTTCCAACTCCCCTGCCATAAACAGGGACACCTCACATGAAGCCATGCCACCCAAGGCTTCATCCAACTTGGCCTTGAACACTGCCAGGGATGGAGCATTCACAACCTCCCTGGGCAACCCATTCCAGTGCCTCACCACCCTAACAGGAAAGAATTTCTTCCTTACATCCAATATAAACCTCTCCTGTTTAAGTTTGAACCCGTTACCCCTTGTCCTGTCACTACAGTCCCTAATGAAGAGTCCCTCCCCAGCACCCCCATAGACCCCCTTCAGATGCTGGAAGGCTGCTATGAAGTCTCCACGCAGCCTTTTCTTCTCCAGGATGAACAGCCTCAACTCTCTCAGCCTGTCTTTGTATGGGAGATGCTCCAGTCCCCTGATCATCCTCGTGGCCCTCCTCTGGACTTGTTCCAACAGCTCCGTGTCCTTTTTATGTTGAGGACATCAGAACTGCACACAATACTCCAGGTGCAGTCTCACAAAAGCAGAGTAGAGTGGCAGGATCACCTCCTTCGACCTGCTGGTCACGCTCCTTTTGATGCAGCCCAGGGTATGGTTGGCTTTTAGTCAGAAAGAGAGACCATAGATTTATAGGAAGATTCTGATTGACTGGACACTGATGGAGAAACTCAGAGACAAAAAATGAAGCTTGCCCAAACCATGTATATATATATTAATCTGGCAAGAGGTGTGGGGGAGAATTTTTCTAGCCATTCTGTATTCAGTGTAAACTCCAATTTTCCTTTCTACTGAAAAAGACTGTGGCACCCTTCATGTAAATCACCACCAAAATGCCAAGTTAAGTATCAGCAGATATTTCACTTTAATTAAAAAGAATTATGCACAATAACTTTGTATTTTTAAAAATTACTTAGGCTCCAGAACAAAAGAATATTCCCCATCACCAACCTAAACCCATGCTACTGCAATTACTACTTACACTTGCAAAGACTTCAGCAAGAGTATATACTGTAGTAGCTGTTGCAGAATTGTGCATGATAGATTGCCACACTAAGTTAAGAAACTTTGTGAACTACAGTTACTTCCTTTGCAGAGCACCTAATTTGAATTCAGATGAAGATATAAATGAGCCTCTGGCTGAAGCCCAGGAGCCAACTTCACTGTACATATCCAGCTGTTGTACAATCATAATGCTGAAACCGTAATTACTAATTCCAGTACAGGATGCTAAGTTGCTCAGCTGCTTTTATTGTAAGACTTCTGCTTTCCATGTGAGTTTTCTTTATCCTAATCCTATCCATGAACTCCAACATCTATAGTCTGATGTTCTTGCAAGCATTTATTTCCAACTGAATTTCTAAAAAAAAAACAACCCACCAAAAAACAAAACCAAAACAAAACAACAAACAAAAAACCCCAAACCAAAGAAAAAAAACCCTGAAAACCAAAGAAAAAAACAAAACAAAGCAAAACAAAATCCAAAAAACCTTACCCTTAATTTGTGTCTATGAGACATAATAATACATCATAGAACAATGCACTAGTTCACTGTTTTAAGGCTTTCTTTTTTAATTTGAGATCTTTATAGCTTAGAAATATATCCCTGAAAAACTTACAGTTATAACCTTAAAGAATTGTTGCAGTTTAATTCTAAGCTCTTAAAAAATTAAATAAAATAAAAAAAAAGGCAAATCAGAAGAGTTTGATCAACATTTAGCTTTTGAAGTCTAACTTAATATAAAAACATTTCACATGACTACAGGCTAGAGTGCAAATTGCCACAATGGCTGAGTTTTGAAATGTAACATAGACAGTGCTATGCACATATTTCTAGGACAGAAGTAGGCCCAAAATTAATACAAAGAGAATTGCACAGAATGCTGTTTATTCAGATGTTAAGTGAGTGCACAGCATAGCTATAACAAAGAAGAGATCCAAAACCAAACCATAAACACACACACACAAAAAAAAAAAAGGGATGCATCAACTTGGTCACCAATTAAAAAAATTATGAACAGTTCTGTCGTGGTTTAAACCTAATTTCTGCCCCCCTCCCCCTTCTTTCCTTCCCTCACCACCCCCACTCCCAGAGGGATGGGGAGGATGTAACTTCCATGGATTGAGATAAGAACAGTCCAGTAATTGAGATATAACACAAATCACTACTGCTACCACCAATAATAATAATGATAAGAAAATAACAGTAGAAGAGAGTATGATACCACCCACCAAAAATAAGCTCGATCAGGAAGTGTGTGTCCTTCCAGGTAACTCCCCATTACCTCCCCGGGCATGACATGCTGTAGTATGGAATACCCTTTGGCTAGTTTGGGTCAGGTGTCCTGTCCCTGCTTCCTCACAGCCTCCCCTCCTCCCTGGCAGAGCATGAGGCTCACAAAGTCCTTGGTCAGAGTAAACATAGCGACAACTNCTCCCCTCCTCCCTGGCAGAGCATGAGGCTCACAAAGTCCTTGGTCAGAGTAAACATTACTAAGCGACAACTAAAAACATCGGTGTTATCAGCTATGTTCCCAGGCTGAAAGTCAAAACACAGAACTGCATCAGCTACTAAGAAGGAGAAAAATTGACTGCTACTGCTGAACCCATCTGAACTAATCTGCATCACATATTATTAATTTAGCAAGAGAAGGTAATCCATAAAGATATTAACTGCAGTGTAGTTCTGGACACTATCAAGGAGACCACAGAAGTCTGGATTTTTTTGAAAAAGTTTTTGATAATATGTAATGATAGAGAAAATGGTTACAACTGAACTTTTTGGCCACCTGCAAATCAGCAGAGTATGTTGATACCAAAACTTGAAGGTCTGAAAAATAAACTTAATGTCTTCAGTTTCTCATTTCTTTAGACTCACAGATTCTTAATGGGAAAGCAACATTTCAAATTTCATGGCTGTGTTCCATGGAAAAATGGAATGTGGAAAATGCTTTATGTACAAAATACAACAAACTGCACTTGAGAAAGGACAGCTTAATTAGATTTAGAAACAGGACTAAGAAATAGAATTCACGACTTTGGTCAAACTTTGACCTATTTTTTTATCTCTAGAATGCAGATTACAGTTTTCAGTTAATTTTTCAGTTGAAATTTTAATATCTTTTAATAAAATGAGTTCAAGCAAAGTCATTGACCATACACTTGGTAATGAAAAGAATATAAATTGTTTGGCTTTATGAAATTACTCATGAGGATGCTCTTCAAGCCAGAAAGGCCTTCAACTAATGTCAGTGTTACTTATCATTCCTGGATGCAGGCCAGTGTCAAAACATGGTCCTTATGGAATGATCAATGCTTTCATTTTATTTCTTCAAATAATAAATTTGAAACTGCTTTGGAGTAATGATGTTACTAAAGATTCAAGAGCATAACTCATAAGATGATGAAATGTGGTACTTATTTATTTTGCACATGAGAAAGAGAATGATTACTCCAACTGCCTTTTTTTAAGGAGGGACTGAATGAACCGCATATTGCAAACCTAATGTAACTGATGTTTCTTGCACTGCCTAAAAAGGGGAAAAGATATTTTTAATTCTAAAAATACATTACTTGTTGAGCCTACAAATATTGCAGAAATTAATACTAGCTTATTAAAATGTTTGTAGGGCTTCTTGTATCTATTTCTGTTATTTCAACTTGATACGTCTTCATGACAGGTAATGCTGAAGCCACATTGCTTCCTAAAACTGACAGAAGTTCAGAAAGTTTCCTGAGTAGTTGATCTGGCGGCACCAAGAAATTAAATTTTAAAGTTGCTGAGGGTGAGATTTCAGAACTATATAAAGAAGATTGAAGCCTAAGTCACAGTACTAGATGGATAGGAAACTCTTTCAGGGAATAGTAAAAAATAAAAAATGCTCTGTAAAAGCATTTTCAAAGCAGAAAATTTTATTGCTGGTGACAAGTTGTTTCTGCAACTAAAAGTTTATAGCATAATGTATTTCTTATGACAACAAATGCTGTAGAGTATAAACTGAAAAAGCATGTTTGCTATCCAGAATAAAAGATTCCAATCTAAGACTGCCCAGTAATTTTAAAGAGTTCTGCATGAATATGCAAATATATGTGTGTTCATTTGCAGGAAAAAAAAAAAATGCATGAATGTTGTTGGCTATGACACAGTAAAATCCAACTTGGCTCTTACAGAGTAGCGATTGGAAATACAATGCTCATTTAAACATGAGATGGATAGTATTATAAAATTTTCTTTGGCAGCAGCTATCAGAAGCTGTGAAGGAACAAGAAACTGATCCCTTTAAGACAGCAATGGTGTCCTGATCAGGGACTGTCAAAATACATTGATGATTACACTGTATCTTATCCTATGAATTTCACTCCACCTAGTCAAAAGAAGATTAATTTTTAATTTTTTCATCTTAAACTTTAGAATATTTATTAATTTTTTTCCTCTACTACCATGTAAAGACACCAAATTGAATGCAGTGTCCCAAAAAATACTGTATGTCTCAAAAACCGGAGTGCATTTTTCTTGCTTGCTTAAGATATTTTTCTTCCTGATGGAATATGGAAGTGTTGAGAACAAAAATAGGAAACATTTCCCACCATCAGTACAAACAAAAAATCCAAAACCTAAAAAGAGATACAGGTGTTGTAAATTACATAAATAGGTAGAATTTTTTTTTTTTTTTAACTGTCTCATCAAAGTTTCGAAGTAATTTTCTATAATTTCATTGAAGATATCATTAAAAGAAAAACTTTTTCAGAAAGTCTGTTTGTCCACTCACATATCCTTTAGCGTAACAAACAGATTTTGGGTTTGAATTTTACTGGTGTTTATTTTTTACAGATAATTAATGGTTTATCTACTGTATATAATTTGATTTAAAGTGTCTTTTTTTAAAGTGAGAAATATTGTACAAGACAAAGTATAGGGAACGGAAAGCTGGCTAAGTAAAAGAGGACTGTAAAAACTGTTAATTTCAACATAAGAAACAAATTTTCCTATATCTAATGAGTAAAACTAATTTTTTAAGTTAACTTACACTTCTGGAAATTACATATTCAAACTTTAGGATGCCAACATTTGTTTCAGAATGAGTATTCTGATAATATTTCTTCTATTAATTTTCAAAGTGTTATCTTTATAGTTCTGTTTTGATTATTGCCCCTGATACTTTGAGATTCATCTGATATGAAACAGGAAAAGAAAAAGGTGTTATTATTAATAAGTTGGAAATAATTTCAAATCTGAACTGTTAAAACTGCAATGCTTTCATTATTTTTCTTGTTCTTTCTAGCTTCTAGAAATTACTTGAACAACCTTACCCCTGATTTAGTATCATATGCAAGCTTGCTGAGAGTGCATTGTGTAGGTCTAGGTCATTAATGAAGAGATTAAATAACACCGGCCTAAGTACTGGCCCCGTGAGTAGACCACTAGTGACTGTGCTTCAGCTGTACTTCATGCCAATGATCACAACCCTTTGAGCCCAGCAGTTTAGCCAGTTGTCAGCACTGTCCTTTTAGAGTGTATATCATCAGCTTGTCTAAGAGTTTATGATGGGAGACTGGGTCAAAAGCCATGCTAAAGGCAAGATTTGCAATATTAGCTGTCCTCATTCACCAAGCTAGAAGTTTTGCCTTAGAAGACTGTTAAGTTGATCAGGCATGATCTCTCCTTCAGAAATCCATGCTGGCAACTCTCAACAGCATTCGATGTATAATCTTATTACATGTTTTTAATTTGCTGTTAATATGCTGGGTCTTTGAACATGAAGTAGATCTCCTCTTAACTTACCAAATACGCTGTTTACAATGCTTTTTGGGAAAACTTGTCTTTGTCTGCCAAAGGCCTACAAGTGAGGGCATTGTGATGCTCAGCTTGTAAGAAATGCACTTCAAATTACCTCAGCAATCCTCAAACCAAAATACAGGCTAGCCATATGTTTCCCTTGCAGTGACTACCTTTCTTTTTTTTCCTCTCAGTTTTATCTGTCCATCCATAGTTCTAAGATTCCTACAGAGGAGCAAAGAGTAAGGTCTACCTTAGACTTATAAAATGGAATGCAAAGGATAAATGTTTCTCTTCATGATGAAACATGAGTAAATTCCTGCATGAAAAGATGAAGCCATAGGTTTTTTTCTCTTTCAAGTCTCTTGCAAGTCATCTGCTTTTACATTCCTGCTTTGGATCAGATTTTCTATGGAAATTTTAATAACCATTTTTCTTAATTTTGTACATACAGGATTTCTTCAAGTAACTGCATAGCTTCTGTACATTGCAACTACATTATTTTGAAGTTGTTCAGAGAAAAATAAATAAATTATAGCCATACAGTTAAATCAGCTCAAATCAAATTCAGTTTGAATGAGTATTAGGATCAGACAGAAGGCATGATGAACTACAAACTGGAATATCACACGGTTTCACTGAAATTTGCCCCAGTGAAATACAGATGTATTACATGAACTAAGCACTTAGAAAACTGAAAATGCAATTGATACTGAAAACAACAACAAACCCCAGAAAAACAGTTGCTACTTCATTAATGTCACCACATCCTTCTGAAGAAGTGTTCCCAGATCAAATTTAGCTTCTCAGGCTGATGTAAAATTGTATGGCTATAGGCCACTCACTAATTTATTCATGAGCTGTAATCAAACAAAGTAAAAAGCTTGGCTAATATTAACTCAGAACGTTCAGTATAAAAAGCAGAGATCCTCCTTGACTGAACAACAAGTCACAGTAATAATAAGAGGAATACAGGCTGACATGAAAAAAACAATATATTCAAAATATATGGCTGTTCAACTGCTGACCCTCAGACAGGTTTCACTGAAGAATAACAAATAAGGACAAAATCATGAATCATGAAAGTTTTTATCAGCTGTCAGTGAAGAGTAAGAACAGCAAACTCAATTTCAGACTGGAAGTCCCTACAGAAACCACTAACAAATATGAGTGACTTGTTCCTTGGCAAAGTTTGCGATTAAGAAAACCTTATATCTTGTTCATAGCCAATAAAGCGACACTGGACTTTCAGTGCATCGGAACTACATCATGTTGAGAGCCAAAATTACTTAAGGAGTCCTTTGTACCATAATAATGACTTTATTCTCAGTGACAGGTGAGTGATTCAAGGGCAAGGCTGAAGAGTAGGTATCAGAAAAAATAACTAGGGAGCATTGCAGATTTTATCTGAGAGGAATGAGGCATGCAGCTGCAGAAACAGGCATTGCACTTCACACTGAGCAATAAAGGTGGTTGATACTTAGGCACCTTTGTGACTTTCTTGATAGTACAAAAAAGGTGAGAGCAATGACACACCCTAATTGCAATTTCCCTGATACCTATATACCTCGGTAGTTTGTAGGACTGCAGGATTTCCAAACTAGTTTTATTGCATGACAATGGCGTATGTTGTAGGCAGAAAAAAAGAGTGGATATAACAAACAACTTGGCCTTGAATTTTTAGAAGAACATGTTTCAGGGCAGGGTGGGGAAACACAATCCTCCTCAGCCCCCAAATCAACAAGTACAACATATTTGCAGGATCTTACAAGAGATTATGAACATCTTGCAAGGAGGACAGACTACATCCCTACAATTCCTAGGAAGATTATGGAGGAGATCTTCCTGAAAATCACTGCAAAGTAGGTGAAGGAAAAGAAAGCATTTAGAAACAAAAAACAAGAATGGAAAAATATGAGTCAGGTGCAAGGAGCACCTGATTTGATTGTCTCATATAATGAGCAGACTGGCTCAAAGCACAAGAGCAGTGGATGTCCTTCCTCCGCTTCAGAAAGACTTTTGATGTGATCTCTTATGCTGCTTTTTTATAACCCTATCAGGGAGAGAAGCTCAACAAAGGCATTCTGTCAGAAAAAGGACTTGGGGTTCTTGCAAAGGCATCTAAGCCCCAAACATGAAGCTAAATATTTGCAATGCGCTGGCAGGAATTGACAAAGGTCAATTATATGTTGATGACTGTGTACAGTTAGAGACACAGTGAAAAAAGAAATCTGTTGCAGAAATGTTTTTGTCAAGATTGTTTTATTTCCAAACCCGAATCAAAGTAAAATAAAACTGTCTGTATATTTAGAAGAATATTCAGTCTCCGCAGTGAAAATCTGGAGAGAAGAATAACTAAGAGAAGTTCTGCTTTGAGAACTACTTAAAATTTCTTAATTCTCAAGCTATCACATTTTTGAAAATTAAAGATATGCACAGATTTTTCAGAGTTTCCTGTGTTTATATGTATTCAGTGTTTCTTGTTTTCTAGATCTTTTTCTAACAATTTTTAACTGAATCATTGACTTCTGTGTTCTCTAAGGATATCTCTGGAAAACACATGTTTTCTATGTTCAGTGAATATACTTTTTTTACCTTGTTAGTTGTATAGAAAAAAACAAAGCAATCCCCCCAGCTTAAGGGACAATTAGTTACTTATTTTATCTGAAATTGAAACAATTTAACAAAGAGAAAATTGAATTTTCTTCAGCCCTTAAGTACTGCATGTGCAAATGAAAAAGATTAACAAAGCCAGAATACATTCTCAAAAAAGCACCATTACCCGTATTTATTGTTATGTAACAAACTAATAAAACTGTACCTTGATTGTTTCAATTCACAAATGCAGTAGCATGGATGAAGTAGTAGAATGATAAAAAAAAAATTCATTCCACAGAACTGCAATTATTCAGGTTATTGCATTATGTGCTATTTGATTTCATACACCTCATGAATGGTATACTACAAAGAATATAGTTTGTACTGTTTCTTTTTATGATATTAATGTAAATTATATGAACATGGAAAATGTAACATTGTCTAGATTAAACTTAGAGGTTTCAGACTAGTAACTTAAATAAAAATATACTGCTAGCCCAGCCATAGTCAAAATAAAACTCTCAGAAAATTGAAGTTATAGAGTATTCTTTTCTCAGGGATACAAAGATGTCAGTTCAGAATCAAAAGAACCTTATCTGCTCAGGTTCTGATGTATCAATTCAAGTTCTGACAAATGATTAAGTAATTTGGTGACAACATAAAAATATAGTTTTGTGTAGAAAACTGTGGCTTGCAGACCCCAATAACTGAATAGTGTAGAACAGGCAAGCAAGAGAAGCGAGGTCACCATCAGCACCCTCTTGAGCAGCCTTCTCATTTATACAACTTCTACAGAGAAAACAGGAGTGACTATTCAGTTTACTGAAAACCTGGGGATTTCATTACTACTGACAGAAAATTGTATACTGTCGGGAGAAAATATCACCAGACATCTTATTTCTTATCTAACTGACTTAGTCAAAGTATTACAGAATTTTCCTGGTTTCAGCTGGGACACAGTTATTTTTCCTCCTACTAGCTGGTGCAGTGCTGTGTTTTGGCTTTAGTCTGAAAATAATGCTGGTAACACATTGATGTTTTAGATGTTGGTCAGTAGTACTTACCCTGATCAAGGATTTTTCTGTCTCCTGTGCTCTGTGCCAGTGAGGAGGAGCACAAGAAGCTGGGAGGGAGCAGAGACAGGACACATAACCCAAAGTAGCCAAAGAAAATCTTTGATTCAATGATAAAGGCAGTTTAAGGTCTGCATTTAACCCTGCATAAATAGTCTTATTTGAGGATCCAGGTATACTTCAGGGAAAAGTGGCAATTTTAGCATTTGTAAACACATGTGAACTTTACAGTATTAAACCTAGCCACCCTTCACATTTGAATTCCAGTAGTGGAGAGCTCAGCTCACCATAGCTACTCAACACACTGCCTGAGACTCTTATAATAAGTAGGTCACTATCAGAATCAGAGGTGAACTCTGCAATATCAATGAACATGTTTTATCAGCTCCAGATCTAGCTAACTAAAAGATATCTCTAGAGTATGCATAAGAACTCCATTTGTGCCTCTTACTCATAATACAGCATAACTGCTGCTAATATCACTGGACTCCCTGCCCTTCTCTGCTTTGTACTGACTAATGGGAAAGCAGTGATGCCCGGACCTGCAGCGCTGAGAGCTCTACACAGAGGTCCCCACAAGGCCATTCTACACACTGTGTCACCAGTTCAGAGGAAACAGACTTGTTCCACAATGCTATTATTCAATATGTCTCAGGAGTTAATAGAATTATGTGACTTCAATGACTGTGTTCTTTTCCTTAAAGAGCAAACTGTTATTTTAGAAAATAAATAAGAAATATGTAAAAGACTGCAAAGACATCAGCTACAAATGAGTTTCTGATTCCATGGTACATTTTAACTCCCATATATATATATCAAACTTTAATCATTACTGCTTCAAAAGAAAAGATGTGGAAAATCATTGCTTTCTAGAGCACCCAAAGAGATACAAAATGGCTGGTAATCAGGACAGTTCTTCAGAATTCACGGTTTGCAGTGGCTAGGTCTCTACTGACTATAATGAGAGTTCAGAAGACATGGCCCACTCTTAAATTTCTACAGCACCAAGGTAAGTGTGACAAAACAGCTAATGTCATATGGAGATGCCACAAGCCTGGGGAAACACCATGCAGAGACATCACAAGTCCCCACTGTAAAGCTTAATACAGCTCCTGAGGGTTTTTTCATCATTCCCTCATGACATGCCCAACTGCATACACCACAAGTTACGGAAACTTTATCACAACTACTGAGCAAGTTAGCAAGAGACTAGAACATGAACTTAGTTCACAAGCACTGCAAGATGAGAACCAAGTTTATATATATTCTACTTGCTTATTTAGGTAACAAGTGGTTTAATGTTAATAGATATAAGCAGACCTGAGACACCAAAAATAGTTAGTTTAAATACTTTGTCCAGTTAATGATCAGCTCTATCTCTTTTCTTCTGCTGGTTTGAGGCCACTTACTGACAGGTCTATCTGTTTTTCATGAGCCTCACAGGACTAGCATGACCTTGCATCAGGCTTCTGCTAGCCTTTGCATCCTGCTCCCTTACAGTAGTTACATTTCTGTGTATATTTTCCCCTGAGATTTGTTAGCAACTCTGAGTGAAATTTGGACCCTACTTGAGTCTCTCATTATTTCACTTGAAACAAATGTTTCCATGTTTACTTTAACCAGAATCAATGTTCTACAATACAAAGGACTGTGCAAGCAAATATCCAAAATCGTAACTCTCACATACAGTAACAGAACAGTAAGAGACACCATCCACATGAAGAAAGGAACTGGGAAAAATCTACAAACCATGACTAATAGTATGCTCCCTGAAAGATTATACACCCTGGAAATGTTACACCATTTTCATAAAGTCTGCATATTGGAATATTCATACTAAAGACGTTTATTATTTAGGCATGATATGTTGTACTAGACATTAAGGTTTAACTGAACCCTTAAAATATTTATGTATAGATAAAAGACAAACTATTGTAGATAATTTAATGAATTCTAGAGTTTCAAAATTTTAAAGAACTTTAGAAGTGATCACACCTTTCTATGGCAAGGTGGTGCAGGTAAAAATAAACTCACAGACAAAGTTTCCTTTCATAGATGCCTTTCTGATTTTAGAAGAAGGAAACTGGCCTTATTGATTTACTTTTGGTATCAGTGTTTGGTATTTAAATGGTCATTTATGTACATATGCAATGACCGTTCCACTGTTTCCATGTCCCTCAAAATGCTGATATTTAGAAACAATTTAGAAATAATTTATTTAGAAATAATTAATTACAAAATGTTTTATTATAGATTTGTCTGTTCTGCAAAGTCATCAAAAGTCAACATTGTTGAGGATATACTGTCAAATAAATATTATAGAATTTTCCATTACTTAGGACAATATTGCTACTCTGTTTTACAGAAAAAAAAAGACAAAGACTATGTAACACATTTATTAACACAAGAGCAAACTAACTAAGATAAATGGGAAACTGTCATGATCACATTTCTGAATATACTTGAAACTTCTTTATATACATAAAAGACAGTGTTCAGCAGACAGAACTTTCCACAAAGGCATTTAGGGTAAACATATCCTGTAGTCCTGTTAATTTTTGCAGTATGCATTCTAAAATTCTTTGCAAATGCCTGACTGAAAACCATAATAACATTCCACTCTGATCATAGGTGATCAGTTGCATGGTAAAAAAAAAACCTTAAGAAATGTCCAGTATTTTTTTTAATCTATTGAAAATATAAATATAAACAGCATAATTGAATCAAAATAACTGAGTTAAAATAAGCTACATTTCATTTCTGAATGCCTAGCATCTTGATTTTCTTTCTTCCTCTGTAACAACCTAATGTTTTATGATAAACAATTGCATTTAAGCAATATTAAAAATGGTTCTCTTTGAAAAACTAAATCCTAGAGACATTGTGCAATATAGCAAGATTGCCTGTACCTAATGAGGAAAAAAATTAAAAAAAAAACCAATAACAAAAAACCAGAAGTCACACTAGATAATGCCAGAAAGAACTTAAGCATACACAAACCCATTCTTTATTTCACTGCATTTTGCACATATCACAAATTCTGTGTTTCTGGAGTTCACATCAAATAAAGAATCAAATGTTCCATTCCCAGAGCTGAGGTCATTTGAAGTATAAAATATGCATGCTTTGAATCTCCTTTCTTTAGGACAAAACATTTCTTTCAAGAGACAAGCAAGGTTTCAAAAAAGAAGAAAAAGTTTTGACAAGAAGGAAGCTTTCACTGTTAAGATATTCTCAAGGCAAACCTCTACTGATTGCTAATTTAGGAGGTGTAAGAATTAAACTTTGTAGTTTGAGACTGAAGAAATTAATTTATATTAGCTGTAAATTAAGAAACAAAAGTTTAAAACCACATACCTTTCGGGAATGGATTTCTTTCACGTATAATGGAAGTAGAAATTCAGATATTCCTTCAAGCCGTATTCCTTTTTTAGTCACTCTCAAATTTCCCATTCCATCCTACAATCAATAATATATATAATTCACTTTAGGAAATAACCTTATCCAGAACAAGCTAAAAAGAGTACAGTAGCTGGCCTAATACCTAAAGCTGTCCCACTGTTTGGAGCTCCTCTGATGGTCTTACACAGCAGCTAGATGGGGACGGATTTATAGACAAAGCTTTGTCTAGGATCGAGGTATTAAACTGCATAGCCTAATGATGAACTGTGTACATTACTTCTTAGCTGTACCTAATGCAATGGTACAAATGTAGATCTTAATTATTCCTTTGCTGAAGAGGCAAAGCTAGATCTAGATTTACAACTTCTAAATCACTAGTTAATTTTCTCTAAATATATATATATATATGTAACATCAGTTAAAGCAATCTGTTACTTTTACACAATGAAATAGTAGAAAAATATTATGTCATTGTTAGGAAAATATCTTATAGGAAGAAAGAAAAAGGGGGGTTTTATTAGTAGTTGATCATCACTACTAGGAGCATATTGCTGGTGAAAAGAACAACTTCAAAAAAGTTCAGGGCTGTTTTCAGTTGTTATTTTTTGGGTTATCTGAATAGAAATAGGAAAGAGACCATTGTAAAAGCCTGGATATAACAAGCAAACCAAATGATTCAATATTTAATATAATATAAGCAAAGAATAGTTGCATAATAAGGTTTTGGCTGTATTTTTACAGGAAAAACAATGAAACTGGCTCGATACTTAAGAGACAGGATCATTTTGCACACTGATAGAAATTAAAGACTTTTTACCCCTGGATGCTTGTTACTATAATCCTGATAGAAGATAACTCTTACCATACAGGCAATAGAATTCAGCTAGATCTACTTAAGTGCAAAATTACCAAATTTAACTTAATTGCTGATTAAATGCTTTGATGTCATTGCTGACTCTAATGTAGCAGAACAGTAAGAACTTGCATTTCTGTTCTTTTTGCTGAACTGTGAAACAAATAACCTCCACTTGCTGGGCAGTTGTAAGTAGCTGGATAAAAGTGTCCCCAGCTGCTACAGCTGATGCTGGAAGAGGACGCTGAATTAAACACTATTATACTTATCTAAAGATGGTGTAGCCACTATACCATTATAGCTAATCCCTTTCTAAAACAAATGATGCCAGTATGGCAGATATTTGATTGACACCACTACATTCACATCTGAAGCAAAACTGTGAAAACGTTAATTTTTTCTGACAAGAAACAGAATTACACTTCATACAATGTAATTCAGCCAATAAAATTTCCCAAACACAGCAAAGATATGTGATTGGTAACTTTCCACACTATAACAGATCTGTAAAGAACATACCGTTAGAACTCATGCCTTCACATATGAGTTATAGGACTAAAAGCCAAATGCTTCTGACTACAAAACCAGAAACTGCCAGAGTCAGAAAATATACTGAACTCCTTTCCAAAGCAAATAAATATGGAATAACAAAATGTAATGTTAAGGCTTTCTATAATATAGAATATCCTCATTAAAGTAACAGCATCAAGAGAAATTCACAGACTCTGTAATAGTTTATATAGTTACCAAAACTTGTAACTGATTAAATAAAGCAAGAACTGCCTTTCTGTTAGAAGTGCTGTTTGTATTCGAACTATATATCATGGTTTCACTTTGTCCAGCGACTAAACCCCATGTAGCTGCTCACTCATACACACCCCCCCTCCAGTGGGTTGAGGAGAAAATCAGAAGAGTTAAAGTGAGAAAACTTGTGAGTTAAGACAGTTTAATAGGGAAAACAAAAGCTGCACACAAGCAGAGCAAGGAATTCCTTCACCACTTCCCATCAGCAGGCAATGTTCAGCTATCTCCAGGACAGCAGGGCTTCATCAAGTAACTTGTAACCGTTACTTGAAAAGACAAAAGCCGTCATTCTGAACATCCCCTCTTCTTCTTTCTTCCCCCAGCCTTATATGCTGAGCATGATGCCATATGATATGGGGTATCCCTTTGGTCAGTTGGGGTCCCGTGTCCTGGCTGTGTCCTTTCCCAACGGCTTGTGCACCCACAGCCTGCTCGCTGTGGGGCAGTGTGAGGAGCAGAAACGGTGTTAACTCTGTGTGAGCATTTCTCAGCACTAACTGAAAGATCCCTGTGTTAGCAACACTGTCTCCAGCACAAATCCAAAACATAGCCCCATACAAGCTAACAAGAAGAAAATTAACTCTACCCCAGCCCAAACCAGCACACCATGATAGCTGAATTATCAAATGCTTTTTAAAGAAGTAATGTAATATTTCAAAATGTTTTTCTTAAATCAAGATATGAGATGTCTATAAAAATTATTTCACATATAAAACCTCACTCATAAGTTAACAAAGTGCAATATAAGACAGTGGTGCCTTTTTTTGAAAAGGAAGTGAGACATACTTTGCTTCTGAATGTGTAATCTATATTATTACCCATTAATGCTCAATTTCAGCAATCCTGTTTTAATAGATATGCTATAGTACTAACATATAAAATCATAATGGTAAAGAAACATCTGAGAAAAAAAAAAAAAAAACAAACAAAAAAACAACCACCATG
>NDXB01006567.1:112166-129188 GCA_002631895.1 Agapornis roseicollis | reverse complement strand
AGGGGGGTTGGAACTAGATAATCTTAAGGTCCTTTCCAACCCTAACTATTCTATGATTCTATGGATATTTGTGAAAATTAGAAAAATTATTTGTGGAGTAGGGCCAAATCAAGTCTTCCTTGACCTAATCTACCAACCAGTCATGGGTATGTGTGAGGCAGATGCTGTTCTACCTCCAATTCAAACCACTAGTAATGGACACTATAGAGTTTGGGAGCATTTTATGTAAGAGTACAGACCACAGCTACCAAATAATTGGTCTTCTACTTACCTAATTCTTCAGATAAACTTTTTACTGATATATGAATAACCAAAAAGCAACTCAAAACTCTAACTTAAGTAACTAGTATTACAACCCCAAGTAAACAAATTCAGTTCCATTGCTCACTGACAAATGCCACCTTATTTTGCAGCACTTGATTATGTGTCCAGAAATCACTTTTCAGTACAAGAGATGAATGCCCATATGTCTGTTTTACAGTTGAGTTACCTAAGGCATCAAACAAGCTAAAAGAACTTAAAATCCCAGAAGGAAGCAGGGTCAGGCTGCAGCATCAGTGGATATGAAAACAGTAGTCATTCTTCCAGCACAATATGAATGCTCACTAGCTTTTGACAGCTGTCCTGCTTGCAGTGTCCTATTTGTCAAGTTATAGATGTAACATTTTCTCTAAAATACTTTCTGCTAAAGGTTAGCATTACCTAATTTTCATGTAAGAGCCCTTATTTGAATTATCTGACTTCCAAAAACCTTCCAAGACAATGGTAGCCCAAAACAGCCCTGTGTTGTTGTTTTACTACCTACTTTGCACTAGGTAAAATTACTAGCTACTTTATACAGGGATTTTGGTCTAATGGCAGTTTTGCAGTCCCGGTGTATTACGAATTTTATCAAATCTACTAAATTAACCATAAGCCGTTTGGGATGTTCTTATATTTAGCTTTTCGCAGCTCTTATCTTTAGTAATCAAATTAATCTTTTCAGCTGGCCATGGTCGAGACTAACATGTTACTGTAATGTTGGAAGTCTACCCACAGCACCTCTAAACATACTGTCAGAATACAGAATTATCTACGACCTACATACAGGGAAAAGCCAAAGAAAACTTAAGTCAGATTTTCACTACTGATCACAAGCACTCAATCCATTGATAACAAATGGATGTCTGACTAAAAACTTCTCTGCAGAAAGTGTTGGGGTTTTACTTGAACACAAAATTCAATCATGAGACCAGAGCAAGAGAGTAAAATCTCACTGATTTTTTGGCTAGACCATCACATGTTTAGGAAAATTAGGCATCTGTCTTGCTATCAATAGTGTGGGACTACAGTGAGCATGCAGGGATATCATCTCCCATCATATGCTGCCTACCAGAGCTGTTCCAGGAGGTCTGCAAGGCTTCAGCTAACCAAATGCCATTTGGTCCTGGTTGCTTCTACATCCCAGCTGCCTTTCTCTGACCATACCCAAACTGTCCAGGGCTTATCCTCACCAAGCGACCCAGCACCCAGGTGGCTCTGGACAGGCATCCCAGCGGCAGCTCAAAGGTGGGATTGCAAGACTGAAGAGCCTTACTTCTCACAAGCCATCAGCAGAATATTAGACTTGAGATCAAAGAGGTCTAACAGCAACACTGAGTGTGGCTCCCAGATTTTGCTTGTCTCTGACTGGCAATACCAAGAAGTTAAGGCATCGTTACCAGCATCGCCACTCTTTGCTCTGCCAGTCAATCCGCCCCATAGCATCAGCAGCTGTGTCTGTGTCAGCTTTAATTCCCTGCTGCCCAAGGTCTTGCCCAGGATCCTAGATACAGAGCAACAGCCACAGACTGAGAACCACTGCCCAAGCAGCGATGCACACATTTCACTGAACCAGCAAGTGCCTCTAGATTGTTCTTCCAGTCTCAGATCTCCACAAGAAAGAGCAGTTAATTAGCTAAAATCCCTGCATAGGCAAGTTACATTTATTTCTCCAGAAAACTGTGGATGTAAACTATATGCAGAATCTACAGGATTGATAATTAATAGTCAAAACATAAAACAGGCTGATACTAAACCACAAAAAGAGTTAATCCTACAGAAAGAAGGTAAAAGAAAACCTAGCTAAAAGACTATGGCAGCCTGCTAAAAAAGAAATACTTGGTCTGATGTTTGCCATTTAAGTTATTCCAGGCTTACTATGGTGNCTAAACCACAAAAAGAGTTAATCCTACAGAAAGAAGGTAAAAGAAAACCTAGCTAAAAGACTATGGCAGCCTGCTAAAAAAGAAATACTTGGTCTGATGTTTGCCATTTAAGTAAGGTAAATTTGCTAGTGTTGTGGCCTCTAGATAACCTACCTAGTAAATCAAAGCAAAGTAGCATATCATTAAAACTAGTCTGGTTCAGATTGTAGAATATATACTTTACTTTCACAAGTAAGATGACAAACCCCATAATTCACTTGACATTTCACCACTGTCTTGAAATATAGTCTTTCCACTGGCTAAAATAGAATGCCCAGCAGCTGTGTTGTATTTTTTACCTAAATGTATACTTAGATCCATCATGTGTACAGTCTAACAGATTTGTAGCAGTTTTAATGGACAGAGACAGTTCCTTCTCAACTTTCATACAGGCAAGTTAAAAAAGCATGATAGTAAATGGCACTTGTGTAAACAGAAGAGTAGTAGAGATCAGAAGGACATTTAATTAGTAACAACCTGTTAAGAAACAGCTTTTACCTTGTTCGAATTCTTCCATTCCACCCTGTGGCTGCAAGACCCCTGCGCTCAGGATCAGTATGATATTAACAGAGCAAGCCCCACAGTTAACATCTAAATGAGAAGCCCAACATTCCTGACCCTTGTAAGCACAGGGCTTTGTACCCAGTGGGATTACCAGGCATATCAATAAAGTTGCTGATCTCTGTCTCATGCACCCTGCCAGCACAAATCCTCCCCTCGAACTCACAGAATTTCAGACACATCAGTAATCTAACTGGCTCACTTTCTACTCCCCTCTGGGTTTATTTCCCTGCTCCATCCATCCCATTTAGACAGTGTGTTGAAGGCATGCTGTATCATTCTGTACAACCTTAACTCTAGCAGTACCAATTCCATCCATTATCCTATAGCTACATGATTATTAGACCTGTGTACTTGATGGAAGGTGCAGGAGAAGAGGGAATAGCCTCTGTACATCTTCATCCCTTTTTCATGGCTCCCATTCCACCACAGTCTGTTCTATTTCCCTCAATCATAGGTGATGCTAACTGTGTTACATTTTGAAGGAGTAACACAACAGTTTCTCCAGCTGCAAGCACTGAGATAGTTTCTGCAAAGAAAACAAAGCCTTAATTTAACCCCAAAATGGCCAGTCACCATCTTCATTACAGCTGCCTTTGGCACTGCCTATTCCCTGCTACCTCATGACCCAAGGAAAGTCTATGTTACAGTAAACAGAGATAACATTTTCCCATTGTTACTATGTGACAATATTTGTATTAACATTGTACCCAATCCCAAGACAGTACAGCTCACAGCCAGGGATCAGAGCCTGTCATATATCTTCCATCTTCCCTTTGACAAGAAGCTGCTGGGAAGATTTCAGCTGAAAATGAACACTTGCTTCAGGCTAGATTTTGTAGGTTGTCTATGTTGCTACCTCAAAGATCTCCTCACAGAGCAGGACTTCTCAGTTCTGACACTGTCAGTGCTTTTGTCCAGTTCTATTGAGGGGAGGAAGGATATTTATATCATCTGGACAGACTGACAGTCCTTATCAAAACTTAGTTTCTCTAAAGCATAGTCCTGGGAATCATTGAGCACCTGTGGCTTTGCTTTCTCAATAAACTGTTTATCGCAGTCAGGAGCCAAAGGAACTTCTCTTTAGATTAACAGGAAGTTACCATATGCAGGATGTATGAGATTGTATGCATTGAAGAGAAGGCATTTCTTTCACTGGTCCCTTAGAATTAATCATACAGCTGATGCTCATGCAGCCACAGGAAACTAACCGAAAAATAGGGATTCAATGTGAAGCAGTCCCAGTTAGACAATCAGCATCTTGCAACAGGGCTGCTTCTAGATCTGTGCAGTCAAAGGAGCATATACACATCAACAGGCACACAGAAGTTAGTTTCCCTTGCTGTACTCTCTCTAAGAAGACTGACAGTACTGGATGCTATCAATAACATCCTACTGCTTTTTACTAATCACTGCAGTACAGAAAGGAAAATTGCTCCAAAGAGCCAGACATTTGAAGTAAGATAAAAAAAACCCGCAATGGCTCACTGGGTGAAGTGCATTTAGTCTAGTAGGTCAGCTGGCTGTAAAAGATGAAATGGCAGTTTTCCATCCATTAGAGTGCAAGCTTGGATAACATGGAAAGCATTGTCAAGAAAATTGCTATTACTCACAAGTTGGAGAAATAGCTAGGAACACCTCAGAAAATCATACACAGAAACATACTCAGACAAGAGGAGAAACAGCTTTGCCACATTAGCTCTGCCTCGACGTGTATGAACTAGCTATTTTCTCTTTTATTTTGAAGTGACAACACTAATGTACTGTCACATGTCAGTTACACTGCTGCTGTTACCATCAACACAAGCACGTTTGCCACTCATGTGAGCATACTGGTGGCTCTTTTCAATCTCTACAGAAGAGGTTAACCAATCGGGTGATCTCAGTATAATTCTCAGAGGAACGATTGACCCTTGGGATCATGCAGGTCAGGGTGATACAGAGAGCGCTCTGCGTACCATTTGTACTGCCCAATGAAAGCTGTTTAAGGGTGGTGTAAACACGTAACATCCAAGGCATATTGGCTCCCTCCACAGGCAAAATGAGAGAACAGCGCTCTCATGGGCAT
Source organism: Agapornis roseicollis (assembly GCA_002631895.1). Classification (NCBI taxonomy): domain Eukaryota; kingdom Metazoa; phylum Chordata; class Aves; order Psittaciformes; family Psittacidae; genus Agapornis; species Agapornis roseicollis. The sequence goes on along the minus strand of NDXB01006567.1, from coordinate 124,334 downwards.
GCAATGCCTCACACTTCTTAAAAGGTGAACCACCCTCCCTCGGTGTCTCTCATCTAAGGAGGCTGGATGATTAGTTACCCACACAGTACAAAAGGCAGTACTGCATGAAAAGTGCCCTCACTCCCTGACCATCTTGCAGGCCACACTAAGATGGTTTGGGATAGGCCACACTTGTCTGTCCTCTCTGGTGTTCAGAACTCTAGTTCAGGTGGGCTAGTATTAACTCATTTGTAAATTAAAGGCAGCGAACAAGGGTCCATGTCCTCCCTTATCTGAACCACTGGCACTAAGGGGGTTTTGGACTGGGTTGCATTTTCCCCTCTGAGAAACACAATGGGACTCGTTTGCTTGGATATGCAAGGGCTTTGCGTGGCATCTCATCACAGCTTCAGGCTACTTCTTCTAAGGTTTGTCTCTGAGCCTAGCTAGCCTGAAAACCTCAAATCCCCAAGGGATCCTAAACTTTTACATAACTCTTGGCTGTGTTTTGTAATTTTTCTTGTCTAAACAGATCTTTGCAATACACTGCTATTTATTCTTTCCTAAAGAGGAATCAATGGAAGAGCAATGACTAATTTCTGCCTCCGGGTATTAGAACAAAACACTCCGGCTGTGCCTTCTCCAAGGAATTTTAAACCCAGACAGGGCCAGGGACCAGCATAATTCAACAGTTTGCCCTCCAATGTTAGGAAAACACCTGTAGGGTATTTTTCATCAAAGAAATATTAATCCCTGGCTAAGATGCTGCATGTCTCTGAATTACAGGAGGTGGGGTGACTAAGTCAGCTGCACAGCATAACAGGGAACGCTGAATGAGAAGCATCCTTACTCCCTGACTACCTTGCAGGCCACACTAAGATGGCAAGTTGTCACAAACATTTGTCTGTCCTCTCTAGTACTCAGAAACCCTAATTCAGGTTGGCACAAGCCACCAGCAAGACCTCTGACAGAAGAAATCAGGTTTTAAAGAAAAGTTCATTTACTGTGTTTAAGAAAGAATTTCTGTAGCCTTTGCTCAGCAACCTTTAGGCTTTTCCTGAGATTCCCAATGCACCAGCCTGGAGTCTCTTGTGTTCAGTGAGGTGATGCTTCCTCTATGCTAATACTGAAAATAAACCATATCACCGCTGTGAATCACTGTGTGTCCATAGGAACTTACAATGTTTCAGCAGAGATTATGAGCAGCGAAGGAGACCAGCTGCAGAGCACATTAAGAATGATCCATGTGACAAAACGTCAAGTGTCTGAACATCAGCCAGGTCTTGTACGGCTAGCACTCAGGTTTTATGGCAGCAGGTAAGTTGATTAGTGTTGTAGGAACAGGGCTCAAGAGGAGAGGTGGCCTGGAGAGAACCCTTCCCTGAGCAGATTCCCACTGTCACTAATGAGAAAGGAAGTCAGCTCCTGTCACACACACAGACTGCTGGTGGCAGGAAGCAATGCAGTCAGGTGAGAACCTGAAAGCAATTTATAAAAGCTCATAACCACAGGATGCTCTCTGGAGGATTTTTCATATATTCCACAGCATATTACCCTATGCTGCTTTTGCTGCTTTTAGAAGTGCTTGTGCAGACCTGATACAGCCGACTGCCATAAGGCCACAGCTACGCTTGGAGAAGGCAGCTCATAGATTTCAAAGCAACCAAAACTTGTATTAGCCATACGCAAACTTATTATGACATATTACAATCAAGAGATATGAAGGTGAGCCTTAACTGAGCTGAACTGAGAACTTACAAGAGGTTAGTTACACAAGCTCAGAATCCAGCACAGTCTTTTTTGTCTTGGTCTTTGCTATGTAGCTTGGATGTGTCTATGGTACAAAGTGTTTCTCAGCATGGACACAGCAGGTAAACATAAGCTTGAAAGGGAAATCTACATTCTGCTACCTGACTGTCATAAGGCAAAACCCACAGGAAGTGCCTTGCAGTGAGGGTTAGCACTGCTTCCTCTCCTGCTCTTTGACTTGGAGGAATTCCCATAGTAATAACTGATGGACAGAACAAGGTGCACTAGCAGCCTGCCATGTCCTGCAGACATAGCTTTTCTCCTTGTACTGGAAACTTCTACTGTGGGATTCAGCTGCTCATTAAGGAAAACTGCTCAGTTATTTCACACACACTGGTGTGGAGATGCAGTTTAGACATTAGGTAGCTCTCCAGGTCACCACGCATAGCGGCCATTTCCAGGAAACAGAAAACCAACTGCACGGAAAACATGAATAAAACATACCCCATGCAAACATACCACAAGCCAAAACAATACTGCACATGACTGATTCTTTAAGACATGCCCGAAAACAACTAATCAGTTTAAAGAGTAACTTTTTAATGAGATGTAGATCAGAAAACATTTTAGGTACTAAACTGAATGCCGTTTTACAGCAGACATTTGTGCTAATAAGTAATCTGGTGGGATATTTTCACTTGGTTTCACTGCGGCATGCGCTTGTGATCCATCTCATCAGAGATTACTAGCTTGCTCAGAATTAGGCCCATGCTGACATAATTCTGTGGAAGTAGTGTCAACATATGTCCCAGCACCAGCTTTGAGTACTGCTGACTCAAGCTGGGCTCTCTCCTCATGGGCTACCCCTTGGAAAAAAAGGTTAAGTTACTGTCGCATGTCTGTAGTGCTTTGGGACATGTTTATAACTCCATGAAAGCTACTGGGGAAAACATAGTGCTCTGTGAATGTCCAGGGCACATGCCCCAGGCACACACAGCTCACCAGACCCTGTTTAACAGGAATGACACAGAACAAGGTTTCTAACTGTACCTAGCATGCAAAACAGCTAGTGAACACCCAAAACTAACAACAGAGAACACCCTGTTTTCACAAAAGGCTGTTTACCTGGCTAAGACAGTCTGAGTACAGCAGTTGCTATCTGTGTCCAGAAACAGTGAACTTCAACCAGCTTTCTGTCTGCCATGAGGCCAACACAGAAGATCAAACTGAGTGCAAAGTAAGACTACCCTTTGTGAAAACCTCTATTCACCACCACGAGAACAAATAGTCAGTTACAGAAAAAGTCTTGCTCTGTGCAGTCTTGTTCTCTTTATCCCAATGACTTGGTTTTCACTGTTCTGGGGTTTTTTAAATCAGTTGTCCACTTTGCAAGGTATTTCAGAGAGTTAGCTTGAAAGATTAACTTTGAGTTAAAAGATAAGGCCTATTCTTCAGCTCCCCCAGATACATTTCTTTAAGAGCAAAGTCTGCAACAGTTACTCAGAAAGCAATTATGATTGGCATCAGATTCATTGCCCAACACTGAATGCAAACTTCATTAAGTGCCCCCGCTTAGTGTAGAAGAATATAAGACAGGTTACCTGCATGGCATGCACAGGTGCTGACAGAAGGCCTGTACACCCACTACAACCTAGTTACATTTGCTGTGAGACAGAGGTAATGTTTAGTTTCTGAAGCCCTTCAAACACAAGACAACAGATTCCCTTCCCATGCACTGCATCTAACTTGCAGAACCCCTAAGCTGACTTGGTGTTTCTCTTGGGAAATCAATCCAGCTAAGTACAAGGGACTTCCTCCCAAAGCAGAGTATCTCTTATTTTGTGAAAACGCAATGATTTGTTCTGCTAGCCCCAGCGGCTTAGAAATTGATTGCTATGTTCTGGTGAGAAAGAAGAATTATCAGTTTGAGTAGATTCTCTCCTGTTGCAGTACAAGCTAATGCCACAATTGATGCTGATAGCAGCCAGAAGCAATCGTAATATGTCAACAAAGGAAGAAAATGGCTGCCAACTCCACAAATGTGGGAAACAAAATAACTAGCTTGGAGGAGGACATGGAGCATCATTAACCATCTTCTGCTTTAACTATTATAATGGATTTGGACCCTCAGGAGCAGGTAGCAGCTGGCTGGTATCTATCTCCTAGCATTACATTTGAGTAAAAATAAGCCACCAGAAAACAACATGGCAATTACAGTACCTTAGTGAAAGAAAGGTCCAAAAGTAGCCATCTGTAGGAATCAAGCAATCTTCTCAGTGCACACTATAGAGTACAGAATCTGTCCTTAACACCCTTATCTAAAACAATTAAATACAGTGTATATGCAAAGCAAACCCAACTTTCTCTTTAACCACCTGCAATTCTGCCCATTCTTACTCTGTCCAATTCCTACTTCCTCCCAGCTTCCATATGTATAAACAGACCTAAACATCCCCAGTGCCTTGTTTGAAAACAGGATGGACAGGTGTATTTGTAATAATCCTTCAGCACAAGCCAGACCATTTTCTGCCAGACCTCTTCCTCCCACCAGCAGCCCCAAGATGACTACCCCACATGCTAAAGTAGTATTCTTCAGCCCAGGCTGGTGCACACAGTAGCTTGGCAATGAGAGATCTGTTGTCACACAGCATTGAAGGCAGGATCAGAGAGAGGAGGCAGGGCAGAGAGAGGAGGAACAATTGGCTATGAAATGAACTACATGTCAGGACACGTAATTGAATTGAAAGTTGCCCTTTTTTAATTAAAAATACCCAAAAGTTCAGTGTGATGAAGAATTACAGCTGATAACCCAATCTTTCTCTTTTAGCAGTCTTTTACCAGGCTGGCTCTGAAGGGCTCTCCACATTCATGCCAGGCAGCACTATGTTGATGGGATTTCAAAGAGCAGCTGCAATGTCGTGACCAGCACCACTATTTGTAGATTTGTTAATAATAATGTGTCCAATGCCACAGGATCTAGCCTAACAGCAGAAGGCATTTCTGAACAACCCCACCATCCTTCTAACAACAGCCCCACACATGCAAAGTATGGAAGACTGATTTGCAAAGTAACCCGCCTGCCTTTTCCTTTCCTCCAGGTATGCAGCTCTGTCATTCATCAGCACTAATAAGATGTCAAGATCACTCACTATTCTTCAGTAGCAGACAAGGCACACTTATTAGCTTCTTACCTATGTTTAATAATTCTCCTGCAAGGGAAAACTCAGGTGATTAGTGGATTCAAAGGCTTATGTACCTATACATATTTTCCCATCCAACACAGCTCATCAAGCATTGCTGCTTAGTAGTTGTTCTACTTTTTTGGGTGTCTAAGACCAGACATCACTGACACCCTCAATATCATCATCCAGCTATTACCCAATCCACCCAAAGGTACCTGCATTCCCTAATTAGCTGTGGCTTGTGTCTGAAAGCATGCCAGAGATGTCTAATCATTTGATGACAGCATCACAGCTTCAGACAAATGCCTGCCATCCCAAAAGGGCTTTGAAACCAGAGACCATATCCCCAACAAGAAATCAATTATTTGCTGAGGCCAAACTCCCACAAATTTAGCTGTCTAACACCACTTTCCAACCATTAATGGAGAAAAGTGAAAACAACAAGGATGATCCCATATCCAAAAAGAGCAACATGTCCCACCACTGCTGGGGGATGCAAGCATTTGCTAAACTCCCAGCACAAGCACACCACAGGCTCCTCCTGGTTCACCCTACATTCCACCTTCTCAGCTTGGTACCTAATGCTACTGTCACATTGCTTCTGTTTGTTCATTCATACTTGCTAATGGCTTAACATTGCATAACACTTCCTAGGACCTTTTTCACAATGGCTGCTTAACTCCCTGCAACACCAATGCTTGAATCAAGTCTATTCTTCATAAGGCAAGAATAGATTATTTCCAAAAAGACTAAACCCCCATATTGCTCACAATGCCCAATGTGTTCACGATAGCTATTCCATGATTCTATGGTAAGGGTTAATATCCTTTATTAAACCAGATATTGTAACTGGAAGAAACAGAGGAGATGTGAGACGCATATGTCACTCCTCAGTTCTGTAGTATCTCTTCTTTGCAATGCTGAAAAACTCTAGGGTTTCCAAACACTTTGTAGTAATTACTGAATAAGCAATAGGTTAATCTATGAACCATATTGCTGTGCAGTACTGTTGGCTCACATTATGGTCCATCCCTGGGTGGTGTTCAAGGCCGGGTTGGACAGAGCCTTGGATGACGTGGTTTAGTGTGAGGTATCCCTGCCCACTGCAGGGGGTTGGAACCAGATGATCTTAAGGTCCTTTCCAATTCTAACTATTCTATAATTCTATGGTCTTCCTATAGAAAAGCACCACCACCTCCTTCAGCTGAGCACCCACAGAGAAGCCAGGTACCTCTTTTCTCCCAGGCCCACAGATCCCTCAAGTAGTGAAAAAGAAGAAACTGTAAGGTTACTTCTAAGCAAAGATGTGGCATAAAGCTACCAAGAGATGGAAAACATTTTCCTGATTGACTACAGCAAGCCACAACAGAAAAACAAGACTTAAAGAAAGAAGCTTCGTGTGTGGCAATATGTACTCCAGCAGCTCACGTCACTTTTCAATCAGAGAATTTAAACATGTATTTCTTTAGTTAAATTCAAACTTACAGGTGAAGCACGATTTACCTTATTGGAGAATTGAATGCAACCTTCTGCTTCAGACCCAAAAGTTAATGTACATACTAGTTGATGAGCTTGCTTGTTTTGTTGCCTGCCAGGGAAGTCATAATATTCCACTTTCTGCTAATCCTCCCCTGTGTGTTAATCTTTATTCTGCGTGGAAGAAAAAAGCATCTAATCATAGAAGATGCCTTCAGGTTCAGGGAACAGCTATTGAACTCCATTATCAAACCCCCATAAGTCAAAGATATTAGTCAGTGGCTGGTAAAGGAGACTTACAAAGGTAACTTTAGATATCCAGCCGCATCTTTCAGCACTGCTTTAAGCAAAATGAAATCTCTTATATCAAGCTACAGCTTTTGTTATTTATATAGCTTCTGTTCTCCAAAAGTTTGTAAAAAAGCCTTTAGGCCTTATGGTTATGTTGAGCAACTTTTTATTCAACACACACATCCCCTTTTACCGCCTTTTCTTCTCTGTGCTAAACAAAGCCTATGAACTAGGATCAAGCTTGGATATGTTTGTTTTTAAGGATTTAAAACTTCTTAGCATCAAAATAACCTGAACTCAATCTTTTTGAAAACAGTTCTAGTACCTTCCTCACATGGCAGACTTGGAACTGTGTTTAAGAGTTCAGCCTCTCACTACCATATACTCTTGAACATAGCCTCAACTTTTTTCTGTACTAGCATTCATTTAAAGCTTAAAACTATACCACACCACATCAATGCTTTCAGTCCCCACAGTGCTGCACAGTGGATGTGAACAGACTAACACAACACAGGTGAGAACAAACAAGCACTGCTTTTTTCCATTTTTAATATATAATTTTTCTCAATCTCTGAGTTTTTATGACTACTCAATGTATATACTTTTGCAAGTATACACATTGAGTATATACATTGAAAGAGGACTGGCATCTCACCTGGGCAACAAGGGGAGTTGTATCTAGGGTGCACTTCACTTCCAAAAAGGAGATAACAAAAAGGAAAGAGCACAGGCTTGGAGCATGTTCAAGTGACATCTTACAAAGACTGTGGTATTTCAAAAAAGTCCCCAACTGTCCCTCTCTGTTTTGATACACTACTGTAAAGCAGAAATACCCAACAAAAACCTAGTAATGTTATTCCCTATAGTGCTGGAGGTTGTAACGAGCCACAACAAAATACCATACCCAACATAGCTGAACAAGGCAGTGGTAACTATAGAAAGTTACTATTTCCCATTCATCACAGCAAAGTATTATAGCTGGTAGGGGATTTTAACTACATGAAGCAGTTACAGAATGCTAAACCTTACAATTTCCTTCTAATTTTACAGTTAGTGCAGCAACTCAGCACTGCTTTTCATAGATATAGCAGAGCCCAGCTAAGCAGAATACGCTGAAGAATGCAATCTTCATGCTTCCTGGCCTTGAAAACACTCAGTAACAATTACTTCATATTGTTACATGATGCTTTAATGGCATTCAGGTGTGTAACTGCAGTGCAGGTTTCGAAAGCAAAGTCACACCAGCAGTGCTTGTTTTGATTACAGGAAAGATCAGGTACTCAAATATCATTCTTTGAAGACAAAAATGGAAGCATGTTGTGTACTCTTAAGTGTAGAAGTTGCAATGCTGATAACAGCGTTTGAAAGCCAACAAAAAGACAACCATGCCAGATGTCATCCTGAATTATGTGGCAACTGTTAAAACATGTTGTTAATACATGCTTTCTTCAATCCTTCCCAAAACCATTCCATGCATGCTATGCTGTTAAAGTATTTCACTTGCTTTATAATATGGTAATAAGCAAACAGGAAATCACGAAGCACTTTAGATTTAGCCCAGAATAAGTATACTGGCAGTCCGGTCATGGTAGTAATATTAAAGCAAAGAATTCCTTTTTTCATTTAATTAAAAAAAAATTAAAAAAAATGAAACTAAATAGATTTTGCATTAGTGAATGCAAAAACCAGAAAATGCTGAATGTACATATGTATAAAAGACAGCTTTCTTTGCTCTTGAGCACTGAAGTTTAGCAGAAGCTGCCAAACTTGTGACACACATGATCAGCTAGTTTCCTGCATCATTTCAGGCAAACAATGCAATTGAAGTGCACTTGAATCAACTCAGCATAGTTGATAAGCTGTTGCTTAAATGAAAACAAGAGTGGAATAGGTTGAATACTTTAAACCTTCCTTAATTATGTACAAAATTATCTTTTAGGCCTCCCTTTACCACGTACAAATACATGAGACATATTATCAGTTCTCCCATAAACATAATGAACACACTGATAAAGATGTAGACAGGTAAAAGCAAGCCTAAATCTACACAGCAGCCTACTCTCCATTGAAGACCCACCATAAAAGTCTCCAGTTTCAGAAACAGCCTTCCCTAAAAAACCCAAAACATAGCAAGCAACATGAGAAAAAACAAACACTGAGAACAAGGACTTTTTGTTTTAATTCCTATAATTTTAGATAAAACAACTGAATAGTTTAGGGTGGCATTAAAAACAAACAAACAAACAAACAAACCCCTAATACTGAAAAAAGATACTAAAAGGAAAGCTGAGGATCCTCTTTCTGAAACAAAGAACAATCTACTAACCACACCTCACTATACTTAAAACATTGTATTTGTTAGAATCAGTCTGCAAAGCCCAGTGGTAGTGTTTACTCCCTTATTCTGGGTGAAATCCTATTCCTGTCATTTTTCCCTCTGCTGGAAGGAAAACTTCCTGGTATCAAGTGACCCAACAGTTGAAGTACAGAAGCATAGCCTAAGCCATGCATGTGGGATGCAAGCTTTACCATACGTTTTGAGTACAAGTAAAGGCTCAGAAATCTAGAAAGCCAGGAGACTGATCAATTTGTTCTTCTGTGCTTGCTACACATGAACACAGTTTAACCACAAAATGAAACTGTGAATGTGCTGGTAGTCTTCCACAAGGGCTGAGGGCTCTGCGTTGGTTATGTGTACTTCGCTCTCCATCTAGTGGGGAGCTGCTGGTTTTGGCTCACGCATTAAAGCAGGGCTGAAGCCAGAATGATACCCGAGTCAGAAGTGGTGCGTGAGCTCAGAAGGGTTAGCACTGCCCTGTTCACTTGTTCTGTTAGCTGACCACCAAAGGCCTTGGTTTTGAGGCTACAGTCGGCCACTTAGGCTTCTCCTCTCAGAAGTGGTTCAGTAGATCTGTGCATTGCTTTCCAGAGGTCATTCCTGGCCCCCAGGGAGAAAAGAAACTCCACAAACAGCTATGAACACACCCTGTTACAGCTTTTTAGAGCTGTCTTCTCCCCCTAAGTAGCAAATGCCCTGAATTTGGATGTATACAGATGGCATACATAGCACATCTCCAGCTGCAAAGGGAATGCTCCCAAGAGCAGAACTGTGTACAGAGGTCTACGTGACTTGCTTTTCAATATATATATGTGTATGTGTATATATATATATTTTAAAAAATAATCTGTAAGCAAGAAGAAAAACAAGAGGCTGTAGACTAACAGTGACTATGTCTGTATTCTTCTTGAAGTGAGAAAAGATTCTCACTTAGAACTGGTAACAAGTAATTTCACTTGAAAATATGTGGTCAAAATATTCTTCAGCCTTGAAAAGGAACACATTTATATCACCATTTTGCTCTTCCATTTCTGATGCTGTTGGACCAACATGCGCAAGAATACTTGCATAGTAAAGAATAATATAACTAAAACACACTTCAGTTTCTTAGTAGTAGCGGCAAGGTGCCTTTGAAACAAGATACCTCTCTATGAATCTAGACAAGTGTAGTAAGTATAGCAAGTATACATGCTCTCTGTGCTTTTTCCTATATTAAAGAATTTGATTTGATAAGTACTTGCTTCTGTAAAATTAGCTGAAAAAACAGTGATGTGATGTCACCCTGAGCTTCACCTCCTGAAACCTTATGAATTCCTTTCCTGAGGAAATGCCTTCTCATTCAACTTGGTTTTCTCTTCGTAATCAGTTAAACAATTGAAAAATGTGAAGTTGCTTCAATCCAAGGTGTGCAGCCAGATAGGCATTCGATTGAACGGCGCTTCCAGCAAAACGGAGATGACAAAGCATTAAAAAACCTCTGAAGACTGATGGTTTTTTCTAAACAGCAGCAGAAATGGAAAACGAGTATCTAAAGCTGTCAAAATTCTGTGAATGCCAGTAGCAGTAAATGCTTCACTTTTTTTTTTTTTTTAAGACAGTTACATGAAGATGTTTACTAGTAGCAATTATAAGACATTCAGGATGCTCTTTTCTACCTCAGTTCCAGTAATAAGCAAATCCTCCGTGTTTGGTTTTGTTTAGGAAACAGCAGTTTCCTCTACAAATGTTGTTTTCATATTCAGATGATTCCGAAAATGTTTTTTTCTCCCTGATTGGATCATTGAAATGAGTAAAATCTTGGCAATGAATATTACATTGCAATCGGGCTAAATTTCTGTGATTGCAAAACCATGAATTCTTCTCCTTGTAGGAATCAACAGACTAGAGCTTGTGCATCCAACTTAACCCCAAATCCATAATAACATAAGTTTCATGGGTCACTGAAGTATTCCAGAGTAAAAGAGAATATAAACAAAGTCAAAACATGAACAAACTTCTGGCTAAGCAAGGAAAAAAACAAACCTGCTCTGAAGAAATGAGACAGAATGTCTAAGCCTCTGTAGAACTGCTGCTAACAAAGGTTACACTGCAAATCTCAAAATGGAAAGGTATGACTAGTTAAGGGAGTGAATTTACCACATCACTTAAAAGTTTGTTTTAATTATGGTAAGTCCCTGCACTTCAATGAACTGATCAAGAAGTCTAATCACAATGTTTTTAAATAATATTTTTCTGCTGATACTAGATTAGATTACTACTCAAGTAGCTACTACTCAGATACTGTGCATAGAATCATAGAACCACCTGAGTTAGAAGAGACCCTAAAGTTCATCTAGTTCCAACTCCCCTGCCACAGGCAAGGACACCTTTCCCTAGACCAGGTTGCTCAAAGCTCCATCCAACCTAGACAATATCCGTCTTACACTGTCCACATATGTTTTGACTCTGTAGTTGCCCTTAAGGTAATTGGGAGAGAGGAAAAAAGGTCATCTAGCAATAAAAGAAGCTAGTCAATGAAATGCCAAAGCTAGCTCTGAGCTTTGACACAGTTGCCTTGGAAAAAGCAGTACAGCAAAGATATGTACAGCACACTCAGGACCTTAGGTCAGCTTGGCCTTAACTGCCATCTACCAGCATATCTCCCATTGTCAATAAATTATTCATAGCTGCTGTTGGAGAGTAAGATAGGAGGCTCTTCAGTAAGGCAGATGACCCTTTCAGGTCACCTCATCCTTGAGGTGAAAGTCCAGTGCCAGACATCATCCCTAGTAGACAGAGACCCTTATACTGGACTATGTCAGCCCACACTGAAGGACAACAGCCACCCAGCCTCTGTGCATAAGGACCTGGAAAATTTAACCCTGCTCTTTTAGTGAAAACTTTAGATGTCTAGAGAGGGCAGCTCCTCCCTGCTACCACAGCTGCTCTGCCACCACTCCCCCTCAGAGAAACTAGAAGATGCTACCAACCAGGAGTAACTTACTCGGTCAGTTGTTTCAGGACTCAGAAGTGTCACCTGCCAGGTGTACAGAAAAGCATCTTATTTATGAATGAACCACCTGTCACTTGGCTCACTGCTTTTCTAAATATCTAACAGCACTACAAACCTAAATTCTAAATCTATCAACAGGATGAAAAAAAAAGGGGGGGGGG
>NDXB01006567.1:92492-107053 GCA_002631895.1 Agapornis roseicollis | reverse complement strand
TCACTAAAACACAAAAGGGGGAAAAAAAAAAAAAAAAGGAAAAACCAACAAACCAAAGCACACACCCCACCCCCACCTCCCCAAGTTACAGCTTATGAGCTTGGGGCACATCTGTTATGTGCTGTAGAACTTTAAACACCACCACCACCTCCTGATTAGTACTGTCAGACTATAGCTATCATTGCTCATCCCAGTTACTAAAATGCTTTGAGAAATTAGTGTATGAACTATGTACACAGCAAATCCACAAAAGGTTAGCAATTACCTCATTACTTGAGACTTAAAGCTACTTTTATGGATGGGCCCTACTACTTACTTACACAGGGGGAGGGGGAAGTTTCACTTGTTCTTAATATTGAACACAATTTATTTCCCTACTTAGAGTTACAAACAACAGTGAAGGCAAAATTTTCAACAATATTTTGGACTGTTTGAAGCCTAAGTTTTATTTTCAATAATGCCAGTAAAGCTGGCATTTAAATAACCTTTGCAGACTTATCTTCAAATCATAAAGAATAAGCTGTTTAATTATTGCTAAGATGTGGCTCTCAAGCTCCCAAAACCACTTAGAAGCTTTTCCCTTTGTCTATTTTCTCATTATGAAAGTTTTAGCAGCACTGTACAAAAACTATGTGGAATCACCTCTCTTTAGAAAGAGAACGCAATAAAGCAAGTTAGACAACCTTATAATGGATTTGCAGCTGTTCATTAGTTGATTCATTCTGAAGCAGGGAAGCTCGATTAATGTAAGCTTCTGCTTGAACTGGGTCATCATCCTCCAGATACAGCCTGGCAATTTTCAGGTAGGTCTCCAGTTTATAATCTACATTATACTGTCTGCAAAGAAACAGAAAAACAAGTACTCAGAGTCACTCCACAACTACCCTTGCTCTTAACTGTTATAAACATATATTATGATTCTTAAGCATTTGGCAACATTTACTTTACCTTGCTTTCTTCGCCCCTAACAACAAAACTAGTACGCTCTGTTCAGGGTAAGGAAATTTGAGACAAATGCCAATATAGAGCTGGCTTCTATGAACACTAACAGAAATAATGCTGTCCACCAAGAGACAAATGTACACCCTAATCATGTGTTTTTAGTGGAGTAGTCTTTTAGGCCACTGATTGCTTCAGTTAAGAAGCAATCTTCAAGTGGAACAAACAGGTGTGCTAAATATGCAAAAGCTATAGCAATTCATTCTACATGCACACAGAGAAAGAGGATAGAAAGGACAGCCAAAGAAAAGCAACAGAAAGAGTTCTAGACTTAAAAAAACCCAACCAATCCACAAAGAAACAAAACACCCAAAACCCCTCAATTGTATTTGTTAATATCCAATTTCAAATTATGTCTTCATTGTGAACTATAAAGGCAAACACATGGAAGAGCTGCCACCTTCCAAGAACCTTTCAATAACTTAGAAGCAGTTTTGTGAAATAATATCAAAAAGGGTGCTTATCAACAAGACTAATAAACACTGCAAAACTTCCAGTGCAGTATTTTGATCCACTAAATATGCTGTCACATCAAGCTATGCTTCTGTCATCCGACAATAGTTTTGCCATCAGCTACTGAAACTCTGGGATAATATACAACCCAAAAAATTCTCACTCACTTGTCAAGTTAAGTATAAAGGGAGCAAACATACTTAACAACCCAGAACTATGTCTAGCACAGCACTTACTTTTGCCCTGTTTCCAAAGGGATCCCCACCAATACTTGTGCTGCATTTCTCCAGTCTTCTTCTTTCTCATAGATTGATGCAAGATGTTGCCTTATTGAAGCGACCTCAACAAAAATAAAATTAATAGCAAATGCTATAGAAGTTGCATGGCTCTGTATTAACCTGCACAGTATTTGTTCTTGTTCATGAATCCCCTCAACCAGTACCTTAGCTCCACAGACACAGCAACCTGCACACTCAGAACTCTTCCCACATGGGAAGTCCCATGTGGAGCTCCTGGATCAGACTTCAATACCAAGGTTTTTAAGTATGAATGCTGGTTCAAAGCATTTTCACTTAAGCTTGTGACAACCTAAAAGGAATTTATCTTCAAGGACCAATAGGTATTAACCTTTTATAAAGCTTTTAAAAATATGAAATGAGGCTTTCAAGAACTGGTGCACCAATATTCACAAGCTGTTTCTTGCAATTATACCTCATACCATGCCTGTAAGATATAAATGAGGTGAACTACAATTAGAACTTAATGCAGAAACTTCTACTTTGTAGAGCATCTGTCAGCAGGTAAAATATCAGTGCTTATAATGTGGGGTTTATATGCAAAAGTGTGGGTAGAAAAAAAGGAATCATCTGATGTACTGGATTTAATTTAAGTATAATCATTTTAACATATAGGCAAGCATGTTCAGAGTAAAAGCTGATTAAGAAGATAGAAGATAAAGAGAAGCAAATACAAATCATGGCAAAAACTGCCTTGCTTTTCTTCTCAAATGCTAGATCCTAAAGGCTTTTTACGTAAACATCATCTGTAAAAACTCTCAGCTGATGGTGAATGCTCACATAACAAAACCAAGGACTGAATTGCAAAGCAATTGCTGCACCTTCAGTAGTTAACTAGAACCATGATTCAAGAGAACATTTTTTTTCTGGTAAAATTATTATGGCTGAAATACACACATATTTATTTTGAAACAAAAAACTATTTGTCAAGATGCTTCTCTCTTTACATCACCTGCCTGTTCCTTTAGTTGTGTAAAATGCAATACAGTAAGAACCAGTATGTCTCTCAACAGTACTCCCAGTAGCTCAAGCACTGTTTCATTTTTAGAGGCCTGTAGCAGAGAAATTAAATGCCCAGCATCCTGACGAAGCAACAAAGTCTGTACTCTTCACAAGGTCCTAAATACTCTCTACATTTTGCTCAGGTTTTGCACGTACAGGAATGCAAAACTGGACTCTTAAGTAGGAACATTTGTGTGAACAGTTCTGAAGACTTAAAATCATAAGCAGATAAGCAGAAAAAAACAAAACAAAACAAAAACAAAGCCAAGCCTGAAAACAAAAAACTCCTTGTCACTGATCTCTCACCTGCTCTTCAAACGAAATAACTCTGGGCTGTATTTTTTCCAAGGTGAAGTGGTAAATCTCTTTGGCTGTGCTGTCAGGAAGACTTGGAAGATGTGTACAGAAGTCTGTCAGCAGCTGACGTGAGATCACTAGACTGACATTCTCGTTCACCACTGTTTTAGAGACACATGGAAGAAAAACACAAGATAGATGCAATGCTTGTTAGTGCCTTCACTGTAAGCAGTAACTTGCTTTTAGATTAATTTTGAGTAGTTAAAGTTTCAAAATCTGTATCCATGTGAAATTTGGGGGGTTTTCTTTGTTTTTTTTAGAGGGAGATTTTTTTTTCCTTCTTAGAAAGTTTATTTACACTAGAGGTCACTAGATTTCTAACCTGACATAATTAATTTCTCACTTTAGCTTAGAGAGATGTTTCATTCTGAATCACTGTTCTCAGTTGCTGAAACATCTTGGACAAAATAAGCAACTAGGCTAAATTCCACTAAGCTTATTCTTAACTTTAAAAACAAAAACAAACCAACACACTACCATTTCTTCTCACCAGTTTTTCAAACCAATTTGAGATGGGAAAAGAAGGGGGTTGTTAGTTTAAATACCACCTGGCATTCAGTATCAACTTTAGCATTTAAGAGATTACTTGATGTTTTTAATTTCTGACCCTGTCACAGTGACAGGTTAGAAAGCTGTTATCACTTGCAAACCTTACAAGCCCATTCTTTCTAAACCTCTGAATGTGGTAATGATGTTTCCTCCTTTATTTGTGTTTGACTTCCAACAGGACCAAAATACCACTTATTTAGGTAGCCTCACATAGAGTTAACAAATACAGACCTATGGCCTTCACTTAGTGTGCAATTGACTACACTAGATGCACTTACTTGCTTCTACAAAAGCTTTCAAAGCTTCAAGTTGTTCTGCACCCGACAGCTGAACGGCTTTTTCCAATATTTGACGATATCTGTCCACAGATTAGAAAAACAAAAACAAAAATAATCACTCATAGGGCACATTTTCTCACTAACAAATTGCATTTCTTTTACTAAATTTTCTATGTCAGAGCCCCATTTACACTTTTCTATATTGCTGACATAGCAATTTTCCCCAGTGTTTTTGCTCAAATGTCAGGAACATTCACTTGGAATTGGTATCCCAGAACTAGATTCTCAGATAACATAGTTCATTATTTTCTTATCTAAGAATATATATGCAAGTTTTAAAGTTAAAAATAAAGAAATTGTCCCCCCAGGATACTGCACAGAAAAAGTAATAAAAACTACATCACTCAGGGATTAAGGCTAATAAAGTCAGTCAAATGTTCCAACTGCCATACTCAATGAGAATGAGAGTGTTGGGAGTAGGACATTAATAATGTTATAGCCACTTGATACGAGCATAGGCACAGGGTCTGCATTTTTAAGTGTTTATTCCTGCAAAAAATGACAGCTCCAGTTTTCACGCTTCATGAAGCTAATTCACTTTGCCTGGGCCATAACCTCAGCGTGTGCCATACTGGTTAAGTACTACTACATCCATGCTGAAACCCCATTTTGAGAGGATCCTTTCCAGGTTTTCACACGGAACTCCTAAAAGTGAAGTAATTCTTCTAGAAAATAAGCAACCGGACTGGGGAAGAATTTGTTTACTGACCAACATCTGACCGAATTCTAAGGGGAAAGAAAATGTACACGACACATTGCACTGTGAGTCGCATGAACCCCAACGCTTGCCATCCAAAATACCCACAGTAATGAAAATAAGAATAATGGGGTTACTGACATATCTAAAGAAAACAAATTCCCTGGCCTATCAGTTTCGCGCAGCCAACGGGCATGCAGTCGGGCTCTGAGGTGCTGCGGGCAAACACACACAGGTTACTGAGGCCCCAAGCCTACGCTGGGACACCATCAGCACAGAGCAGATCGTTGTTACAAACTATAAATAAACAAAAGATGACAGAATCACGAAGCGAAATCTTTCTTCTATTGAAAGAAGGACGGCCGTGCGGCAAGAGGCGCCTCGCCCGCCCCGGGGCCGGCAGCCTCCTTTCCACCTCTCCCCACGCCCAAGGGTCACTCGCCCCCCCTCGCTGCCGGACGCCGGCACTCACTTGCCCGCCAGATCCTTGTGCGAGCCACTGGAGTTCATCAGCTGCGCCAGATCCTGCCTCACAGCGGCCGCCATCTTCGCCAATCCACCGCCGTCCCTCTGGCGCGACGCACGCCTCCTCTTACCATAGAGCCACGCCGCCGGCAGGATAGACGGGCCGCGGCGCGGCGGGGTCACGTGGAGAGCAGGGAGCGCCCGCACCAGGCAGCACTCGGCCGGCGGCGATAAAGCTCAGTCAGACCCACACACACACGTCCCCCTCAGGGTATATATATATATATATACATACACACGTATAGAATCACGCTTGTTGGCAACCTCTAACCCAGACCAAGGACAGCCCAAACCAGGCTGCCCCGGGCCCTCCTCGAGTGTGGCGAGCGGCCCCGGAAGCGGGCAGAGAGGCGGTCCCGGAAGCGCGGGGTGGGGCGCCGCTCCGGCGGTTGCCAGGGCGGCGAGGCGCAGTATTATGGGATGCGGCGGGGGAATGGCGCGGGGCGCGTGATTTTGAACAAACACGGCGGCTTCGTCCCGGCCGCTGCCGCCGCCACGGCCGCCGGCTGCGGTAGCGGAGGGGAGAGGACCGGCGGCGGCGCAAGGCGCGGGGAGCGGGCGGTGAGAAGCATTCACAGCAATAGTTGCGGAGGAGGAGAAGGAAGAGTGCCCGCCCGCCCGGTGAGTGCGAGGGGCGGGAAAGGGGCGGCAGGAGGATGAAGAAGCGGGTGGGGGCACAGCCCCGCTGACGGGGGGGCAGTGGCGAAGCCCAGGAGAGAGCGGCAAAGCACTGACAGCCTCCTCCCGCTTGAAAGGCACAGGCCCGGCCCCGCTGGGCGCGCTCCCTGCCGCGGGGCGGGCTCCCGGGCGGCCCCGCCACCCTCCCCGGGATTTCGGGCACAGGCGTTCCGGTCGCCCCGCTGCCGCGGGGAGTGCCCGCTCGGCGGGTCTCATCATCGTTGCTCGTTGAGATCACCTGCACCCAAAGCTGCGGCGGAGCGGTGGGGTTAAAAAGGACCCGGGGAGCGGCGGTGGGGCGGGAGGAGCCGGCGGGGGGAGGACGGCGACGCCGAGGCTTCCTCCTTGGACGGGGGGTCCGTGCATAGCCCGCCGCCTTCCCTGCCGGTCCGGAAGCAGTTGGTGCTTGGCGGTGGGGCAGATCGGGGCGGGGCGGCGGGGGCAGGTGCGGCGGGGGCGGGCCGCGGGGACCGGTGGTGACGGGGTGAAAATGGCGGATCTTTCGAAATACGGTGGCGGCTGCTGGCGGCGCCCGGCGGCTCCCGCCCGCCGATGAGGTGAGGCCCCGGGGGTCGGGCGGGAGGAATGATCGCGGCGGGGCGGGCGGCGGCTGTCGCCGGCGTCCTGCGATTCCAGTGGTGACGGCTGCCGGGGCTCGCCTCGCTGGGCCCGGGGCCGGCGGGCCCTAGCTCCTTTGGCCTACGGGACACCGCGTCGGGCGGTCGGGAGCCTTCGGGGCCGGGTGTTGCCAGGTCCCCGGTTGTGGCGGCGGCGGGAGGCGGTGGCAGCTGGTTTAGGGCCAGAGACTCTTCTCGCCCGGCTTTTGCCCTCTGCAGCCACCTGAAAGGAGGTTGTAGTGAGATGGGGTTGGTCTCTTCTCGCCAGTAACAAGTGACAGGACAAGAGGTAACGGACTAAAGCTGCACCGGGGTGGTTTACACTGGATATTAGGAACAATTTCTTTACCGAAGGGTGGGCAGGCACTGGAACAGGCTGCTCAGGTCAGGGGTGGAATCAGTCTCTGGAAATGTTTATAAACTGGATAAACGAGGCACTTAGTGGCATGGCTTATGGTGGTCTTGGTAGTATTGGAATAATGGTTGGACTTGATGAGTTTAAAGGTCTCTTCCAACCCCGCTAATTTTTGATTTGCCAGTATGGGTCGTTGGAGGGACCACGCTGCCCCCAGAGGACCTGTCAGGGCTGTGCTGCGCTTGGACCAGGGTGATGACGACTTTCCTTTCTCTGCGGGGGTGCTCACTCAGGCTCTGCTTGCAGAGTGGGATGCGGTGAAAACGGCATAGTCTGTTTTCCACACTTTTTAATTCTCCCAGGTACGAGGATGTACCTGTGCCTTCAGTGTGCTGCAGCACAGCTAAGGGCAGCTGTTGAGTTTGAAGTCAATTTAGCTGGACTGTCTTTTGGGATAGTCCCTGCTTCTGTTTTCATTGCTCTTTTTATGAGGTATATTGGTGATCAGAATATGTTACTAATTATTTGTGGCTTTGACTTTGAAGCACATCGTGTACTAATTACGTAATGTTTGGGATGGAGGTTTTGAGTTCTGGAAAGCACTGTGGCATTGAACAGGAGGAAAGCTCTGAGACTGAAGACTTCAAGTGAAGAAAGAACAGATGTTTATATGGTCTTCCATTAGGTTCATCCTTCTGAACAGTTGCTTGAAGTATATTGTAGCTATTGTAGAGAATACTGAATATAGAAAAGTAATTTAGAATATTCTTTGCAATGTTTACATAAAGCTGGCAGTAACAGGCAATGGCTTGTGTGTGTGGTTAGCTTATTCACAATAGTTTTGGCTGATTAGAGACAAGAAGAACAGCAAGATATCAGCTGCGTATTTATTCTGTTAAGGGAATCCTTTTGTAAAATAAAATGTATTAGACTTTTTTTTTTTTCTTCCTTGAGGTACCCAGGTGTCAGCAAGTGGTTACAGATTTGATACAGACTTGTATCAACCTACAGGCAGATGTAAGGCTGTATTGCTCTGTAAGTCAAGCACTTTGAAATGCTGGCTTAGAGAGTGTATTGGAAAATAGAGCCTAGATTCTCAAATGGACTTAAAAGTAATTCATGCTTGTTGTAATGCAATAAGTTTCAAAAGTTTGGTATGCAGGGTTGATTGTTCAGATTATGTATCCAGAACTATCTGTTGTTTGACTTGCTTATGCTTCTGTGATATCCAAACTTGGGATAGTTTGTAACTGCATGCTCTGAATGCTTCAGCTAGAATTCTCAAAAAGCTTTAACTGGTTTCAGGTTTGGTATCTACTAACCACAGGAAAATGGAGTGTGGCAGTCAGATTTCAGAGGTAAAGGCATTGTTGTCTCATATGTTTGGATATAATTTCTTTTTGGTTTTGAAAAGCAGTCAAAGGCTCTTAGGTTCTTTTCCTTACATTTGTTAGAAAAATAATGTGGGGGGAGGGGAAGAGAGTAAGGTAGATTGAAGGTGTCTGGTTTGATTGTTGCTTCAGCAATGAACTGTGCTTTCTTATCTGTCACTTGGCCTGCTTATGCTTCTATTCCCTTCCTTTGCTACAGAGGTAGTGCTTTCTTCATGTACTGTTAGAAGCACATCTCAGCGTCTTGTGGAATTTGTATGCTACAATGATGGGATTCATAACAAGCAATTAGGAGATAAATTCAGGGTTCTGAGTGGTTTTGTTGTTTAGTTGTTTGATTCTCTTGGGGGGTTTTGGTGTCTTTTTGGGGGGAGGTGAGTTGGGTTTGAGTGTTCGGTGGTTTCTGGGGGGGATATTATTATTATTAGCTGAAGGATCACCCAACAAGAACTGTAAAACATTTCTTGAACTCTTGATTCGAGGGCTTGTATTTTGCCAGGCTCTACATTTGAGTGGTTTCCTTTCTGTAGTTACTTAGAGAACTGGTAAGCAGCTGTTATGGTTTAAACCCAGCCAGTGCCTAAGCACCACACAGCCACTTGCTCCTCCTGTGGGAGTGGGGAGAGAATCAGAAGATTAAAAATGAGAAAACTCATGGTTTGAGATAGACAATGCAATAGGTAAAGCCAAAGCCTTGCATGCAAGCAGTACAAAACATGGAATTCATTCACTGCTTCCCATCAGCAGACAGGTGTTCAACCATCTTCAAGGAAGTGAGATCCATCATTTGTAACAGTTGGGAACACACTCACTATGACACTAAGCATTCCCCCCTTCCTCCTTCTTTCTCCAGCTTTATAATACTGAACATTATGTCATGTAGTATGGCATATCCTTTTAGTGAGTTAAGGTCAATTGTCCCAGCTGTGTCTTCTCTCAGCTTTTTGTCCTGGTGGAGTGAGGTGAGAAGCAGAGAAGGTCTTGACTCTGTAGGCACAGCTCAGCAATAACTAAAATATTCCATGTATTTTCATGACTGTTTTCAGCACAAAAATCCAAGACATAGCCCCATACCCGCTACTGTGAAGAAAATTAACTCTATCCCAGCCAAAACCAGCACAGCAGCATGTGTCTTCACTACAGCCTCTGACTAGGCGTGCTCATTGACAACATTAGAAAACAGACGTTTTTCTTGTGCAAGACTGCTAGTGTAGCCCTTTGATCTGTGATGGGGGTGCATAGCTACATGATGCAAGAGGTTCAGGTTTCTCATGTTCCAGATCCAGATGTAGTTTAGTGGTTCCTTAACTCTTCCAACTTGTGTGTCATTCTTCTTTACAAGCCATATAACTGTAATTGGACATGTTGCTGCCCACATGAGGGTTATGTCCTTGGTTTAGGGCTCTGCTCTGATCTGATCTGTCATACAAGTTCAGTCATCTCTGTGGTCTTACTGGGTTGTTTTCTTTCTTTGGAGTAACAGCAGTTTCTGCTATGGACTCCAGAAGCCAATCTGAAGAGTGTTTTAGCAACATTTTTAGATGAGTCTGCTGTGAAAAGTTTTTTTGGGTTCTTTTGGTGATTGGTTGGTTTGGAGTATTTTTTAGCATTTATATCAAAAAGTTTCCGGTGATATTAGGTCTGGTTACATTACCTAACCTGCTCGTTCCCAAAAAAACCCAAAAGTTCTCAATGAAACAGGAGACACAATCTGCAAGCAAGTGAAATCTAATTGAAGTGTCTGGACAGAGCTTTTCTGACAGTTTTTGTAGTTCTGTACTTGCTGTCAATGTTTTTTTCTATTTTTTACTCTGTGATATATCTGGGAGAAGATGTGGCTATGCACTGCTATAATCCCAAATGTACTTGTTACTGCTTTGCTGGTGAGGTAGATGATTCCTCTCTTTCCTGGCAGCTTCTTCCTTTTCTTTCCCCTTCTCTTCTGCTTTGTAAGCACTTAAACAGCTACACATAGACCACATTTAAGGACTGATCTGCATTAAAACAGACCTGGCTTATGTCTAGGTTAGAGTGAATCAGCATAAAATGGCCTGGTATGTTCTGCCACCACTGAGAGTTGGTTGTACTCTTCTCCTTTTCTGTGTGCAGGGAGTATAAATGCCAAGCTGGAACAGCAGGGGGAGGTTTCTGGGTTTTCCCAGCACTATGACCCAGATGGATTGTTGGCTGCAGTGTGATTCCTTAGTGCTGTTTGGGTGCTTATAGACTCTGAACTGAGATACCTCAGCACGCTGACGTACCATAATTGGCTCACTACCTTGTGGGGTAGTTTTATTCCAGGGTTGAACACCAACATCATCAATGTGGAGAAAGTGGCCTGTGACAGCCCACAGTTTGGTTTGGATGTCTAGCTTTAACCCAGCTTGGTTCCTTCATCTGAGCTGCCTTTGCATCTACATAAATGTTTACTAGCATAAGGAGGACTGAAAGTGTTTGTATGGAACTGAGCAGACAGATGCCAAAGGAGGACAAGAGAGCTTTAGCAGTAGTGCTGGCTTAATACACACATGGAATTGGAGTATAAGGAAAGTAATGTTGCTGATCATGCGCACACAGTGTTCAAAGTAGCAAAGAATGCTTTTTGAAATAACAGTGCAATAAAGATATTGCTAAGATGCTTTTCACAGTGGAGCCTAAAAAAAAACTTAGCAGGTGTTTGTTTTATTAGTATGTAATTGCCAGTTTGACACAGAAAGTTTCTTAGTTGGTAGTTCTCCTTTTAGATTTATAATCGAAGCTTAAATTACCCCAAACTTGCCAAGGGAAAAAGAATTTCCACACAACTGATATGGGGGCGAGTGGTTGGTTAGTTTTATTGGGGTTCTTTGGGTTTGGTTTATGGGTTTGGGTTTTTTTCCTCCATCATTCTTTAAAAGAAAACAGCTAGCACCTCTGTTATAAACATGGCAGTAGTGCCATAAGCATAATTTTTCTTCCCATAGAGAAGAAACAAACAAAAAAAAACCCCAACAACAACAAAACCCTAAAACTTTAACTGTGTAATATAAAACTCTCATGTCCACATCATTTGACAGCTATTACATTAATCACCTTGCCTGTTCCTCTGATATGCTGTTCACAGTTGTATGTATGGCGCATCACATAGGGAGTGTTCACTTAACAGAATGTGGAGTAATAGGAAGAGAATGGTGTGTGTTGCATGAGCAAATTATGGTTGCCTTGGGAACTATTACTTTGACTTTTGCAACTATAGATGGTTAAATTTGCAGTAAAGAATACCTGGTATTGTCTTAGTACTGCTTGTAACTGATGAGAAAAAGACAGGATACTTGCACTAGTTATGTATTGAGCATTTGATGAGGAGGAGTACAGTTGGCTTTTTTCCTTGCTGCGGTTCACCATTGGTATTGTATATGATAAACCTAGAACCATGATCCTCTGGGAAGCATGCAAGCAAACTGCCTCCATACCTTGTCTTCTGCAGAGAATGGCAAAGAGAGTGGAAATTATTTTGTCAGTGTTCCAAAGGCATATTTTGTTACTGTGTTAAGGTGATCTGTTTTCATTCTGCTATTACATGTTCAAACATGGCGAGTTTGCAGTCTTAGATGATTAAGTTTTCCATTTTGTGGAGCTTAGCTTTCTTATGGATTAATCCTTTTTTTTTTGATTCATGATATGTGTTATTTTAAGGCAATCTCCAGCTTGGTAAGCTTAAACGAAAGACTGTTAAAAAAAATGCAGTGCTGAGTGATTTTGTAGTTCTTTGGTTTACAGCAAAACAAATGTTTCAGTTTTAGAGACAAAATGTAGAGTGTCAGTAAAAAAAATGCGTAATGCCTAAAATGAATTACCCTATTTTACCCATTTTTGAAATGGGAGCAAAATTTAAGAATGGCAGTTAATTAGGAGAATCGTAATACAGTAACATTGCCTATGTGCACTTGTGGTCTTTCATTTGATTATATGTCAGCAGTAAAGGACGGGTTTTGGGTATATGTATGCTTCTATGAAGTCTTTTCTAGCAAATGAGGGAATATGTCCAATGTCATGACTTTGAAGAATTGCATTTCCTATCTTTTTGTGCTGCTGGTCTTTGAATTTCAGCTTTCTGGAATAGTTGATATGTGCTTGTATGTACTTGGCAAAAAGGAATGGGAAAATGCAGCAAACAAGGAAATGAACTAGTATTTTCTTTGTTTTGGTTATAAAATGACCCAATAAAATTATTTGTTTCTAAGATATGTTTCCCCTTCCCTTCATTGAAATAATCTAAGGCAGACAATTGACCTTCCCTTTCTTAATTGTAGCTTGTTTCTGCTTTGTATAGGTGGGTGTTGTATGTCATTTAGACTAACAAGCAGTCAAGAACCTGTGGGAAACATGAACCTTGTGTTTTTATGTAGTGTATTCAGTCTTCTATTTGCTGGGTTAATGTCTGGAACATTAAATGAAGAGTGGCTTTTTTCCACTTGCAAAGAATAGGTCTGGTACCAGTGGTGTGAACTGGCAGTAGCAGAGGGACCAACAAGGCTGTAGTCAGTTCATCACCTACAATGATAGCAGAGGTTGTCACTTCTGTTTCCTGCGAAGAAAAAAAACATAATTGCATAGGATACTTCCAGGAATGAAACAGAAGACATGGCAGAGGGGGAGACTACTTGTGAGGTTTTACTCTTATTACTGGGAAAAATATGAGCTTGTTTTCTCTGTTGAATGGGAAGGTGATTTTTGTGTCATGTCAGCAATAAGATACAGGTTGAATAAAAAGCTTTCACAATTTGAATTTCCTGGATTCTTAACAAATATTCATAACTTCTACCACTAGTTGTTATATTTTCTTCTACTTCTAATATTTGTTTGTGGCTGCAAAATAAACTATCCTTGAAAGAAAGTTATCTCTTAGTTGTCCAGATAGTAAGAACCTAGACTACCCTCAACAATGCAGATGCTATACAATTTTCAGAAAGTTGTCACTTATAAATTACATTGCTACCGCTTTGTTGGCTTTGATAGACTGTACAGCTTGACAGAGAGCTGTTTGGGTGCATGTCCCAACCTGGATGCTGGTGGAACTTACTGAGACAACCTCTGATTCAGGTGTGTCCAGCTCGGTGTGGGTATGTGGCACTTTAACATGGCATAGCGATTGACTAGGTCAGCTTGAGTCATAGCAGATAACCTGCCACGGCTGCAGGTCAACTTCAGTGTCCCATTGTATATAAACGCTGTTAAAGTCTAATCCCCAAAATTAAAAATTGATAGTTGACAAAAGCTTCTTTTGTGCATACAGATTAGTCTTAGATGTAGTAAAGAGGGAAGCTATAAGTTAGATGATCTTGCAACATTAAAAACCCTAACTTTTTCATTCAGGAACACATTCAAAGCTTTGCATATGATCATTTCTTCTCTTACTAATTCTGAGAATGAGATGAGCTCTCTGGATCCATTTCAACTCGGACAGTGTAGTGGTGACTTGTCCAACTGGTGATAGAGCATGCTTGCCATGGAAGTCAAGTTGGGGAGAGTATCCTCTAAGGAGAGAAAGGGATATAGTGAACAGCATGGAGAGTTCATGCGAAGAACCCTTCCTTCTAGGTGACATTGTTAGGCTGTCTGGAGTAAAGCATCTCCAGGAATAGAGTAAGGTACAATAAATATATCTGTGTTGCTTACAGGATATAGAAAACAAAGGTTGTAAGGGATGATGTGTGTCCTAGTCTCTGAAATGCTTCTCTGGCTAGTTCTCTCTATAAGATTTTTTTTCTTTTTATATGTTTATCCAAAAGCTTAACTGTTGGTTTTCTTATGTACACCTAGTGAAACTTAACCAGTTTGTGTTTCAGAAGCTCTTCAAACTTTTGTGTTAAGATAAATGAGACTTCAGAGGTCTGAGAAGCCTGCATTGGAAGTGGCCCACAGGATTCTGTGATGAAGATTGCACTGAAATTCCCATTTCTCCTATTGAATTGATCTCTTAACTCAAAATCTTAATGTGGAATTTCATTCCTCAGCTGTCAGCTATTGCGCAATCCTGGTTATTTAAATAAGCTTCCCCCAAGAGGAATACAGAGGTGCTTTATCTAGAGATTAAACTGGGAGGAAAGGGGGTAATAGTGTTTTTTGGCATCTGAGCCAAGTCATGGTTTGCCTGCAGGTGACCTATTTATTTATTTATTTAAAGCTCAGTCCTCCTCCTGTCAAGTGTTGTCACGTTTAAGGCCAGCAGAGCTATGAAGTCCTGCAGCTAGACACGTTTGTGGCAAGTCACTGCAATTGAACTGTTCATCTGTTTTTGCTTTTCTTAAAAAAAAAAAAAAAA
>NDXB01006567.1:61238-92413 GCA_002631895.1 Agapornis roseicollis | reverse complement strand
AAAAAAAAAAAAAAAAAAAAAAAAAAAGACACAAACAACCTAACTTATTTCTGCAAGAAGAAGAAATACTGCCCATAATAGCTGTCACTGCTGTCCATATCTTGACAGCACTACCCTGAAAGCATTGCAGTTTATGGCCTTAGATTTTTGTCCGGTTTTCTTCTCTGTGTTGTTCTAACTTTTGAAAAGAATCATATGTCTGCGTAAGACACATAAGGAATGAAGTTTTTAGGGCAAAACATTTTTCTGTCCTATGTTAGCATATGTTTTAGAAAGAAATACCACACTGAGTGTTGCATGTGTTTTTGTTAGAATGAACTTCTGTATTGTACCTTCTGACTGGCCT
Organism: Agapornis roseicollis; assembly: GCA_002631895.1. Taxonomy (NCBI): domain Eukaryota; kingdom Metazoa; phylum Chordata; class Aves; order Psittaciformes; family Psittacidae; genus Agapornis; species Agapornis roseicollis. Next base: position 92,067 of record NDXB01006567.1, on the reverse strand, counting down.
GCAGTACTGAAGTATACATGTAATGCACTGCAGAGTTGTTGTGCTTCCTTATTTGCAGAGTCTCAATAAAACTGCTAGGCTATAATTCTGTTGTGATGAACCTTTGCTCATAAAATACAGTGCTTAAATGCACTCTTGCTGAAATTGCTGGCAGGAAGCCTAATCTTAAAAGGTGGCCAATATGATAACACCTGTCAAAAGTCTATGGGGAGCTCTTTATCAAGCCTATGATGTTTTTGTGCTTGTTTGTAAGAGTGTTCTTGGTGCAATATCACTGTGTTCTGAATTCTGCTGTAACCCCACATTCAAGACGCATTTGCAAAGCAAGGCTTTTGCTTCAAACTATATTTAAAAGACCAAAATCTGTGTTTCTTGGGCCTAGTGATAAGTACTCTTCACATTTAGAGATTGTTGGTTTTGGGGTTTTTTTCAGTGTGGGTTGTTTGGATAGTGTTTGGGTTTGGGGTTTTTTTGGTTTGGGTGTTTTTTTTTTTTGGCAGGCTAAGTTCACTACATCATTTTAACTTCAGATTCTTAATGCTTTATTTTTGGCCTCCTAAACACTGCAGAAAATAAAGTAACTTTACAGGTTATTTCTTTTGGTCTTACCGCAGATTTTTCATAGAACATAAGGTTAGAAGTGCTTCATTAAATGTAAGGGCCCTGGAATCTACAACCTCAACCACTGGATTGTTCACATCAGTGAAGACTTTCAGAATATGTTTAATGATCCTGAGAACACCAGTGCAGTTTTGGTTTTCAGCTTTAGTGCTACTGTATGTTGTGAAAAATGACTGACGTGGACATGCAAATCAAGCGAAAGGGAAATGTTCTGATTTTTTTATTTCTATTTTATTTTTAGTTTTCATGAGACTTGCTTGAAAGTAGAGTGTTGCTTCCAGTTACAGAAAGCAGACTGAATTGCTTTGAGGTGTTCTGCTGCAATGAATGTTATTTCTAGTTCTTCTGGGGAAAGTTGCTATAAGTAAGGTGTGTGCTAAACAAGCAGTGCTTAGGACTTTAACCGTACCATCATAAAGTGACCTTCAACACTCCTTTTTAAGAGATGTGTATGGAATCTCTTTCTGTAGTCAGCAGAATGTATTTGGTAGTAGTTGGAACACAAATGGCTATTCCAATCACTTGTCTATTTCTACCTTCTTAGCCTGGATATACTGGTCACTTGAAAAATATACACATATTGATGTTCTTTTCTTTCTGCAGAATGTTGCACCATTAAATTGGCAGGCAGTGCTCACATAATAGTAATGCTTTTGCTCTTCAGCACACTCTGGAATTTATTTAGTACTGGTGAGGACTAGGACCTTAAAGGGCACTAAGTAGTTCTCAAGAAGCAGATTTATCATCAGTTTGCTGATCCTACTCTATCTTAAGAATGATGTGGAAGTCTAAGCTTTCAGCTTGCTGAAATAGCAAATGTTTAAAGTGTCAGCTGGTGATTGAGATGGGTATCTATGTATGAAATGTAGACATGGCTTGAAATGTAGACTGATATTAGTAAAATGGTATGGTTTTGCCCCCTACTTAATGGACATATAACTAGCATGTGAGAGCTACGTAACAACTGAGCCATGCATGGGAAAGTAATTTGACCTTTAAGTAGCTTGGGTTTCTAGATAGTAAGGTTTCTGGGTGAGTGCTTGGAGTTTTGTTGGTTCTGGGGTTTTGTTTTGTTGTGGAGTTTTTTGGTTGTTCAGGTTTTTTTCAGTAATACTACTCAATACCTCACAATAGCTAGGATGTTCTTTACTAAACTTGTTTTGTAATTAATGGTACACTTGGGCAATGTAATATTTTCTTCTTGTGGTGAAAAGGGGGTTATCCAATCTGGAGTTAGATAGTTGGGTGTTTTAAAATGCTGTTTTTTTTCTATCAAGTAATGCACTCACATGTGTATGCAATGTGATTCAGTCATTTATAATTTGTATGATGTGCTGCTTTCATCAGGGACTCGGTTGTGGGTTTTTTCCTCTTTCTCTCTAGCTTCTGTTTTTTCTGAAAGGTTCTCTGTGACGCATGGGGATTTGTGGTGATGTGCTATATAAAAGGTCTTTGCTAATTTGATTGTAAAAATTGCTTTTGTATTCAGTGCCTATAATCTAATTTCTGTGGTAACATGCTGTGATTCCTTGTATGTGAGAATTAATTTTGATGTGAAGCAAACAGCTGCAGGTCACAGGATAGCTGAGTCTTAAAGTATGTTTGTAATAGCGGTTGTGGTGAAGCAAGAAGATGCAGTCATGTAGCGTGCATTGCTTCTAAAGCTTTGGGTATGATCAACTAAAGATTTTTGTGATGAGGGCAGTGTATTTTTTGTCAGTGTATTTATGTTGGTAAAACATTTCTGTTTTGAAGACAATAGGACAGGAATTGTTGAAAACATAAATGAAAGATTATGTTTTTCTTTATAGCAATGAAGAGCANTTGGTAAAACATTTCTGTTTTGAAGACAATAGGACAGGAATTGTTGAAAACATAAATGAAAGATTATGTTTTTCTTTATAGCATGCCTATGAAGAGCATAATGTCTTTGTTCCTCTGTAGGGTTTTTTTGGCTCATTGTGTTTTAACTGTCCTTGTCAATATTTTGTAGTGTTATATGTCAACAATAGCAGTGTGGAAAGCATAGGAACTGTTCCAGACTTGAATAATTGGAAGATGGTTTGGGTGTCGTTGCCCCCCCCCCCCAGTCCCAAGAGCTGGAATATTCAAAAAGGGGAATGAGAGCAGGCAAATGAATTGGTACTGCAGTGTTCCCACTGGATCGTACTTGGAACTCTGTATTGTGGCAGCTTCTAACCACTCGAGGCCTGGTAATTTTAAACTGCTTAAGCTCTTAAGACCTCCAAAATGAGGTTTTTTCAGCTCAACGGCCTCCCCAAGTTTACATATTGCCACTACTGGAAAGTGCAGATAAGCAGAAGTTGAAAAATTTGAAAAGCATTTAAGCACCTCAGCTTTAATTCCATATGGCTGACAGCATCTCTCTCATCCTTCTCGGATAAATGATCAAGGATCCATTCTGTATTGCCCTTCTTCCTCTTGCTTTTACCTTTGTTCTAATGGATGGATTTAGGAGTTAAATAAATGATGGTTTTAAAACTCTTTACTAGTTAAGAGAAACATGATGATTTATGAATATAACTTTATACAAATATTATGAGATTTTTGAGTTTTGAAATCCTCAAATCTGAGCTATAGCCTGCTGACAGTCCCATGCTCCACCTTTATTTGAAAGAAATATTGTAGCCACATTTTGTCTCAGCAGAGGAAATGCCAAATCCCTTTTGTATTAGCTAACTGGTGATACTGTATTTTGGTTCACACACACACACATATTCACATTTCGAGTCTGTTTTACTCAGTGAAGAGTTACTTGTTTGGTTGTCCACTGTCACTTTCTGACATTCATCTGACCCAGTTTCCAGCTTCATTTCAACCCCCCTACATCCCCGCTTAGTAAATCCCTCAAAAGTTATTGTAACTATTGGTGTTCTCCCTTACACTTTGCAAATTATTAGGCATGCACCTTGATTCTCTCAAAGGCTGATAATATTGCCTTAACATTACTGATCTTTGGAAAAGATGTAGCCTTTTGCAGCACAGAAGGTGTGTGGAGATGCTCAGAAGTCCCTTAATGCAGGTATTCTGACCTTCTGTTTTTCTGAAGCTGTGAAACTGTATCCTGCATTGTATTCCTCAGGAAGAAAATTATAATAATGAATAGTGGTCACAATTCCATCTTCTCATAGTGATATAGAACTAGTTTTACATGTGCTAGACATGCGTTGTGATTTGTCTCCTGGACAGTCGCACCAGTGGTGACCTCTTGAGCGTAGGGATTTTTTGTGGTGTTTGATCATTCCTCTTTCTTTTATAAGAGTTTTTGCTGTTCTTAGCTCAGGAAGTTTGAAAATATTTGTCTTTTCTGGGCCTTCATAATGCTAGATTTAAATGTGTGTATCTATTCCAGCTTTAAAAAACTACTAGCTGCTGTATCTAGCAAAGATACTTGGTTTCAGTTAGCATTTGCTTAGCTTGCAGCAACAGTTTTACCCTAATCCCTGCTATATAAGGGGCTATGTTGGACTTAATGTATTTATGAGGCTTTTGGGTTTGGGGTGTGGTTTTTTGCACTTTGAGATAAGTGCTTATATAAAAGCTGCTACTAGTTTGATTTATGTATTTTCTAGTGAAAATGACATTTCAGAATTTAGTTTAAAATTAACATTGCTGATGACTTAAGGCAAGTCTGGCCAATGCTCTATCAAGTTACATCAGAATCTTCCCATGGTTGAGTGTCACTAGGCCTCTGCTGTGTACTAAGAAGCGAACAGGAAGGGGACTGTTAATGAGGCCACAAATAGCGACAAGTCCCTTGGTCCACTACTTCGCTGTGATGACCTTGCTAACATGCAGCACCATCTCAGGCCATCCTGTAAAGTTGGTCAGCAGCCTTATTTCTGTGTATTCTGAAGAGTATTCCTTGCAGTACGTACATAGCTCTAGTGATGATTTTGTAACACATACTCATGTAAGTGCTGTGCTCGAACTGCCCATGTTGGCTGTTATGTTAGTGAAAAGGGGGCATTTCTGGAGAGGTAATGAGATGCAGTTAGTTACTGTAAAATACAGGCATTGTTTTATCTTGCATTTTGCTCCACTGTTTGCAGATCACTAGGCTTTATTGATTGTTTTGACTTTATTTTTTATTTTTTTTTATTTTTCCTATGTAGTGTGGCTGCTTTGTGGGGTTTTATCAACGAAGGTGGTGCTATAATGAATCCCAACGCTTTAACAGTGTTAGTTTCTTAAAGATTCTGCACTGACATCTAGTGACAGAACAGGAAAAAAATAGATCAAAGTTCCCAGGTATCTTATCAGACACCATTCTGTATTTTTGCCAATAATAATGGCATTCTTTATCCTCTTCCTTATAAATACCTTTTGCCCTTTCTGACAATATACATGTCTTCTTTGTGAATATGAGAGATCTGTGCTATAGGGAAGATGATCAGAGGTGCTTCATGTCAGCTGAGCTTTTGTCCCCATCTTCCTCCTAGTATTTTTCAAAGTTGTTGCTTCAAGACTTGGGCGACAACATGTCTTAGTCCCTAACTTCTTTGTATGTGTTTGGCTGGTTGTGAGCCCTGGGCTATGTTGGAACTTAGTCTTTTTCTAAACAAATATTCATAATGTGAATACCTTTTCATGTAATTGTATGGCTATTATTTTGTAGGATAGATTTTTCTATTTAGTAATCTGATCCTAGAATTCTGGGGGAGCTTCCCCTCTGGGATGCATTTACCCGCTTTCTTTGAGATTGGTTTTTCTTCAGGTTTTGTGCTAAATAAGTGTAAATATTTAGTAATGCTTCTCTTTTTTTGGTGGTGGTGGGGGGGGGTGTGTAGGTACAGCTCTTACTTAAAGCTGAATTGCTGAAGCAAAGGAAACTTTCAAGTTGTTTTTTTTAATAGGTAAAATAATTCTCTACCCTGTCTTAAAGATCTCGAAGTTGTTTAAATCTTAAAAGAGGTTGGCATGCTTTTACTGTTGTAAATCACTTTAGTAAAGGAGCTGGAAGAAGGGAAACTGTGTTTTGTATAAAAGCATTGGGGAGGCGGGGTGGGGGGGTGTGTGGAAACCCACACAAAAAACAGCAGCTGTTGAGAAATCCTGGCTAAATACATAGAAATAAAATCTGCAGGGATGTTGAAGCTGCCTTTGATAGCTGCCTGTCCTATAGCTAGGATGAGATTTTCATTAGTGCACTTCATGTATCTGTTTCAGTCATATCCAATATGCAATGAAGAAACAGAACGAGTGGATTGCGATGAGGTTCTTGCTGCTGTTGATGCCATGAGCTTGAATATGTTGTTGGAAACCAGATGTAAAATGATGAGGTCTAATAGCTGTAAAATGCTCCAATGTGATGGCCACAATGTTTCTTTCCTTTTAACTGGTCAGTTTCTTATTCCAAACTTGATGTAACTGATGGATTTCTTTTCCTTATGCATTCTGACTTGCAAATGGTCTGTTTGAAGTCAGAAGACTATTTCAAACTCTTTTGGTCCAGTTTAATAGAAATACCCTTTCAACTAGAGGTGTTTAATAGCCATTTACTGCTGTGTAACCTTAAGAATGAAGAATATAAATAACTGTTGAACTGTCTAATATATTTAAATAGATGTAAATACTTTGTGGCCATACTGTTAAAATATAACAAGAATCTGTGAAATCTGATATGCCTTTAACCAATTTGACTTTGAGAGCAGTGCGATACCATTACCAGTGTTTCCTTAGGAGTAAACTGTTTTGTCTAGTGCTAATTACTAGGCCTGGCATTGCTGCAAGGCGTATTGGCATTACTTTGGGACAAATGCTTTCCAAAGGAGGTATTTCTGGCAGTGACATCAGATAATTTTGTATCTTTAAATGTCTGCCAGTAAGTGAGCTGTATGTGAGTTTGACTGTTAGTCATCGGGATGATTTCTTTCATAGCTTGGCTTCTTGAGTATCGCAGCAGTTTGATGTGGCTCGTACCCTGGAGGTGAAGGGAATCAGGATGGCACCCTTTATGATCAGGAAGACCATGGGCTGCCAAGAAACAGGAACTGATCAGCAGCCTCCTGAGCTTGGCACGAAAATGAGGTAGATTATAGAAGGATTTTCTCCCCATCCTCCTACCTCATGGGTGAAACACAGCTGTAGTTAGCTGCTGTGCAAAATGGAATCCCAATGACTCTGGACAAATCAATGTCACCTGAGCATTTCTAAAGTGTTTTTAATGGCACAGTTCCTTAGTTGTAGATGTCACTTATGAGTAACTCAGCTCTGTGTTTCTTAGCAAGTAGGAAACTTAATTTGCAAGGATCTTGTTATCTTGTGCTTATCATGGTACTCAAGAATATGTAACCGTGCAGTGTGCTCATGTGTCCAGTGCCCAAGTATGATGATGGGATCAATCAGCAAGTCGGGAAAGTGCTTTATTAAGCTGATCAGTTTTCAGTTTCTGAAAGTGATATAGTTCTAGTGGGAATGGTAGATATGACCATTTCCAGCAGTGCCTTTAAGGTTTCTTAAGTGGGAAGTGATTATGGCTTTGCATCTTGCTGAAGGGTTTGGTTTTTTATATATAAATAGGTTACTCTTTCTTAGCTTAGAAAATTCTGTTTACTTTCAGAGGGGTTGTTCATTGTTTTGTGTTTACAACACATTTCATTTGTTTAGATATTACATTTTTTTTATGAGTAGTGAGAGGGGAAAAAATGTTGAGCTGCTCTTTTCATGGCCAGTATAGAAGAATTATCTGTCCATTTTGGAAGGTCAGTTATTTGGTGTGGTCCTGGGGTAGGCAGGCTGCTGATGGAGCTTGTGGGGGTGTTAAAGCATCACTAGGCAGCTATTTGTTTTTCTGAGATTTCCAAGGTGAGCATTTGGAAAAAAGTGAACCCATTACATCAGGTATTGACAACAAGCTCCTTGAGGCAAGACAACCTGCATGACAACCAGTGTTGACATGTATGAGAAAAGTGGAATTTTAAAGCTGTTTAGCTCTTGCTTTATATTTCAATAAGCTTAAATGTCTGAGAACAAGGTATCTGTACCCTGGGGGAGGACAGACACAATGACTGCTTTGTGTACTGTGTTGACAAGAGTGAACTGGTAATCCACAGCAAGTCAGTGCCTTGATTTGGTTGCAGTGGATGATTTGAAGACGTTTGATATAAGTTTTGAGAGTAGACTCAGCTGAATGTGTTATGGTTTGATAACATTTATTTTTATTATATCCCTTTTGTGCATGCACAATACCTTTAGTCTAAAAAAATTTCTGCTACTGTATTTTCTTTGGTAATATTATTCATAAAGCTTTGAAAATGTATGTTTTCTGGAAGCCAATAACTGTTTAAAATATTGCAGTACCTGCTCCGGTCATCACTGCCACAACTGCTAAAATGGAGGTGGTTTCAGCGGAAGTCAACAGCTTGCTCCCTGAGGAAATAATGGACACCGGTATAACACTGGTGGAAGATGACAGCATCGAGGCGGTTATCGTGTCGTCACCAATGGGAGATTCTATTCCCATGGAAACGGAACTGGAAGAAATAGTGAGCATAAACTCCACCAGCGACTCCTCAGCTACAACCACAGCCACAGTCACTACAGAATCAGTTACTGTACCGAGCAATCACTCAAGCGACATGACAGTGAACACAACTCCCAAAACTGATGTGAATGCAGTAGTAAAGCCTACCTTTCCAAGTGGCCTACATAAACTTGGTGCTCAGACCCCTGTCACTATATCAGCCAATCAAATTATTCTCAACAAGACCGCTGATATTAAAATAGGCAATCAGAATATTAAACCAGATGGGCAAAAACTAATTGTAACAACTTTGGGCAAGTCTGGCCAACCTATTGTTTTAGCATTACCCCACAACCAGCTCCCACAAGCACAGAAGACTGTGTCCCAAGCCCAAGGTGGAGACTCCAAGGTACAAGGCCAGCAGATCAAAGTTGTTATTGGAGGTCGATCAGAAGTGAAACCTGTTGTTGGTGTCTCGTCTTTGACACAAGGAAATCAGCTGGTAAACACTACATCCCAGCCTTCTGTTTTGCAGACCCAGCAATTAAAAACAGTACAGGTAAAGTGAGCTGTGCTGATGAAACATATTAAAAACAATTTTGTTGATGCAGATGTGGTCCATTTCCTTCACTGAACTGACACGTGGTTGCTTTCAGCTGTTGCGTTTATTTCTTGTATTAACAAGTACAATGCTACTCTTAGCCTATGCTTTCATCTGTGGATGCATTTACCATTTTATGCCCTTTTACTTCTAGCTGCTGTTTAGAAACTTGGGATTTGCTTCTGAGAAAGTGAGCTATTAAAATTCACTAAATTGATGAGAATTTTTTCTTATTAGAATTTTATGAAAAAAATTCTATCTTTTTTTCAGGAAGACTGAATTGAACCCTATATGTGTGTTCTTTATTCAGAATATATACTCCATTACTCCTTTATGAAATAATAGCTTCTACTATTATACTTAGTTTGTCTAAATAAACTCTGAAAAAACTTAGCAGCATTTGCAAAAGAACAGAAAGGTCAATCTTATCTGTCTCAAATCTAGTTAAGCTTGCTAACAGATAGTGATGGACTAGATGCTATTGTAAGTTGGACACTTCAAGGTCTTGTCACCAATCTCTGGTGTGGCTCTTGAGATATTTGAAATTGCAGAATCTGCTGGGATCTGAAAACATGTTGAAAAGACTAGAGTTATGACTCAAAGGTCCAATTTTCATCTGGTGTATGGCAGAACTGAATGTGAGTGTCTTTGTTCTGGTTGGCAGTAAGGCAGAAATAAGGTCTTGTGAAAATGAAGTAAGAAAATAGAATTTGATACAGGTTATAATGGAAAAATATTTATTTTACTGTCTAAATTAAGTGAGAAATTAAACTCTGTGTATGCCTATAAAAACTAGTTTGCTGTCCATGAAAAATTACAGACTTCTAAGCATGTTATTAGCCAAATGGTAAGTTCCCCAACTAGCATTTCGTGGCAACTTTCAAGATGGTTTGTTTTAAAGCTGCAAATGATCCCTGATCCAATTTCCTTTTCCCTTTTTTTTTGTTGCAACATCATACTTGTGGAAAACATGTTTAATAATGGCTGTTTAAAATATATCAATTTTCTCAAGTGACTTTTCATTTTTGTACCTTGATCATTAATGATTTTGTTGTCATTCTAGCTTTCAAAAAAGTCTCTGCTCTGACTCAGAATATGAATGTTTAAGAGTGGATCAGTTCCTGGGTTTTGGCTTCAACTACTCACTGCCAAGTGAGAAATATAGGAAACTGAGGAGAATTACTTAGCTGTGTTATGCTTTTGCTTGTGTGAGAGATTACCTGTGTCATCAGTGACTGAAATACAGTAACTTGATGGATGACCTCTGCTATTTTTCATTAGGAATTCTGTAGCTTCCTTAATAGAAGCTGTTACAAATGGCCTTGCATCTAGTTAATTGCAGTTTGAGTAAATTAATTGTGTTATGGTCTCTTATTAAACCTTCACTTGCATTTGCAAAACAGACTGAATTGTTAACACCCATCATTACTTTCCTCTTATGAGGAGAAAGTAGAAATGAAAAGCAAGGCTGGTTATAAGTTGGTTCAGTTGGTTATAAGCACATGATACTGCAGGAAGGTTATTACATTAGCACTTCCCAGGCAGTGCTTTTGCCTGTAACAAATTATAGGGAAAAGTGAAGTATCAGAGGTATATATTATATGGAGCTAGGTGTGATTCATGGTCTGCCCTATAATGAATGACATGCCTTGAGTCCCTGGCTTAGAAAATGAAGTTGGGCATTCACCCCATCGTCTTGAGCATGCCTCTTAACCTTTCAGTGAGTAGAAAAAGGAAGTTGTGAATGCCTCCCTGACTCACAGTGGTCTTGTGTATCATATCTCTTGTGGCTATGTGAATCAGGTATTTTGGATAGAAGGCAGCACAGCAGTTGGACTTGGTGTTGAAAAGTGAATTGGTAGAAGATTAGTTGACAAAGAGCTCTCTTCAGTTTTCCTTACATCAGCACTGTTGCAGAGGCTTTGCTGATCATTAGAAAAACTCAATTAGCCTTGCTGTAGTTTAATTGTGACATTTGAAATCTTGGCACTTGAGAAAAAGATGTTGATAGAGTTGAGCACATGTTCCTTGGAATCTGGCTTCTTTGATTACAATTTTAGAGGTATGAGGCTCAGAGGTGTAAAATGTGACAGGCCCATGGGCTTCATCCAGAGGTTTGCTACTGTCCCTTGGCAGCTTGTCCTGATACAGTTGAAACCACTGCCTTGGATGTGTGGCCAAAACTACTGGGCAAGTGCATCTGCTTTCAGTCTGTGGATCCTGCCTGTGTACAGGCCTAAAAATAATGATGTGCCTGCTGGTGTACTACTTCAAGTCCAAGTGCACTAAGCAGGAGTTAGACCTTGCAGGTGACTCTCAACTAGATTTCCAGACCCATTGCCATTGCTGTCAGTAAGCTAGTCTAACTTGAACTTATCTTGATGCGGTAACTGGCTCTGCCTTTAGTAGTTATATCTATGTTTCCATAGTATTGTTGCTGACATGGCAAGACAACCAGTTGCTACGCCATCATTTTTGCTTTATGTCATCTTTGCAAAGTGACCTCATGCACTCCATAACCTCAGAGCAAACTCCTATTCCTAGCTCAATTTCTTAATTTTCTCTGAAGTATACCATTCTACTATTTCTAGAGTCCATGGTTTTTCATATTATGCCAAATATATATTACATAGGGGGTGGTCACATTGACAAGCTCCCATGAGATCATCTAGGGAGTGCATTTATCATATGTTAGCTCCTTTGTGGTAGCTGATTGTGTGGGTATTCCGTCCAGTAATGCAAGATACGCATGTTCCTTTTTCTGTATGAGCAGAACACGTTTTGACAACAGAAAACAAAGTCTGGCTGTAGAAGCTTGCTAGTTCATCTTGTTCTGTGTAGAGTATTTAGGAAGACATGAATTTTTTCCTTTAAATAAAGGTGCTTGCAGAAAAACCTCTTCTGAAAGGGGAAGAAGGTTGTATAATGTAATAATTTTCTTATAGGAGAGCTTGATGCCCCATGAAATATTTTTGCATGGGCAGAGAAATAATACTAAGCTTCCTGTGATTAGTACAAGCAATGGCAAAGGGCTCTGGAGAACTTGCTGTTTCTGAAGTATCAAAGGAGCAGTCTGTCATCTTGATTATTTCCTCTGGTTTCTCCAGTCTGTACTGAAGTGGGTGGCAAGTTTCCCACTGCTGCCTAGAAGGCTTTCACAGGTGGCTGGGTTGTTACAAGCTCCAGTAGCAAAAGCTTCAGAAAGGCTGGCTTGGCAGCAAGTAAGGGCAGGAGTACATTGCCTGCACTTGTGAGCCAAGAGGCTATTCCTCACCTATAACCAGCCACATTTGAGTTTTGCTATGTTTCCTGAGCCCTGAGACTCACTCATTTGTTAGAGCCCATTCTTTGTAGACAGTTTACCCAAAAAGTAAGAGGGAATTTATCTGAGGAGGATATTGCAAATTGAGTCTGAGGGAAGCAGGGCTACTTACAGTGGCTTGGGATTATTAGTTTTCTTTCTGAAGTACTTCATGTTAACAGGTGGCTATTATTTTATATGTACTCATGTAAGTCATTTAAACGTATTTATTAACTGTTACTGGGAAACGACTGCTGTTTCCCAGAGCTGGCTGTTGCTGCTGGATGTTGATCATGTTCTGAGCCAGACTTTGCCCTTCCTTCAGAGACTAAAAGCAATAGCAGTTGAGTTACAATACCTTATGGCAGGGTAAGATGAATTTCAGCAGAACAAAACCCACAAATCAAGCAGATGAAATGTGGGGAATTTGTCAGAAATTAAAATGTGTGCAAATTTACAAAACTATTTGCTGATAAAATGCCTGCTCACCTATCAGCTCTGTACTAAGAGAACTGAATCCTTGAAATGTTAAAATGACGTTGAGTAAAATCCGCAGACTGGGCTGTGAATGAAGGTTCCTTCTTCAGAGAAGTTATGTCTCAAGATTTTAGTTAGTATATCTCCAAAAGGAGTGGCTTTTTTGTTGTTCTTTCATTTTAAGCCTTGACTATTATATGTTACCTATGAAGCAGCTAATGTGGCTTGGGTGCAGCATATTGGGGTAGATTACCTTCACCTGCCATGGTCTGAGTTTTCTCTGAGGACCACTTACTAATACTCTTAATTGTGAAGCAGCACATGGTTTTCTTTAAATTAGGTCTTCTTCCTGTCACTGCCTGGTGTCAGAGCTGCTCATTGCTGGCTTCCCTTGGCTGAGGGCAGCTCAGGTGTGCAGGGGTGGTGTTTCCTTTCTATGGCAGGCTGGTGAGATCCAGTGCCATAGCATGAGGGAGCCCTAGCTTTCCTGTCTGTGCTGTGAGTGTGCTGCTGAGAGTTGAAACAGCCTCATTTGCCCTCTTTGCCAAACAGCTGAGAAATTTGTTATGTGCTACCAAATACTTCAAATGCTTTGGTGTTACTCTGCTGTAAAGTAGATGTTTCAGTCAGCAAATTCTGTAAGTAGAGTAGGGGTTTTTGTAGGATAACATGCAGCCTGCTCAATTGCTTCATTTAAGCTTTCTCAGGCTGTCATCTCTGTATCTTTACCTGTCAGTGAGATTTCTACAGTTTAGCTACTTGATTAACAAAGGTGGGTCTGTGCCTTTGGGATGTTGCTTACCACGTGAACACCCATGTCATGCCTCTCTGATATTGCTTGAGTTGGCTGCTGGTGCTCCTGGGATGTGGCTAGATTGTGTGGTGGAGGAGAAGCAGCATGGGCCTGACCTATGGGCTGGATAAGCATAAGGGTTTCAGTAATACATTCCAGTTCGCACCTGGATTCAGGGAGGATCCTACTGATAGTCTGCATTGGCAGGCAGCCTCTGCAGTTGTATAGAAGCTATTAGGAAAAATGCATCTGGTAGTTAATTTCTGTCAGTGTGGAAAAAGAGAAAAAAGTCTTGCTTAAGCCTTTTAAGACTAACAAAGCCCTGCTTATAGAAATTTCAAGTTAACCTGTCACATTAAATGGCATGTTATGTGCCTCTGGGCCAGCTGTGTTTCAGGAGACTGGATCACAGAAGTAAAACAAAAAAAAAAAGAAACCCTTGTACCTAGATGTAACTGATTTGTTCTTGACCAGTGAGTACCCAAAACTTTCAGGGACTGATGATCCACATATTTTGAGACCTGCTTCCCCATTTTCAGGGCAGAAGTGTGCTGCTACGTCAGTATAGGCCAAGAGATGGTTCAGACAGCTAGTTGTCATATTTAAGTAGTTTAACGAACAAATTTTGTCCTGCTTGGCTAACAAGTAGTAACTTTTACAGTTTCAAATATTGAGAGCTGTGCTTTTGAAGAGGTTTGGACAGAGAGATGTCCTGGAAAAAAAGCTGTAAGGAATTTGGCTATCCTGCTTTAGTGGCTGGTTTTCTAAAGTGATGTGGATGATACCCTCGTTCTCTCCATAGTGAGAAATGGAGGTGAAATGCAAGATAAACAATTATTCTAATCATGTGTGCAAATTTTGCCCTTTCTGTTTTCTGATGTATTTGACAATGCAATTAATTCAGATGCTCAGGTTACTTTAGATTTTTTTTTTCCTCCCTCTTTCTTTCAGATTGCAAAGAAGACCCGAACCCCAACTTCTGGCCCAGTGATCACCAAGCTAATCTTTGCAAAACCAATCAATAGCAAAGCTGTTACGGGGCAGACCACTCAAGTGTCACCAGTCATTGCAGGTTGTATTAGTTTGACTTGTTTTGCTTTACCATTTTTTAAGAGCTGTTCAAAGAGATGGTGGTGACTGTAGAAATTTTTCTGTCTCAATGATTTTACTGCAGTTTCTGTTGAAGTACCTCAAACAATTGGAGGGGGTGGAAATCAGCAGAGAATTTGTAGGTAGAAGCAAATAAATATAGGTTTTGGTACCTTTACACTTAGAATTATCTTTGTGGTTGTGAATTTGATCATTTTGCTGTTACTGTAGGATGCCTTTAGTTTCCAGATTTTGGGGAGGATAAAAAAGAAATACCAAAGAAGAGGCTATACAATAAACAAAGTATTCATAGATACATTATGTAAATACACAGGGTGGGGAAGGAGACATCTGCTCATGTGTTACTTTAATCTGCTTTTTGTTGGTCTTAAATATGGTACGTGCAAATAAAAGGAAAAATGAGTGAAAAAAGTGAACAAAAATCTGTGTTTCTGTTAACTTGCTCATAAAAATAAGCATTACAGAAGCGTCTAAGAAAATAATTAAGGCAAATAAGAAATGGGTTGTCTCCTTGGAAAACAGATCTGTTTGTGTCCTTTAAAGAAAAAAATCCCACAGTGCAATCATTTATTATGTCAGTGAGACTGATGTGTCACCTGTGAAATGCATCATTGCATGTATGCAGGTAACATCTTAGACATGTCTGAATTATCTGAAAAGGACAAATGTAGGAAGCCAGAGTCATCTGCAGAACTTTGAAGGACATCTCCAACTACTTTCATATTGACTGAACCAAGTAGACCTAAAATTTTTCCACATATTTAAATGGTGTTTTTTAAGCCTCTAAGAACTGAGATTTGAGCTGGGTTTAAAAAGAATACAACTGTCTCCTTATTCAAAACATTGATGGGCACATAACTGAAACATACTCTTTTCCTCAAGTTGTCAGGCTCCCTTGCACCCTGATGCCTGACATGTTTCAAGTGAAAGAGGGATTCCCTCTCCCACTCCCCAGTTTTTCTCCTTTCTGAAACAATTCCCTACTTAATGTACAGGCCTGTGAATAAGAAGATTGGTTCACTGTGTTTATAAATATCTGACTTCAGCAGTTTGTGTGTTTGAAAAAAAAAAACCAACAAACTAACAAAAGAAAAGGGACATTAAAAACCCTGAAATTAACCATTTGAAGCTGCATTATATTTGCATCTGGCAATACATAAAAATTGGTAAACAGGAAGGAACCACAACAAAAATCATACTAAGGAGAGCATGTTTTTAAGTTTGTTGCCTCCAGACTGAAAAGAAATGTGCATAGCAAAACATACCTACATAATACTGGCAAATAAGTATGTTACAAAATAAACGAACTTCCAGCTTTTAAATCTTGGAAAATCAAGAATACAGGTTCCTGAGGCAGTGAGAGAAGCATCACCTGGGAGATGCTTCTAGTGGAGAGGGAAGTCTTTTTAAACATCTGCCTTTCCTCTTGCCATGCTGAACAGTCAACACAGTTTTCCAGCTTTCAGAGGCTGGCATTATTTTGGGGAAGGTGTTACATTTGTGTGTTTTAATTTTTCTATGCATGCTTTTATGGATCTGGTAAATTCTTAATAGCTCTGGAATTTCTGCAAACTGAGGTGGAGGTTGTAAATTTGGAAGACTTGTCAATATAAGCAGCCAGGTTCTGTTTAGGAACCTGATGCCAAAGGGTGCAGAGGGGACATAGTGAGAAAAGGAAAACTGTCACCAAGAAAAAACAAACTCAAAAGTACTGAATACAGTAAACGGTAAAATTCCCACACTGACATTTTTCATGTTGCACGTGAATTAACAGAGCAAATAGTTGCCAGCAGCAGCTACTTAGATTGCACAAAAGAGGTTATTTTCGAGCACATAGACTTCAGAGGAAGGCAGCTTTCTGTAAGGACAGTGCTTTCTCTTGTTAGTTCTAGTTGACTTAATTGTCATGCCGCTGATTGGTTTTGGATGAAAAAGTTACGCTGGTGTTTGCTTCTTATTCTAATAAAAGTAGTACAAGAATGGGTTACAGGGAAGCTGTAATAGTAATGAGTCTGAGCTGAAGTGCAACGGAGCAAAGCTCAGTCAGTGGTCAAGCTGGAAGTATGAAAAATAACAATAATAATAAAATAATGATAATTAAAAAGTTTCCCACACTGGGAGTTTTGCAATATTCCTAAGGTATTTCATGATTGGAGCTGCTGGTTTTGATGGTTTAACCTTTTTTGCTGTTGTAAAAGCGGATAGTCACACCACCAAAGTAGAGTTTCACCACTGCCCCCATTTTCATAGGAGTGTCATATTTTCTGTTAGGCAGTGAAAAAAACACCAACATGGAGAAGACAAAAAGTAGTTAGATTTGAGCATAGACAGATCAAACACTTTTTTTCTTGGTCACTGTAACACAGCTCGTTTCTGATGGCTGAGGATTTAAAGGGTAGTACCCCCCACAGGTGCTCAGTTTTTCTTGGTGTTGGCGTTAGCCCAGGAGGTTCCTAAGAAACTGTCGGCTTGGATGGGTGTTTGGGCACAGCACAGGGGCTTTGGAGGGCTGTGTGTCTCAGTATGCTGTCCTGGGTTTAAAGGATTTTCAACTGAGTATCACACAAATATCGATGTATGTTTTAGGGGCTTTTAAGACTAAGTGCAGTGTCCTTTTGTGTGCAATAATGGCAGCTATTTTATTCTTTGTTGCTAAATTTTGATGATGTCCTTCTACAATGTGATACACTCACCAGAGTATTAACAATTGTACAATATGCAGAGAAAAACTTTGCTTTAGAAGTCAGTGTAAACAGGGATAACTTGAGCTGATGGTATCTTCATTATTTATAGGTAGGGTTCTTTCACAGTCTGCTCCAGGAACACCACCAAAGACAATAACGATCTCTGAAAGTGGAGTCATTGGATCATCTTTGAGTACAACTACACAGCAGACACCAAATAAAATAGCTATTTCGCCACTCAAATCCCCTAATAAGGTAAGGTCCTGATTCTGGCTATAGCCTTCTGTCCCTCCTGCACAGTGGTCTGAATGGAGCTCTCTTTGTCTTTGCTACAAGGTGTCTATGATCCCACTACTCCTATTGCAAGCTGTAATGCAATTGAGTCTCTGTTGTGTGTCATAATGCTCTGCAGTAATGGCTTAAGCTAATTTTTTGCAGTCAGCTTCCTTACTGTGTTTTTAAGTAAACATGCATTACTGTGTTCATTTCCCATTCTTACCATGTCTTGCCATTCCCTAAGCATCCATTCTGAGAACAACTGTTCTCTCTTAACCAAGTGCTGAGATTTCTTTGTCTTTTTTCTTAATGCCTTCATAAAATGTCAACAGGCTGTTTAGGAGGAGACCTCAATGATATTAATAAGTCAGCACATAGTAACCGTTGCCTGCTACTACATAGATAATTTAGTCTTCCCTAATCACGTCTGAAGTGAGAGGGATTTGTGGTGGTCATTGGCAAATACAGAGCTGGAGACTGGCACAAGTGGGAAATAGATAAAAAAGATAATTTATCCATCATAAGCTGCTTTACAGATAAGTGTCATGGTGATGCTGGTATTTTAGGCCTGATAAAATTATCTTGAGAAGAGGAATATTTCTGGAGAAAGGAAGAGTTGGGGTGGGGGGAGGATGCATGGTGCATACAAACTAAATATGTGTAAAAACTAGCATAAGAGTAAAGAATTCTCTTAGTTTGGCCATGCTTTAGCTATGTATTATACAAATGGAATGAAGGACATGTGTTTGAGAGTTATTACTGAGGGGAGCAACATGAGCAAGAAGTTTAAAGCAGAAAATCTAGAATCAAGATTAACAATGAAAAGACTCTGTGGGTTTACATCTCAAATTTACTGTGAATTTTAAGTATCTTGTAAAAACAAATGGGTTCAAAAATTGGAGGGTTTTTTAAAACATGAAGAAGGGAGTATAGAACAAAAAGAAAAACTTGGAAGGGATGTGGCCATATAGAATATTCAAACACTGCACTCTGCTTGAAATGTGGTCAAAGACTGGGTTTCTGTGGGATTCTGGAAAGCAGATTTGAAAATACTGATATCCTTATGCTTTGTATGATCAGTAGTGTAAGGTGAGAGTTTTGTTCTGGTTTTTTTTTTGGAGGGGAGTACAGGGGGGTTCATAGCTCTCCTTTAAAACTTCTATTTATGATGTAGTGTGGTACCGATTATGAAGCTGTTATTCAGAATCCTTTACAATGCTCAGGCTTCAGTGGGCAGGTTTCTGTAAAAACCAAAACAAAAAACCCAAGCCAAATTAAAACAGAAGCTGTACTGGCCTTCTGCAGGGGCCTTTTGGCACTGGAAACCAGCAATGCCTTGAAGTTTCTAATGTGTTTGCTGTTGTTGCACACACAGATCTCTGTGAGTCATGATTAAATACAGCGCCCTTGTTCACAGAAAGAACTCTGTACTGGTGGAGATCTGTACTTTATTGAGGACAGGAATGTATATGTACAGGGTCTTGTATCCTGTGCAGAGATTTAAACTGCCTCTTTGTTTTGCCAAGCAGCTAACAGTGGTGTCAGTGGCCTCCCAGCCTCCCAACTCCCCCCAGAAGACGGTGGGCGTCCCACTGAATGTAGCGTTAGGACAGCAGATCCTGACAGTGCAGCAGTCAGCACCCTCCTCCCCTGGGAAGGCTATAGTCAACCACACAACCACCCAGGTACAGACTGACTTTCCGTTGTCTTCTAGCATGTCTCTGTGTCATCACTTGCGGGAAACTCGAGTGTTGAACCGCAAATTGGCAATGGTCAGTCCCAAGGTGTTCTTGTAATGGTGTCCACCTAAGAATTGGCAAAAGCACTGCAAAAATGAGGAGCATCTTCAGTCAAGGTGTGCAAACCGTTGCAAATCCATGCAAGGGCATGCTGTTAGAAAGCAGCTTTCCAGCCTGGAAAGCCCCACTTGGCGCAAGTTCTCATCTCTGTATACTGAATCTCCCAAGTCAACTGAAAGGCTCCCTGTGATATGAGGAAGAGTTCTTCAGGTGGTTCTATCTCTTCTAGCAGGGTTTCTGTGCCACTGACTAGGGCTGCTTTCCAGGTGTTTCTGAGGATTGCAACGGTTCTTGTGGCAGAGGTCTGCATAAGCAAGACGCTATGGTCTAAGACCTACATAATTCAAAAATAGTAATTTCCTGTGTCTCGTTTCCAGAAAGATGGGGTTTATAAATTGATTTGCATTAATGAATGACTGACTAACCAAAACTGACCTTTCTTGCCAACTACAGGTTTTACTTTTTTCCTCTTTTGTAAACTGAGGAGAATCCTTTTCTGTCTTACTTGTTTGCATTCTTGTTTAGGTAAACTTGAAGTGATGATATGAGTATAAATAACCAGAGTGGATATAGCAGAGAGTAGGCACAGCTGCATGTACAGCACAAGACCAGAGACTCGGACAGGTTTTGCCAATCTCATCTTACTAATACAGATGACAGTTGGAATGCTGATATGGGGATATGGACATGAGTATGATTTGAATTTATTTCAGAGTAAAACCAGCAAAATTGTCTTATTGAAATAGTTAAAAGGTTAAGTCACTCTAATGCAAGCACCTGAAGTGAATAAACAGAGGTGGCTGTGGGGGTATGCATGCTAAGTTCTGATACAAAGCAGTCTGACAGAACACAATGGTTTCACCTACCTTCCCTGGGCTCAAGAACATGCCTTTGGAAGAACTGGCATTCCAAGCTTACAATTATCCGAGTTGTCCTTGGGTTGGAGCCACTAGCTTGTGTGGTAGAGGGAACTTTGGCCACACTGGTCTCCCTCTGATAACACTTCAGCTGTGACTGTGCTTACAGATAGTGCTTATTTTGAATTGCTCTGGGTTGTTGAGGTTTCACTATATTAAAAAAAAAAAAAAGAAAAGAAAGAAAACACAAGAAAGCACTTTTTAAATCCTGGCCTTATTTCTAGTGAAATATGTGCAAATTGACATTTGATTTGTGTAGCTGTCGAAAGCTGGGGAGCTGGGAAAAACTTTTACTATGAAGTCACATCATTCTGTCAACCAAATTTAATACTAAAACTTAATGCCAAGGACAGTGGTATGTTTAATATTGATATTAAAAGACACCAAGAATAAAAAGTTGAGCTCCAAAGAAGTTAAGTGGAAGGATAAAGAGAAGGGATAAACCAACATTTGAGGTTGAGGCTAGAGAAAGAGGCTGTTATCAAACTGGTAGGCTTCTGAATGTGTGTAAACAAAATAAACACTTGATTGTTATCAGTTTGTAGTTTGAGAGTGGAAAGATGCACATTCCAGACATACTTCCAGCTGTGAGGTAGCACAGGTCTGCCCAGCTCCCTTTCTTTCCCCTCTTTGCTTTTTCTAGTTGGATTTGTTTTCTTACTCTACACTGTTCTTGCTTCTTTCGTTTCTCAGCTGGTACCGTCTTTCTCATGTCTTCAGCTATCAGTTTATGGACACTGTTCCGTTTGCTTCTCAAGGGCTGCTCAGTGATTTCTGTGTATTAGTCGCAAACTGTCTTAACAGGGCATATCTATATACACAGTGATAAACCACGCCACAGTCCAACACTAACAGTTTTGCAAGTTCTTACCATGTGATTTTATTAGTAGGAATATATTTCTAGGCTTGATTTTGCATACAAACTGAGCAATGTTATCTGTAGTCACCTGAAGTCTTTCTGGCAGATACTGTATCTGGAGAAGTGGACTGAGTTGCTGTACTCATGTTATTAGTGTTCCATGTAGAGCATTGAAAATGGAATTGAGTTTCCTCTGAGCTGTTGAGAGGAATTTAATCTCTCTGCATCTGTTTTACTTCTGAAAGAAAAAGTGGGGTAACTTGCTTCTCAAGGATACAAATGGATCAAAAAGTTACTAAGGAATAAACGTGCTGGTGTTTTCTTTGCCTTTGTACAAGTAACTTTGTGCTGTCTGTGTTGGTTTAACAGGCTGTGAAATCAGCAGTGCAGACCATTACTGTAGGAGGAGTGGGCACATCTCAATTTAAGACAATTATTCCCTTGGCAACTGCACCCAATGTTCAGCAAATTCAGGTACCTGGAAGCAAGTTCCATTATGTCAGACTTGTTACTGCCACAACAGCCAATAGTTCGACCCAGTCGGCCAGTCAAAATCCCAGTACAAATACACAGCCTCTTCAACAGGGTAAGTGCTGGTGCTAAATATATTGGGTTTCTAATGTCTGCTTTGTAAGGATTAAAAGCAGTACATGATCGCAGTCAGGACTGACATATACTTGGTTTTGTGGTAAGACTCCTATACATTTCATATTCTGTCATCTCTGATTTGTATGTGGAAATGCTCCTCTGTGACTAAGTGCTCTGTAGTTGGACCTGAATCTTTGAAGCATTTTATGTTGCTTTTCCCTAATTTGTCAGCTTTGTGGGTGATTTGTGGCAAGTCCCAGATCCTCTCTGTGAGAAGGATGAAGCCAGGACAGTCCACAAACATGTTGCCAGAAGTCCTGCAACTTGAAGATCCTTACATGTAAAATGCTTTAGAAGCACCAGATTTTACTGCTGGTTTCTGTCCATGGTTTCTGGAGCTGTGATGGAATATTTCAAAGCAGGCTGTGGTTTGTGTATTCTCCTCTTGTCAAGAGAAATCCAGTGTCCAGAGGAGCTCTGCACTCAAGTTGGTTTTTAAGCTATAGCTGTGAAGTGTGTGTGCGCACTCTTGTGCCAAATACCTCCTTACAAAAGTGTTCTTTAAACATAAGTGTTGTGTGCCACGAGTTAGGTCAGTTAATCTTGGTGCATTAGTTACAGTTTAAGTATCTTTGCTTTAAGCGCATGTGAAAGTCTGGAGGACTGATCTGTGAAGTCTGAGTAACGTTGTGTTAATGTGATGTTGTTTCTTGATACTAGCGAAGCCAGTGGTAGTGAATGCAACCCCAGTGCGGATGTCTGTTCCCATAGTGCCAGCACAGACTGTGAAACAGGTGAGCTAAATGTAAAAGGTATATTCCTGATTTAGTTTGGCTGGGTGGAAAAAAAAAGTGGTTTCAGCACTTTAACAAAATGTTCTAATAGAAGTGCCTTTTGAATCAACAAAACAATGATTTTATTAAGATCTCTCTTTCTTCCCAGGTGGTGCCCAAACCCATCAACCCAACTTCCCAGAGAGTTACTACTAGTCAGCCCCAACAAAGACTTATTATGCCAGCCACCCCACTGCCACAGATACAGCCCAACCTCACCAACCTCCCACCGGGCACTGTACTGGCACCAGCACCTGGTACAGGAAATGTTGGGTATGCAGTCCTTCCAGCTCAATATGTCACACAGGTATGCTGTTAACCCAGAGATAAAGAAGGAAATAGTGCTTTTGTGGAACAGACTGCCTTCCTCTTAAAGGTTCTTCTTACTTGCCTGCTGTCACCTGACATTTAAAGGGACAGACAGTTTCTTTTAGGGATCGTTGGCAGAATGATGGTGGCACTAAATTGTAGTTATAATTTAAGCTGTATTTTCTTAACAGGATTTTTTTATTAGCATAGCATAGAATCAAAATAGTAGAGAAATTCTATAAGCAGGGTGAGTGTAGTACAATGTAAGTAACGTAGTACAGAATTTATAATACAATTTAGCTTATAATTTCTAATCACCTAGACCCTCTGCAGGTCAGGTCAGATCTTAATACATGGTTTGCTTTATCGATATAACAATAATAATCTAGACTTGAAAATCATACAGAAAAGTACGAGTCACTCAGGGAAATCAGATGTCAGCAGAAGCATCCCTGGCTGCTGCGGAGGGGTCACAGATCTCACTGTCCAGCAGCAGTTCTGGTTCAGATTTCTCATTTAGGACTTTGTAACTGCTTAATTTTATAGACAGTGCTCTGTGTGCTGTTACACTTCCCTGATCTGTGGTAGGGACTCTGTTTTCTGGATGCCTGAGACCTTCACAGCCAGTAAAGTTAAAGGGAGTATTTGGTCTTCTGCCCAGGACTCCTGAGACAGGGGAAGAAGAAAACTATTTAGTTTGTCTGCTTGGTTCACAAGACTTTCAGGGCCTGATAATGAGGGGAAAGGGAACAAATATGTGACCCACTTTGTCACGGAGAACGGCAGCTTGCATTATAAAATTGTGTTAGTTATGATAACCACATTATCAAGGGTCAGGAGCAGGTGGTACTGGTCACACCAGCTCCAGTCTAGGATTTAGGTTTTTTCTCTTTGCCAAGATCTGATCAACACTCAGAATAAAAAAGAGAATAAATTAAACCTTCAACTGAAGGCCGACCAGCCAGTCTGTACAAACAATGACTTGTGGTATTACTGTTACCAGTGTCTCTTCTGATTCCTTTCTGGTTTTGTCACAGCTGCAGTTTGACCCTGAAGACTTACTGGGTCTTTCTGTTCCACGTCCACAAATCTTACCTTAAACTAAATACCATTTGCTGTACCTCTCCTCAGAGGTTTTGTGTTCCAGACACAGTCTGTCCCCTGTGGCCTGGCCCCAGTAGGTCCATGTTTTATGTGCTAATCTGTCTTCAGAACCTGTCCCAGCAGGAATAAATAACTGCATGTGGGTAATACCAATGAAGGTAGCCCAAAACAACATTGTTTGGCAGGTTTATTTCAAGGTTTTGTGGGAGGGGAGTTTTTGTGAAAAACAAACTCTGGTTCCAGGTATATAGAGAATGTAAATCATTTTACTTGTTCTTATTTAACTACATAAGTGGCTTATATATAAAGCAAGCTGCTAAAGTATTTGTGCAAGAAGCAGTCCTGCTGTATTAGGGGCAAAGTAGGAAAAAGCATTTTGAGCATGTTTTTAGGAGCTGGAACTGTTTGTAGTGTGAATGTTTCTGTGTGTAGTCTGTTATCTGTGTGGCTGTAGCACTGTAATAGAGAACAAAAGTATCTAAACCAGTGTTTTTATGCTAAGTATGGAGGCAGGAAATTGTTATGTTGTCCAGATTTTACATGTGTCTGAAACTGTGCTTCAGGCATATATTATTTTTGTAACAAAGACTAGCTATACATCCTCTTGTGTATATTCTAATTTTTTTTATTATTTTATTAACCTTTTTGTTAGCTACAGCAATCATCATATGTATCTATAGCAAGCAACACTGGCTTTACAGGGACACCTTGTATCCAGTCCCAAGCACGGCTGCCATTCAACGGGTGAGTGTTTTGCAACAACAACAAAACCTAACGAAGCCAAAACTCCTGCAGTATAAGCTGCTGAATGAGCATCATCTTTCAGTCCCATTTTAAGGAAGAGTGGGAGCTGAGGTGTTGGAATTTGGTTTGCCAGGCATTCCAAGAAAATCAAGTATACTGTGGTATAGTTATTAACCTCTGAATAAAGAGCGTGGATCTGTCTGACAGTTGAGCCGATTTCCTTGTGAAAGCTGTGTTTTGATTTGGTTTTCAAACTCAGTAGCAGTAAGTTGACCTGAAAGCTTCCTGTTGCTCATTCTTCATTTTGCATCGTACCTGGGAGCTACAAGCCTCAGTTTTTTCTGGGTATTGCTGGAAAAAGATGCTAGATGGTACAAGAGCTAGATGCTTAGCATACACAGAAATCAAGCTGAACAGCAAAATGGAACTGAAGCCTAAAATGGATCCTAGTAAGAAGGCTTTGTTGGTTTTCAGTCTTGTATTTTTCCTTTAAGGATGAAAATAATGGCTTAACACATAAAATTTTCCCTTTGTCAATCCAGCAGGCTTAGCTGTTCCGCACAGTCCTTTTGTGTTATTGTTTGCTGGAAATTGTAAACAACAAAGTGCTTTTTGTTGCTGTAACCTCAACTAATACAAACTAATCCCAAATCCAGATGCCACTATTCAAGTGAATGGGTTTGATTTAATCTCTCTGATAGTACATGCAGAAATTGTTGGACAGGGATGGAATGAATCTCAGCAAAAGTGATTAATGACACAAAATCTGAGTTTTAAGAGCAGTTAACAGACTGTGGTTACAAAATATATCTATAAACTGAATACCACGTTTTGGCTTGCTTTCCCATTATTCCAGAAGTTTTTATTTGTTTTTAATTCCAACTAGAACACAATGGAAAGCATAATCATTTTGAGTGAACCTTGTCCCCCTGCATGTGGGGAAGTTCTGGGGAAGTTTTCACTGATTCCAATTTTCAGTTATGATATTTCCTCTAGCTTTAAGCCTCATTTCTACTTCAGGCATGCAGCCAGATTTGTAGCAAATAACCCAGGTCTTTGAGTTTCAAAAGCGTTATATAAAGGTACTGTGTGTAATACTTACTTAAATGCATTCAACCAAAAAAGTAATGCAAGGGAAATACAAAGATTTTTTTTTTTTTAAGCTCTTATTATGAGCTATTTACTTGACTTTAAAATAGGAAGAAACTGATAAAACACTGTGCATGCATCTAAATGCACTTTTTTTCCTACACAGAATAATTCCTTGTGAATCAGCAAACCGCCCGAGGAAGCCTTGCAATTGTACTAAGTCTCTATGTTTGAAATTGTAAGTACAGCTTGGGTTTGGTTTGGGGGGTGGTTTTAAGCCTTATTTTTGACATCACAAATTTGTGACAAATATCAAAATATAATGTGTTTATGTCAGAGATGTTGTGTCTAGATGCTGATTTAAAGTTGCTGTTGATATTGGTGAAGATGTTGCAGTACCTGTGTAATTCTGCAACTTCTGTGAGCTATATGGACCCTAACATTTAATGATTTTTCTAACTTCACAGCCTTGTTGCATGGTGGAGCCAGTTCCACGCAGCAGCTATAGTTGTGTTGTTGCTATGATTGAAATGACATCGCATGGTATCATCAGTGGGCATCTACTATACTTTGGTAAAGTGCATCAGTAATACCGTGCTGCATCAAATGCTTCAGAAAAATTGGGCCGTGTTTCATTTTCTTAAATGACTAATAGTCAAAGGATTCTTCACTGATAGATCTGAGTCTTGCTCGTTCTGATGAGTTATTCTGTTACTTCATTCAGTGTCTTTGTAAGAGTTTATAAGGCCATCGCAGCTTGTAAAAAGTTTTGATATAGTTTATCTCTGGGACCATTCAGGATGCTGAAAATGACCAAAATGAGTTTCTACCAACTGAAGGGCTGTAGAGGACTCCACGGCAACCCTAATCTATTTCTTGTAGTATTACCCTGGGCAAGCCACAGGAAATCAACCACCCTTGAGTTATACCAGCAACTGGACCTGTGCTAGAGGATTTAGGCATTGTGATAAGGCTGATACAACTTGTACGTGTGAAGTTGAGCGTAGGGTGACCCCCTTATCTTACTGGTGCATGTCCATATTGTCAGACTAGGAACTTGTGCTGCTGCCATCAGTACTGACACCAGTGTAATGGTCATGCTTACAAATGCCTTCTGCATCTTCTGTTTCAGGTACTGTGATTGTTTTGCAAATGGCGAATTCTGCAATAACTGCAACTGCACAAATTGTTACAACAACCTGGACCATGAAAATGATAGGCAAAAAGCAATAAAGGTGAGGGGCCTCTTCCTCTGCCCCTGGGATGAAAGCCGTTTAGCTTGTATCTTCGGAAGCTGTGGCATGGGGCAGAGTGGGTGTATAATGCCCTGATCTCCTCCCACAAGTGGAAGGCTTAAATCCCTTTATTGCACCTCTAAATTCTGCTCCCTGCATTCAGTGACTGACCCTTTGGGTCTGCATTGACAGGCCTGCCTTGACAGAAATCCTGAAGCCTTCAAGCCCAAGATAGGGAAAGGAAAGGAAGGAGAATCGGATCGGAGACACAGCAAAGGATGTAACTGTAAACGCTCGGGATGTCTCAAAAACTACTGCGAATGTTATGAGGTACAAAGCATTATCTCTTAAAGATACTGGCTTTTTCCCTTCAGTGCTGCAACCTCTCTATTTGCTCTCTCTCTTTGTATTACTGTTATATTTTCTGCTCTGTTCTTTTCTACTACTGTAATGTTCTATCTTCTCCCAGCAGCTTGCACATAGAAAGGCACGTATATGGCAAAACTGGTTACTTCTGTTGTATAAGCTTAACTGTAAACCATGTAGCAACTTTGAACTTGGCCTTGAATTTATCCTTTACTGAGGAGCAGTGTTTCCCAAAGAAATCTGTTGCTCCAGTTCCCTAGGGGATGTCGAAGCAGGATCCAACAGACACTCTGAGATAGAACATGTCTGTAGAAGACAAGCAAAAGTTGTTGAATCAGCTGACTAATCAGTCTGTGGATGTGGCAGACTGACCTCTCGTAGCTCAACCACGTAAATTCTGCTGGAAACAGTAGGTTGGTGAACAAAGGGATGAGTGGGTAACCATTGATTTGCCTTTGATTCAAGTATGCATTCTGAGAAGACATCTCAGTTTGAGGTGAGAAGTCAGAAAACTACTGCTTGGGGGTTTCTTCTCATGGTTAATTGATGAAAGATTAAAACAAGATCTTCATTTTGTTGTGGCTTGTCATAAAGGGTGTCAGTTACAAGAAGTTTCTCATTTTTTGTTTGTTTCTTTCAGGCAAAAATCATGTGTTCTTCCATATGCAAATGCATTGGCTGTAAAAATTTTGAAGAAAGCCCAGAGCGAAAGACATTGATGCATTTAGCAGATGCTGCAGAAGTTAGGGTCCAGCAGCAGACAGCTGCAAAGACCAAGTTATCTTCCCAGATCTCAGATCTGCTGACAAGGCCAACACCAGCACTCAGCAGTGGTGGTGGGAAGTAAGTTATGCTGCACCCTTTTTCGGTTGCTTCTAATGTGGTTTTTCTTTTTTCCATGTGACAGATCATCTTTGAATGTTATCTGTGTAAGCTGTAGAATAACTCTCGTGAATGGAACTTTTTGTTCACACAACTATGCTTTCTATGGAACCTATAGTATGCCAAGCTTACCTGTGTTGAAGCACATAACTAAGCTAATCTTCCCATGATTGCCCATGTGCTCACAGAAAGCATGAAGTACAAGTGTCCCATCTACTGAGAGAATGTATACCTTGAGTTGCTCTTATAGTAAAAGCTGGAGAATTCTATGTACTTGGGCATTTCTATTTCAAAATGTACATCCATGGGGGCAGGCACCAAGGCATGATGGCCTGCCATTTGGCTGTAACCGTGTTTTATTCACTCCCTTTTGGTTGCCTAAAGGCTTCTGGAAGCAATAGGACAGATAAAATCTCATCAGTCCTTGTATTAAAATGTTGCCTAGCCCAGGAATTAGGCATATTGTGTATTTTGGCTGAGAGCAACTGGATCTTTCTTTTTGTTTCAGGTTGCCCTTCACATTTGTAACCAAGGAGGTAGCTGATGCAACCTGTGAATGCCTTCTTGCACAGGCAGAGCAAGCAGAGAAGACAGGCAAGTCAAAAGCTGCAGCAGAACGCATGATCCTGGAGGAGTTTGGACGCTGTTTGATGAGAGTTATTAACTCTGCGGGAAAGTCCAAAAGTGACCCCTGTGCCATGAACTGCTGACTCGTGCACATGAGCCACAATGAAGCGGACTGAACAGAACACTTAAGGCACAGGGACACTTTGGTTTGGCATAGAGGATTTAATATTTGTTAATTTGGTGCTTGTTGTAAATTGACCTGCGTAATATTGAAACATGCAAATCTTTTTATAACAATATGTAGAGCCTTTTAAATCTTAGCTAAATCCTCTTCTACTTAAGACAATGCTTAATGGTCAATTTTCTTCCTGGTGTACAGCTTTTACCTTGGGTTTCTTAAGAATTCGATGTATTCTCTTTCCCCCAGAATAATTACCTGAAGGGCATATATAAATTATTATAATATATATTATTACAGTGTATGGAGTTGCATTACTTTGTGCATACAGGGGAACACAGGTGATGTCAACAGGTAGGTGATGCTTTGGCAACAGGCCCATAGTAAGGAGGTGCCACTGTATCCAAGATAATTCGGAAAGGAAGTGTGCAAAAGCATCTAAATATAAGGTAGTACTTGTATTTGGGACCTGACACAGCATGTTCCATTAGTGCATGGAGCACTGTGAAATACATAGGCAGTAATACAGAGGGGTGGGTTGCATATCTGGTGTTGGGCAAGTGGTGGAGAANTTTTGTTTCAGGTTGCCCTTCACATTTGTAACCAAGGAGGTAGCTGATGCAACCTGTGAATGCCTTCTTGCACAGGCAGAGCAAGCAGAGAAGACAGGCAAGTCAAAAGCTGCAGCAGAACGCATGATCCTGGAGGAGTTTGGACGCTGTTTGATGAGAGTTATTAACTCTGCGGGAAAGTCCAAAAGTGACCCCTGTGCCATGAACTGCTGACTCGTGCACATGAGCCACAATGAAGCGGACTGAACAGAACACTTAAGGCACAGGGACACTTTGGTTTGGCATAGAGGATTTAATATTTGTTAATTTGGTGCTTGTTGTAAATTGACCTGCGTAATATTGAAACATGCAAATCTTTTTATAACAATATGTAGAGCCTTTTAAATCTTAGCTAAATCCTCTTCTACTTAAGACAATGCTTAATGGTCAATTTTCTTCCTGGTGTACAGCTTTTACCTTGGGTTTCTTAAGAATTCGATGTATTCTCTTTCCCCCAGAATAATTACCTGAAGGGCATATATAAATTATTATAATATATATTATTACAGTGTATGGAGTTGCATTACTTTGTGCATACAGGGGAACACAGGTGATGTCAACAGGTAGGTGATGCTTTGGCAACAGGCCCATAGTAAGGAGGTGCCACTGTATCCAAGATAATTCGGAAAGGAAGTGTGCAAAAGCATCTAAATATAAGGTAGTACTTGTATTTGGGACCTGACACAGCATGTTCCATTAGTGCATGGAGCACTGTGAAATACATAGGCAGTAATACAGAGGGGTGGGTTGCATATTTGGTGTTGGGCAAGTGGTGGAGAATCTTGCTGGAGTGGGGCCCAAGGAGTTTAGAGGCTAATGGAATGAATGGGACTTTTTTGATAGGAATGTGGCTGAGAGCTCATGTTGGTTAAGCTGGAACTTGAAGGCTAAGACAGTGGCCTGCTCTCAAGAAGTGAGGCTGGGCAGCCACACCACAATGCCAGGTATCTGCTCAGTGTACAGTGTTACCTAAGCGTGCAGCCAGCAGATGCTATTTCTTAGGTGTTTACTTAGTCTTTCAGAAGTCAGCGACAGCCTAATCCCTCATTGGAGATAGGGCTGTGTGGTTTCTTGTGGTTTTGAGGATCAAACTGTAACCTTGGAAAGCATTTAAGCCTAAGAAGCTGAGGTCATGGGAGGTGTTGCAACCACAGTTGTCTTAGTGAGGACTTGAGACAATCTGCATCCAAATTGACTTGCAAACAGAGGTAGGGCCTGGTTCAGCCTGGTTGCGGGTCTTCGGGGTGCTGCTTCTCTGTGTGTTGTCAGCTTATTTGGCATAAGGGTTATCTAAGTGGTATTTAGAATGCCTGAGATCCATGATCAGACAGAATGCTAGCACAAAATCAGGTTTGCTTTCAAAACAGATACACAGATCCTTTTACACAAAGCTTGGGGG